>CM068989.1:22479587-22694231 GCA_035357415.1 Ophraella communa
GTTTTTAGATGTTGCTTTTCTTATAGATTGACATTCTATCCATTTCGAAAATCTATCTTGGAAAACGAAAATCAGGTTGGTGTTTATACCTTTACTAGACCGCGGTAATGGGCCGACTATGTCTATACTAACGGTATCCCAGCGAGTTTTTAACTTCAGACCGTTGCATCTTTCCTGCCGGTTGTTGCTGTGACGGTTTGTATTTCTGGCAATTCTTACATTGTCGGACGTAGTTGCTTATATCTCCGGTACATTCGCGGCCAGTAATATTTGCTGGCGATTCTGGATATATTGTTTTTTGCAATGCCTAAATGACCAGCCGTAGGTGCGTCATGATTTTTCCTCTAAAACTTCTTTACGGTGCGGTTGTGGGATGCAGAGTTTCCATGGATTGCAAAATTCTGGGTCCCGTGTAATTTTGTTTTCCCACAAATGTCTGTATAGTTTTCCGTCTATGATACAGTAGTCTGGTTTTTTATCGGGATTTTGTTGAACAGCTTCCATGGTTTGTTTATACCACTGACAATTTTCGGCTTTTTTCTAGAGCGAATAAATCTTCGTTGCGCTTGGTTCTTCCTGGTCAGGGTATCTGGATAAAGCGTCGGCGATTTTGTTTAGAACGCCTTTGCGGTATTTGATTTCGGGAAGTCGTACTGTTCACCGTAGTTCCAAGAGCCCATCGGGCAAGACGTCCCGCTTGGATTTTTTCAAGGAGTGCAGCCATTTAAGGCTTTGGTGATCCCGGATATTACTACAAAGTGATAACCCTCAAGGTATTCTCTCATTTTACGGATACCAAAAACTATTGCTGCACATTCTTTTTCGGTTGTGGACATCTTCTTTTTCTAAAGTAGACAAAGTTCGGCTGGCATAAGCTATGACTCTATCGTGACCGTCTATCTTTTGTGTTAAAGCTGCTCCTAGACCTTCGTCCCTGAAGCATCGGTTTGTAAATAGAAAGTTTTTGAGAAGTCTGGACAAACAAGAACTGGAGTTTCGGTTAGTGCTTTCTTTAACGCTAGGAATGCCTTCTCTTCTGTATCAGTCCATCTCCATTTTATATCTTTTTTCGCAGGAGGTCGATGGAGTGGAGCTGTACTATATCCGAGTACGAATTACTATAAACCGTCTACTACCAAGATGACATTCCCAAAAATCTTCGTAACTGTTTGACTTTTCCTTGGGCTCGGAATAGATACAATAGCTTTAACTTTTATCTGGGTCGGTTTTTTATACCCGTGTTCACTAACAGGGAGGTGTCCCAGATATTTCAATTCTTTTTCTGCAAAACTTGCATTTTTCTGTCTGTATCTGGAGATTTGCTTCTCCGGACTTGTTTGAAAATGGTCTGTATGTGCTGTAAATGTTCGTTGAAAGTTTTGCTTATTATAACGATATCATCCGAGGTACGCAAAAAGCAAAATTAATACTTGGACCAATAACATTGTCTAGCAACCTCTGGAAAGTACTAGGTGCTGAATGAAGGCCAAACGGTAATACTTTAGAATTGAAATAATTCTCTACCCGGAACGGTAAATGCAGTAATAGGACGGCTGTCTATACTTAACGGGATTTGCCAATAGCTGGAAGGGCGTAAATCTATGGTGGAAATGTACCTAGCTTCTTCAATCGTTCTAAAGATTGAATTTATAAACGGCAGCGGGTATGCATCTTTTTCTGACACTTCATTGACTTTTCTAAAATCGATGCAAAAATCGAAATTTATTGTCCTTTTTCTTGACCATAACAATGGGGAGCTCCATGGACTATTAGATGGTTCTACAACATCTTCTTCGAGCATTCTGTCTAATTCGTCGTTTACTATTGTCTGCATTGCTGGATTTAAAGGTCCATATGTCTTTGTTTAATAGGAGTAGGATTTGTCAATTTTATTTCGTGTTCTACTAGATGGGTTATTCCTTTTTGATGTGGAAAATTTCGTTAATTCTGTCGTAAGAAAAATTTTCCAAGGTTTCTTTTTCTAGTTGTCCCAGCTCACAAAGTCCTTCGGTTATGAAATTATCTACATTGTCGCCTTCCTGGTTGACATGTTTTCAGTATTTTTAAACTATTTTTTGGAAAAATTTATACTGGCATTCCATTTCTTTAAAAGGTCCATACCTATTATCATGTTGGACAGCTAAATCTGGTAAATATAGAAATAATTCTTCAGAAATATTCCTGTACTACTTGTCCCCTGATTATATAACCGCGGTTTATCAAGAACTTCTGACTTATTCGCTAGCCGAACGGTATACGGCTTGGGCAGTGTATTTCCTTTGCCTTGTTTTAAATTTGCGATTTTACTTCCATATATATGACCTTGAAGAAGATCGGTATCAATTAAATGCTTTGACCGTGTTTTAGTTGATAATATTATTTTTAACTTTAATCTATTTTCTAAACAACCGGTTCTAATACTCGTCTGTGATTTTTCTCTGCGAGAGTTTATTATGAAGCTCGACTGGACGTCTCTCGCCTTAGTCCAGTCTGAAGCAATTAGTTTTCCTGACATCGACAATTATTTGTTAAAATGTCTAGTTTGCCGCAGTGGGAGCAAAATTTTTTTGAAGTTTATTTCGGCATTGGAAACAGGAATGATTTCCCTGCCACCACACACTTCCAACAGTCTTTTTCTTCTATCGAAGCCTTTTATGTATTGTGGGTTTTTCGGCGTAAACTGTATATTGTTTTGTTTGTTATAACTGGACGATACTGGACTTATTTTTCCTGTGATCGTTTCGGTGGTATTTGTTTTTTCTGGATTTCGAAGACTGAAGTGTAATGTCTTTTATCTTTTCAGATTCATGTTTTTGTGTTCGACTACTTGTTTCTTCTTCTTCTTCGCATAAATTCTCATATTCATGTAAGCTTGATTCCATAAGCTCTGAGATTGTGAAAAATCTTTTTCTTCTTATGTACTTCTTGTAATCCTGTTTTGAGGGTTGGAATACTTATGCGTTCTAGATTGGCTTTCCGGTGTGATGTTATCTAGGCGTCGAAGTAAAGTTTGTATAGCGGTCACATAGTCTTTTACACTTTCTCCTGGTGCTTGTTTTACGTTTTTCAATTTGTTTTTCTAGTTCTCTCTGGTATTGTTTCTGGTCGTACATAAAAACTTTTAAAGGCTATGAGGAAGTCCTGCCATGTATTCCATGTATGTTTGTTGTTTCAGGTACCACAGAAGTATTGATTTGTCCTGTAAGATTTCTGGTATTGCTTTCTGCATTTGAGTTGCAGTGAAACCATATGCTTCTCTCAACTCCCTCGATTCGTTCCAGAAATGAAATCGGATCTTTTTTTCTCGTCGAAAACGTGTATTCCCATTTTCGTACCTGGTCTTAATATGTTCGTAGTTGGTTCTGGTTTGTTGTTACCGTTTCTTAATTTTTGGAAACGTTTTTAACAAACTTTCGTAATCTTTGTCGCAGTTTTATCCTGTCGTCCCGGAAGTTGTGGGGAAACCATACCTGCTTAGTTCAACTTTACCCAGTTCTTCCTTTTTAGTTTGTAAATCCAACCAACAGAGGCATCTGCGATTTCCAAACCAACTGTTTCTTCGCCCTTCTGACTGCATTTTTTTCTGTTATATCGGTTTATGTAAAAACTCCGGGCGTTTTTCTTTTTTAGTAAATATACGCGGGCGTCAAGTTATAGCGTTTATTGTCTGTTCCAGTAGAAATACACGGGTGGTGTCCTATCCAAGGTTCAAAAAAAATACTCAAGCGCCAGAATTATGGCGTTCCTGTTTGGTTAAAAAAAAATTACTCAGGCGTTTTCACTTTCGAGTTCAAAAAAAAATACTCGAGGCGAACTTCCTTTCGGTTCAAAAAAAAATACTCAGGCGCCAAATTATGGCGTTCCCTTTTTTGGATAAAAAAATTACTCGAGCGTTTTCCTTTTTCGGTTCAAAAAAAATACTCCGGGCGCCAGAATTATGTGACGTTGTGTTTCCGGACGTCACCGGTTTTCTGTTCTGGATCTGTATCGGACTTTATTTATTTATCCAAGAAAGGTCTGAATTAAGGAAACGCAAACGGTCGGTAAAAATAAATATTTATTCCTGGACTATATACATCGCTAAAACTTATCTACTGAAAACAACTATTTACAATATGTACAAATACAGTCGACAGAAGCAAACATGGTCCGCGGAAAATATGCCAACTAATTTCAAGGTTATCACAATCAGCCAATCACGAGCCAATGTTAACGATAATATCAATTTTAGTGGCTGCATAAGTGAGATGAAAATACAAGTACAGCGACAAGGACAAGCCCACCCAGGGTTCATGTTTGCTTCTGTCAACTGTACTTTACAGTGACAGAAAGGAACGTAACAAACCTTCGACGGTATACTAATTGACATGCTCCGCGGTATCGGAGTGCAATTACAACGGATCCCGGACTCTGTGGACTACGGTCCTAGTCGGAGATAAAACAGGACAGGAAGGGACGGGTCGGTATCGGAGGACGGCTGTCAGTCAATCCTCGATCTAGAACACCGTCGTTTCGTTTAGCTCAACACGCTAGAAACGAAACTTTCGTGCTTCCACGATGCGGCGGAACTAACGCAGGACTTTCTACCTTCGCTTGTTGCCCAGCTCAGCACGCTGTAGGCGAAGCGTTCGTAGTACGGTTGCGTTCTTGCCTTGAACGTCTCACCCAGCTCAACACGCTGGAGGTAAGTCGTTCCTAAGAAAGAAGCCAGTCAAGTGTTCACTCAGCTCAGCACGCTGAAAGCTACTAGCTTGGTTGACGATCCGTAGGAAAGTGTCTTTTCTGTGCTAGCGGACGTGAATTTATACGGCTCTCGGAGAGTGGGACGATCACGCTTACTGGGGATAGGTATGGGGAAAAGAAATGCATGGGTGCGCCGACGAGGCAGCGCGTACGGTTCTTTACAATTAGGGAAAATATGTAGAACACTGTTAGATCTGTGTGGACTTATATTGGAAATGTAGTAGTACAGGAAATTCAAAACGTGGTCAATTTTGTTAATAATTATTGAAAATTTTAAAATGTTAACGTCATTTTCGTATTTCACGTGGTCGATTTAGTAGTTTACACTAGTTTTGTCATAATTAACATGACTTAGTTTTTGATTCAAATTCGAAGACATCTTAAGTTATTTTTCCCGCCATTTTCATAGGTTAGAAGGTTATTTATCTAAAAATGTTTAAAATGTGGAAAGGAGTGATTTTAATACGCTTAATCGACTGGCGTAATCAGTTGTTAGGTAAAATGTATAGAACACCGTTAGATCTGTGTGGAAAATATTGGGAATGGAGAAGTACAGGAAATCCAAGAAGTAGTAAATTTTTGTTAATAATTATTGGAAATTTTAAAATGTTTACGTCATTTTCGTACTTCACGTGGTCGATTTAGTAGTTTACACTAGTTTTGTCATAATTAACTTAACTAAGTTTTTGATTAAAATTCGAAGACATCGAAAGTTGTTTATCCCGCTATTTTCATAAGAAGGTTATTTATCTAAAAATGCTTAAAATGTGAAGAGTAGTGTTTTTAATACGCAATATCGATGGGTGTAATCAGTTGTTAGGTAAAATGTATAGAACACTGTTAGATCTGGGTGGGAATATATTGGGAATGGAGTAGTACAGGAAATCCAAAAAGTAGTCAATTTTGTTGGAAATTAATGGCATTTTTAAAATTTTAACGCCTTTTTTGTATTCTACGTGTGCCAATTTATTGGTTTAACAATATTTTTTGTTAAAATTAACAAGAAGTTAGTTTTGACTAAAGATTCGAAGACATCTAAAGTTATTTTTCCCGCCATTTTCATAGGTAAAGAAAAATTATTTATCTAAAAATGTTTAAAATGTGGAAAGTAGTGATTTTAATAGGCTTAATCTACTGGCGTAGTCAGTTGTTAGTTAAAATGTACACAGAACGCACTGTTAGATCTGAGTGGGATATTATTGGTAATGGAGATAGTACAGGAAATCCAAAAAAGATTGTCAATTTTTGTTAATAATTATTGGGAATTTTAAATCAATCTGTTGTTATTTTTTCGTATCTCCACGTGGTCGATTTAGTAGTTTACACTAGTTTTGTCAAAATTAACATAACTTAGTTTTTTGATTAGTTAAATTCGAAAGACATCTAAAGTTATTTTTCCCGCCATTTTTTATGGGTAAGAAAGGTTATTTATCTAAAAAATGCTTAAAATGTGGAAAGTAGTGATTTTAATACGCTTAATCGACTGGCGTAATCAGTTGTTAGGTAAAATGCTTATAGAACACTGTTAGATCTGGGTGGAAAATATTGAGAATGGAGTAGTACAGGAAATCCAAAAGTAGTCAACTTTTTATTCTGTTAAACATTTTTGGGAATTTAAAAATGTTAATCATCATTTTCGTATTTCACGTGGTCGATTTAGTAGTTTTAAGCTGGTTTTGTCCAATATTAACATGACTTAGTTTTTGATTTAAAAATTCGAAGACATCTTAGAAGTTGCATTTTTCCCGCCATTTTCATAGGTAAGAAGGTTATTTATCTAAAAATGCTTAAAATGTGGAAAGTAGTGATTTTTAATACGCTTAATCGATTGGCCGTAATCAGTTGTTAGGTAAAATGTATAGAGACACTGTTAGATTTGGGTGGAAAAATATTGGGAATGGAGTAAGTACAGGAAATCCAAAAAGTAGTCAACTTTTGTTAAACATATTTTTTAATTTTTAAAATGTTATCATCATTTTCGTATATCACGTGGTCGATTTAGTAGTTTAAAGCTAGTTTTGTCAAAATTACCATGTCTAAGAGTTTTTATTAAAATTCGAAGACATCTAAAGATTATTTTTTCCACCATTTTCATAAAAGTAAGAAGGTAATTTATCTAAAAATGCTTAAAAATGTGGAGAGTAATCAATTTTTAATACAGCTTAATCGACTGGCGTAATCAGTTATTAGGTAAAATATGTAGAACACTGTTAGATCTGTGTGGACAAATATTGGGAGAAAATGTAGTAGTACAGGAAATTCAAAAAATGGTCAATTTTGTTAATAATTATTGGGAATTTTAAAATGTTAACGTCATTTTCGTATTCCACGTGGTCGACATAGTAGTTTACACTAGTTTTGTCAAATCTAACATAACTTAGTATTTGATTAAAATTCGAAGACATCTAAAGTTATTTTTCCCGCCATTTTCATAGGTAAGAAGGTTATTTATCTAAAAATGCTTAAAATGTGGAAAGTTGTGATTTTAATACGCTTAATTGACTGGCGTAATCAGTTGTTAGTTAAAATGTATAGAATACTGTTAGATCTGGGTGGAAAATTTTGGGAATGGAGAAGTAGGGGAACGGGGGGCAAAACCGGGTAGTGAGGTAAAACCGGGTACAGACTTTAATTCCATAACCGGTAGCGCCAGCTATGCACCATCGCTACAAAATAGTCGTGTTACGTCCACAAGTTGTCAGAATACTTTGATAGCATCTACATCGCCACTATCGTGAATTATTGAATGAAAAGTGTTTTACGAGGTATGTGATCTATTTTTAATTTTTTTTACCCTTTCTACAATCTACTAAAGACTAAGTTAATAAATGTTGTTTAACTATCGCCTGAAACCCTTGTTTCTGAAGTGCAGTTGTGTAGAAAAATTTTTGCATTTTAGGTTAGAATTAAAAAGCGGTGACTCAATTTGTTGTAGAAGTACACTCGGGGCAGAACCGGTTGGGGCAAAAGCGGGCCTACCCGGTTTTACCCCGTACATATTTTCTACTTGGTCGGTAGTCAACCTTATGGTTTATTGCTATTTTTAGGTTTCAAAATGGTTCGCAATTGCCAAAGAAAAACAGACTGTCAAAGCTGGTCACAGGACAGCATGTTACAAGCCATTAACGCTGTCCAAACCAGTGTATCCATTATCAAGGGAAACTACACCCGAAAAAAATCCAATAACTTCAAAAAAATCACTCGTAGCTGGGCCCTCCTGCAGAACATCTAGGAAAAATTCACCAAACCCTAACTTCTCTAGTTTGTTACCAAGGGAAACTACACCTGAAAAAAATTCAATAACTTCAAATCAACCGAAACCTTAGTGAAATCATTAATGAAGTCCGTAAATTTTGCTGTGTCTCCTAAGGAGATACTGCCTGTTCCTCATAGTAGCAGGAAAGCCACTAACACGAAAAGACGTCGAGGTAAGACTGCAATTTTGACCGCTTCGCCAAAAAAAAAGGAAGGCCTCTATTTTGCAGAAGGATAAATCTGTTAAGACTCAAAGAGTTAGAAGACAGATTGATTCTAAAGAGTAAAGTAAAGGTAAAGCTCAACAAAAACAATAAAGAAAACAACCAAAAAATCTACAGAGGATTCGATCTCGGAAAAGGAAAATAAAGATAAGGAAGGTGATACTGATGCTCTATGTGTCTTTTGTAAAGAAAACTACTCCATGTCAGCTAGAGGTCATGGATGGGTAAAGTTGGCTGGATGAGGATTTGGATGAGTTCAGATGCAACAGCTGCCTCATAACTCTTTAATTAAACTTGTTTTTAAATACCCGGTTTTACCCCACTTGTTATCCGATTTTGCCCCGGGGGTGGGGCAAAACCGTAATTAACAATATTTTTTGTTATGCCCTTGTTTTAGTCAATACAGATTATTTTTTTTCAATTTCGTTGGTTTATTCTGTAGATAAGGCTTATAGAATTTAGTTTCCAAAATATCAGTTATAAAATAAAATTATTAAGGACTATGGATTTTTTTTACCTTAGCTACCCGGTTCTACCCCTCATTCCCCTACAGGAAATCCAAGAAGTAGTCATTTTTTGTTAATAATTATTGAGAATTTTAAAATGTTTACGTCATTTTCGTACTTCACTTGGTCGATTTAGTAGTTTACACTAGTTTTGTCATAATTAACTTAACTAAGTTTTTGATTAAAATTCGAAGACATCGAAAGTTGTTTATCCCGCTATTTTCATAAGAAGGTTATTTATCTAAAAATGCTTAAAATGTGAAAAGTAGTGTTTTTAATACGCATTATCGATGGGTGTAATCAGTTGTTAGGTAAAATGTATAGAACACTGTTAGATCTGGGTGGAAAATATTGGGAATGGAGTAGTACAGGAAATCCAAAAAGTAGTCAACTTTTGTTAAACATTTTTGGGAATTTTAAAATGTTATCATCATTTTCGTATTTCACGTGGTCGATTTAGTAGTTTAAGCTGGTTTTGTCAATATTAACATGACTTAGTTTTTTGATTAAAATTCAGAAGACATCTTAAGTTATTTTTTTCCCGCCATTTTCACTAGGTAAGAAGGTTATTTATCTAAAAAATGCTTAAAATGTGGAAAGTAGTGATTTTAATACGCTTCAATCGATTGGCGTAATCAGTAGTTAAGGTAAGAATTTATAGAACACTGTTAGATTTGGGTGGAAAAATATTGGGAATGGAGTAGTACAGGAAATCCAAAAAGTAGTCAACTTTTTGTTAAACATTTTTTTAAATTATAAAATGTTATCATCATTTTCTAAATATTTCACGTGGTCGATTTAGTAGTTTAAGCTAGTTTTGTCAAAATTACCATGACTAAAGTTTTTATTAAAATTCGAAGACATCTAAAGTTATTTTTTCCGCCATTTTTATAAGTATGAAGGTTTTTTATCTAAAATTGCGTAAAATGTGGACAGTAGTGTTTTTAATACGCTTAATCGACTGGCGTAATCAGTTACTAGGTAAAATATGTAGAACACTGTTAGATCTGTAAGGGAAAATATTGGGAATGTGGTAGTACAGGAAATTCAAAAAGTAGTCAATTTTTGTTAATAAATATAGGGAATTTTAAAATGTTAACGTCATTTTCGTATTCCACGTGGTCGATTTAGTAGTTTAAGCTAGTTTTGTCAAATCTAACATAACTTAGTATTTGATTAAAATTCGAAGACATCTAAAGTTATTTTTTCCGCCATTTTCATAGGTAAGAAGGTTATTTATCTAAAAATGCTTAAAATGTGGAAAGTTGTGATTTTAATACGCTTAATTGACTGGCGTAATAAGTTGTTGGTTAAAATGTATAGAATACTGTTAGATCTGGGTGGAAAATTTTGGGAATGGAGAAGTACAGGAAATCCAAGAAGTAGTCATTTTTTGTTAATAATTATTGGGAATTTTAAAATGTTTACGTCATTTTCGTACTTCACGTGGTCGATTTAGTAGTTTACACTAGTTTTGTCATAATTAACTTAACTAAGTTTTTGATTAAAATTCGAAGACATCGAAAGTTGTTTATCCCGCCATTTTCATAAGAAGGTTATTTTTCTAAAAATGCTTAAAATGTGAAGAGTAGTGTTTTTAATACGCATTATCGATGGGTGTAATCAGTTGTTAGGTAAAATGTATAGAACACTGTTAGATCTGGGTGGGAATATATTGGGAATGGAGTAGTACAGGAAATCCAAAAAGTAGTCAATTTTGTTGGAAATTAATGGAATTTTTAAAATTTTAACGCCTTTTTTGTATTCTACGTGTGCCAATTTATTGGTTTAACAATATTTTTGTTAAAATTAACAAAAGTTAGTTTTGACTAAAATTCGAAGACATCTAAAGTTATTTTCCCGCCATTTTCATAGGTAAGAAAATTATTTATCTAAAAATGTTTAAAATGTGGAAAGTAGTGATTTTAATAGGCTTAATCGACTGGCGTAGTCAGTTGTTAGTTAAAATGTACAGAAGACTGTTAGATCTGAGTGGGATATTATTGGTAATGGAATAGTACAGGAAATCCAAAAAGTTGTCAATTTTTGTTAATAATTATTGGGAATTTTAAAATGTTGTTATTTTCGTATTCCACGTGGTCGATTTAGTAGTTTACACTAGTTTTGTCAAAATTAACATAACTAAGTTTTTGATTAAAATTCGAAGACATCGAAAGTTGTTTATCCCACTATTTTCATAAGAAGGTTATTTATCTAAAAATGCTTAAAATGTGAAAAGTAGTGTTTTTAATACGCATTATCGATGGGTGTAATCAGTTGTTAGGTAAAATGTATAGAACACTGTTAGATCTGGGTGGAAAATATTGGGAATGGAGTAGTACAGGAAATCCAAAAAGTAGTCAACTTTTGTTAAACATTTTTGGGAATTTTAAAATGTTATCATCATTTTCGTATTTCACGTGGTCGATTTAGTAGTTTAAGCTGGTTTTGTCAATATTAACATGACTTAGTTTTTGATTAAAATTCGAAGACATCTTAAGTTATTTTTCCCGCCATTTTCATAGGTAAGAAGGTTATTTATCTAAAAATGCTTAAAATGTGGAAAGTAGTGATTTTAATACGCTTAATCGATTGGCGTAATCAGTTGTTAGGTAAAATGTATAGAACACTGTTAGATTTGGGTGGAAAATATTGGGAATGGAGTAGTACAGGAAATCCAAAAAGTAGTTAACTTTTGTTAAACATTTTTTTAAATTTTAAAATGTTATCATCATTTTCGTATTTCACGTGGTCGATTTAGTAGTTTAAGCTAGTTTTGTCAAAATTACCATGACTAAAGTTTTTATTAAAATTCGAAGACATCTAAAAGTTATTTTTTCCACCATTTTCATAAGTAAGAAGGTAATTTATCTAAAAATGCTTAAAATGTGGAGAGTAATGTTTTTAATACGCTTAATCGACTGGCGTAATAAGTTATTAGGTAAAATATGTAGAACACTGTTAGATCTGTGTGGACAAATATTGGGAATGTAGTAGTACAGGAAATTCAAAAAATGGTCAATTTTGTTAATAATTATTGGGAATTTTAAAATGTTAACGTCATTTTCGTATTCCACGTGGTCGACATAGTAGTTTACACTAGTTTTGTCAAATCTAACATAACTTATTATTTGATTAAAATTCGAAGACATCTAAAGTTATTTTTCCCGCCATTTTCATAGGTAAGAAGGTTATTTATCTAAAAATGCTTAAAATGTGGAAAGTTGTGATTTTAATACGCTTAATTGACTGGCGTAATCAGTTGTTAGTTAAAATGTATAGAATACTGTTAGATCTGGGTGGAAAATTTTGGGAATGGAGAAGTACAGGAAATCCAAAAAGTAGTCATTTTTTGTTAATAATTATTGAGAATATTAAAATGTTTACGGCATTTTCGTACTTCACTTGGTCGATTTAGTAGTTTACACTAGTTTTGTCATAATTAACTTAACTTAGTTTTTGATTAAAATTCGAAGACATCGAAAGTTGTTTATCCCGCTATTTTCATAAGAAGGTTATTTATCGAAAATTGCTTAAAATGTGGAGAGTAGTGTTTTTAAAACGCATTATCGATGGGTGTAATCAGTTGTTAGGTAAAATGTATAGAACACTGTTAGATCTGGGTGGGAATATATTGGGAATGGAGTAGTACAGGAAATCCAAAAAGTAGTCAATTTTGTTGGAAATTAATGGCATTTTTATAATTTTAACGCCTTTTTTGTATTCTACGTGTGCCAATTTATTGGTTTAACATTATTTTTGTTAAAATTAACTAAAGTTAGTTTTGACTAAAATTCGAAGACATCTAAAGTTATTTTTCCCGCCATTTTCATAGGTAAGAAGGTTATTTATCTAAAAATGCTTAAAATGTGGAAAGTTGTGATTTTAATACGCTTAATTGACTGGCGTAATCAGTTGTTAGTTAAAATGTATAGAATACTGTTAGATCTGGGTGGAAAATTTTGGGAATGGAGAAGTACAGGAAATCCAAGAAGTAGTCATTTTTTGTTAATAATTATTGAGAATTTTAAAATGTTTACGTCATTTTCGTACTTCACTTGGTCGATTTAGTAGTTAACACTAGTTTTGTCATAATTAACTTAACTTAGTTTTTGATTAAAATTCGAAGACATCGAAAGTTGTTTATCCCGCTATTTTCATAAGAAGGTTATTTATCGAAAATTGCTTAAAATGTGGAGAGTAGTGTTTTTAAAACGCATTATCGATGGGTGTAATCAGTTGTTAGGTAAAATGTATAGAACACTGTTAGATCTGGGTGGGAATATATTGGGAATGGAGTAGTACAGGAAATCCAAAAAGTAGTCAATTTTGTTGGAAATTAATGGCATTTTTATAATTTTAACGCCTTTTTTGTATTCTACGTGTGCCAATTTATTGGTTTAACAATATTTTTGTTAAAATTAACAAAAGTTAGTTTTGACTAAAATTCGAAGACATCTAAAGTTATTTTTCCCGCCGTTTTCATAGGTAAGAAGATTATTTATCTAAAAATGTTTAAAATGTGGAAAGTAGTGATTTTAATAGGCTTAATCGACTGGCGTAATCAGTTGTTAGTTAAAATGTACAGAACACTGTTAGATCTGAGTGGGATATTATTGGTAATGGAATAGTACAGAAAATCCAAAAAGTTGTCAATTTTTGTTAATAATTATTGGGAATTTTAAAATGTTGTTATTTTCGTATTCCACGTGGTCGATTAAGTAGTTTACACTAGTTTTGTCAAAATTACCATAACTTAGTTTTTGATTAAAATTTGAAGACATCTAAAGTTATTTTTCCCCCCATTTTCATAGGTAAGAAGGTTATTTATCTAAAAATGCTTTAAATGTGGAAAGTAGTGATTTTAATACGCTTAATCGACTGGCGTAATCAGTTGTTAGGTAAAATGTATAGAACACTGTTAGATTTGGGTGGAAAATATTGGGAATGGAGTAGTACAGGAAATCCAAAAAGTAGTCAACTTTTGTTAAACATTTTTTTAAATTTTAAAATGTTATCATCATTTTCGTATTTCACGTGGTCGATTTAGTAGTTTAAGCTAGTTTTGTCAAAATTACCATGACTAAAGTTTTTATTAAAATTCGAAGACATCTAAAGTTATTTTTTCCACCATTTTCATAAGTAAGAATGTAATTTATCTAAAAATGCTTAAAATGTGGAGAGTAATGTTTTTAATACGCTTAATCGACTTGCGTAATAAGTTATTAGGTAAAATATGTAGAACACTGTTAGATCTGTGTGGACAAATATTGGGAATGTAGTAGTACAGAAAATTCAAAAAATGGTCAATTTTGTTAATAATTACTGGGAATTTTAAAATGTTAACGTCATTTTCGTATTCCACGTGGTCGACATAGTAGTTTACACTAGTTTTGTCAAATCTAACATAACTTAGTATTTGATTAAAATTCGAAGACATCTAAAGTTATTTTTTCCGCCATTTTCATAGGTAATAAGGTTATTTATCTAAAAATGCTTAAAATGTGGAAAGTTGTGATTTTAATACGCTTAAATGACTGGCGTAATCAGTTGTTAGTTAAAATGTATAGAATACTGTTAGATCTGGGTGGAAAATTTTGGGAATGGAGAAGTACAGGAAATCCAAAAAGTAGTCATTTTTTGTTAATAATTATTGAGAATATTAAAATGTTTACGTCATTTTCGTACTTCACTTGGTCGATTTAGTAGTTTACACTAGTTTTGTCAAAATTAACTTAACTTAGTTTTTGATTAAAATTCGAAGACATCGAAAGTTGTTTATCCCGCCATTTTCATAAAAAGGTTATTTCTCTAAAATTGCTTAAAATGTGGAGAGTAGTGTTTTTAATACGCATTATCGATGGGTGTAATCAGTTGTTAGGTAAAATGTATAGATCACTATTAGATCTGGGTGGGAATATATTGGGAATGGAGTAGTACAGGAAATCCAAAAAGTAGTCAATTTTGTTGAAAATTAATGGCATTTTTAAAATTTTAACGCCTTTTTTGTATTCTACGTTTGCCAATTTATTGGTTTAACAATATTTTTGTTAAAATTAACAAAAGTTAGTTTTGACTAAAATTCGAAGACATCTAAAGTTATTTTTCCCGCCGTTTTCATAGGTAAGAAGGTTATTTATCTAAAAATGCTTAAAATGTGGAAAGTAGTGATTTTAATACGCTTAATTGACTGGCGTAATCAGTTGTTAGGTAAAATGTATAGAACACTGTTAGATTTGGGTGGAAAATATTGGGAATGGAGTAGTACAGGAAATCCAAAAAGTAGTCAACTTTTGTTAAACATTTTTTTAAATTTTAAAATGTTATCATCATTTTCGTATTTCACGTGGTCGATTTAGTAGTTTAAGCTAGTTTTGTCAAAATTACCATGACTAAAGTTTTTTATTAAAATTCTAAGACATCTAAAGTTATTTTTTCCACCATTTTCATAAGTAAGAATGTAATTTATCTAAAAATGCTTAAAATGTGGAGAGTAATGTTTTTAATACGCTTAATCGACTGGCGTAATAAGTTATTAGGTAAAATATGTAGAACACTGTTAGATCTGTGTGGACAAATATTGGGAATGTAGTAGTACAGGAAATTCAAAAAATGGTCAATTTTGTTAATAATTATTGGGAATTTTAAAATGTTAACGTCATTTTCGTATTCCACGTGGTCGACATAGTAGTTAACACTAGTTTTGTCAAATCTAACATAACTTAGTATTTGATTAAAATTCGAAGACATCTAAAGTTATTTTTCCCGCCATTTTCATAGGTAAGTAGGTTATTTATCTAAAAATGCTTAAAATGTGGAAAGTTGTGATTTTAATACGCTTAATTGACTGGCGTAAACAGTTGTTAGTTAAAATGTATAGAATACTGTTAGATCTGGGTGGAAAATTTTGGGAATGGAGAAGTACAGGAAATCCAAGAAGTAGTCATTTTTTGTTAATAATTATTGAGAATATTAAAATGTTTACGGCATTTTCGTACTTCACTTGGTCGATTTAGTAGTTTACACTAGTTTTGTCATAATTAACTTAACTTAGTTTTTGATTAAAATTCGAAGACATCGAAAGTTGTTTATCCCGCTATTTTCATAAGAAGGTTATTTATCGAAAATTGCTTAAAATGTGGAAAGTAGTGTTTTTAATACGCATTATCGATGGGTGTAATCAGTTGTTAGGTAAAATGTATAGAACACTGTTAGATCTGGGTGGGAATATATTGGGAATGGAGTAGTACAGGAAATCCAAAAAGTAGTCAATTTTGTTGGAAATTAATGGCATTTTTATAATTTTAACGCCTTTTTTGTATTCTACGTGTGCCAATTTATTGGTTTAACAATATTTTTGTTAAAATTAACAAAAGTTAGTTTTGACTAAAATTCGAAGACATCTAAAGTTATTTTTCCCGCCGTTTTCATAGGTAAGAAGGTTATTTATCTAAAAATGCTTAAAATGTGGAAAGTAGTGATTTTAATACGCTTAATCGACTGGCGTAATCAGTTGTTAGGTAAAATGTATAGAACACTGTTAGATCTGGGTGGAAAATATTGGGAATGGAGTAGTACAGGAAATCCAAAAAGTAGTCAACTTTTGTTAAACAATTTTGGGAATTTTAAAATGTTATCATCATTTTCGTATTTCACGTGGTCGATTTAGTAGTTTAAGCTGGTTTTGTCAATATTAACATGACTTAGTTTTTGATTAAAATTCGAAGACATCTTAAGTTATTTTTCCCGCCATTTTCATAGGTAAGAAGGTTATTTATCTAAAAATGCTTAAAATGTGGAAAGTAGTGATTTTAATACGCTTAATCGATTGGCGTAATCAGTTGTTAGGTAAAATGTATAGAACACTGTTAGATTTGGGTGGAAAACATTGGGAATGGAGTAGTACAGGAAATCCAAAAAGAAGTCAACTTTTGTTAAACATTTTTTTAAATTTTAAAATGTTATCATCATTTTCGTATTTCACGTGGTCGATTTAGTAGTTTAAGCTAGTTTTGTCAAAATTACCATGACTAAAGTTTTTATTAAAATTCGAAGACATCTAAAGTTATTTTTTCCACCATTTTCATAAGTAAGAAGGTAATTTATCTAAAAATGCTTAAAATGTGGAGAGTAATGTTTTTAATACGCTTAATCGACTGGCGTAATAAGTTATTTTAGGTAAAATATGTAGAACACTGTTAGATCTGTGTGGACAAATATTGGGAATGTAGTAGTACAGGAAATTCAAAAAATGGTCAATTTTGTTAATAATTATTGGGGATTTTAAAATGTTAACGTCATTTTCGTATTCCACGTGGTCGACATAGTAGTTTACAATAGTTTTGTCAAATCTAACATAACTTAGTATTTGATTAAAATTCGAAGACATCTAAAGTTATTTTTTCCGCCATTTTCATAGGTAAGAAGGTTATTTATCTAAAAATGCTTAAAATGTGGAAAGTTGTGATTTTAATACGCTTAATTGACTGGCGTAATCAGTTATTTTAGGTAAATATGTAGAACACTGTTAGATCTGTGTGGACAAATATTGGGAATGTAGTAGTACAGGAAATTCAAAAAATGGTCAATTTTATTAATAATTATTGGGAATTTTAAAATGTTAACGTCATTTTCGTATTCCACGTGGTCGACATAGTAGTTTACAATAGTTTTGTCAAATCTAACATAACTTAGTATTTGATTAAAATTCGAAGACATCTAAAGTTATTTTTTCCGCCATTTTCATAGGTAAGAAGGTTATTTATCTAAAAATGCTTAAAATGTGGAAAGTTGTGATTTTAATACGCTTAATTGACTGGCGTAATCAGTTGTTAGTTAAAATGTATAGAATACTGTTAGATCTGGGTGGAAAATTTTGGGAATGGAGAAGTACAGGAAATCCAAGAAGTAGTCATTTTTTGTTAATAATTATTGAGAATATTAAAATGTTTACGTCATTTTCGTACTTCACTTGCTCGATTTAGTAGTTTACACTAGTTTTGTCATAAGTAACTTAACTTAGTTTTTGATTAAAATTCGAAGACATCGAAAGTTGTTTATCCAGCTATTTTCATAAGAAGGTTATTTATCGAAAAATGCTTAAAATGTGGAGAGTAGTGTTTTTAATACGCATTATCGATGGGTGTAATCAGTTGTTAGGTAAAATGTATAGAACACTGTTAGATCTGGGTGGGAATATATTGGGAATGGAGTAGTACAGGAAATCCAAAAAGTAGTCAATTTTGTTGGAAATTAATGGCATTTTTATAATTTTAACGCCTTTTTTGTATTCTACGTGTGCCAATTTATTGGTTTAACAATATTTTTGTTAAAATTAACAAAAGTTAGTTTTGACTAAAATTCGAAGACATCTAAAGTTATTTTTCCCGCCATTTTCATAGGTAAGAAGGTTATTTATCTAAAAATGCTTAAAATGTGGAAAGTTGTGATTTTAATACGCTTAATTGACTGGCGTAATCAGTTGTTAGTTAAAATGTATAGAATACTGTTAGATCTGTGTGGAAAATTTTGGGAATGGAGAAGTACAGGAAATCCAAGAAGTAGTCATTTTTTGTTAATAATTATTGAGAATTTTAAAATGTTTACGTCATTTTCGTACTTCACTTGGTCGATTTAGTAGTTAACACTAGTTTTGTCATAATTAACTTAACTTAGTTTTTGATTAAAATTCGAAGACATCGAAAGTTGTTTATCCCGCTATTTTCATAAGAAGGTTATTTATCGAAAAATGCTTAAAATGTGGAGAGTAGTGTTTTTAATACGCATTATCGATGGGTGTAATCAGTTGTTAGGTCAAATGTATAGAACACTGTTAGATCTGGGTGGAAATATATTGGGAATGGAGTAGTACAGGAAATCCAAAAAGTAGTCAATTTTTTGGAAATTAATGGCATTTTTATAATTTTAACGCCTTTTTTGTATTCTACGTGTGCCAATTTATTGGTTTAACAATATTTTTGTTAAAATTAACAAAAGTTAGTTTTGACTAAAATTCGAAGACATCTAAAGTTATTTTTCCGCCATTTTCATAGGTAAGAAGATTATTTATCTAAAAATGTTTAAAATGTGGAAAGTAGTGATTTTAATAGGATTAATCGACTGGCGTAATCAGTTGTTAGTTAAAATGTACAGAACACTGTTAGATCTGAGTGGGATATTATTGGTAATGGAATAGTACAGGAAATCCAAAAAGTTGTCAATTTTTGTTAATAATTATTGGGAATTTTAAAATGTTGTTATTTTCGTATTTCACGTGGTCGATTTAGTAGTTTACACTAGTTTTCTCAAAATTACCATAACTTAGTTTTTGATTAAAATTCGAAGACATCTAAAGTTATTTTTCCCGCCATTTTCATAGGTAAGAAGGTTATTTATCTAAAAATGCTTAAAATGTGGAAAGTAGTGATTTTAATACGCTTAATCGACTGGCGTAATCAGTTAGGTAAAATGTA
Source organism: Ophraella communa (assembly GCA_035357415.1). Classification (NCBI taxonomy): domain Eukaryota; kingdom Metazoa; phylum Arthropoda; class Insecta; order Coleoptera; family Chrysomelidae; genus Ophraella; species Ophraella communa. Next base: position 22,498,788 of record CM068989.1, read on the forward strand.
TAGAACACTGTTAGATCTGGGTGGAAAATATTGGAAATGGAGTAGTACAGAAAATCCAAAAAGTAGTCAACTTTTGTTAAGCATTTTTGGGAATTTTAAAATGTTATCATCATTTTCGTATTTCACGTTGTCGATTTATTAGTTTAAGCTGCTTTTGTCAATATTAACATGACTTAGTTTTTAAATAAAATTCGAAGACATCTTAAGTTATTTTTCCCGCCATTTTCATAGGTAAGAAGGTTATTTATCTAAAAATGTTTAAAATGTGGAAAGGAGTGATATTAATACGCTTAATCGACTGGCGTAATCAGTTGTTAGGTAAAATGTATAGAACACCGTTAGATCTGGGTGGAAAATATTGGGAATGGAGTATTACAGAAAATCCAAAAAGTTGTCAATTTTTGTTAATAATTATTGGGAATTTTAAAATGTTGTTATTTTCGTACTTCACGTGGTCGATTTAGTAGTTTACACTAGTTTTGTCATAATTATCTTAACTTAGTTTTTGATTAAAATTCGAAGACATCAAAAGTTGTTTATCCCGCTATTTTCATAAGAAGGTTATTTATCTAAAAATGCTTTTAAATGTGAAGAGTAGTGTTTTTAATACGCATTATCGATGGGTGTAATCAGCTGTTAGGTAAAATGTAGAGAACACTGTTAGATCTGGGTGGGAAAATATTGGGAATGGAGTAGTACAGGAAATCCAAAAAGTAGTCAATTTTGTTGGAAATTGTTGGCATTTTTAAAATTTTAACGCCTTTTTCGTATTCTACGTGGCTAATTTATTGGTTTAACAATATTTTTGTTAAAATTAACAAAACTTAGTTTTTGACTAAAATTCGAAGACATATAGTTATTTTTTCCGCCATTTTCATAGGTTAGAAGATTATTTATCTAAAAATGTTTAAAATGTGGAAAGTAGTGATTTTAATAGGCTTAATCGACTGGCGTAATCAGTTGTTAGGTAAAATTCATAGAACACTGTTAGATCTGGGTGGAAAATATTGGGAATGGAGTAGTACAGGAAATCCAAAAAGTAGTCAACTTTTGTTAAACATTTTTGGGAATTTTAAAATGTTATCATCATTTTCGTATTTCACGTGGTCGATTTAGTAGTTTAAGCTGGTTTTGTCAATATTAACATGACTTAGTTTTTGATTAAAATTCGAAGACATCTTAAGTTATTTTTCCCGCCATTTTCATAGGTAACAAGGTTATTTATCTAAAAATGCTTAAAATGTGGAAAGTAGTGATTTTAATACCCTTAATCGATTGGCGTAATCAGTTGTTAGGTAAAATGTATAGAACACTGTTAGATTTGGGTGGAAAATATTGGGAATGGAGTAGTACAGGAAATACAAAAAGTAGTCAACTTTTGTTAAACATTTTTTTAAATTTTAAAATGTTATCATCATTTTCGTATTTCACGTGGTCGATTTAGTAGTTTAAGCTAGTTTTGTCAAAATTACCTTTACTAAAGTTTTTATTAAAATTCGAAGACATCTAAAGTTATTTTTTCCACCATTTTCATAAGTAAGAAGGTAATTTATCTAAAAATGCTTAAAATGTGGAGAGTAATGTTTTTAATACGCTTAATCGACTGGCGTAATAAGTTATTAGGTAAAATATGTAGAACACTGTTAGATCTGTGTGGACAAATATTGGGAATGTAGTAGTACAGGAAATTCAAAAAATGGTCAATTTTGTTAATAATTATTGGGAATTTTAAAATGTTAACGTCATTTTCGTATTCCACGTGGTCGACATAGTAGTTTACACTAGTTTTGTCAAATCTAACATAACTTAGTATTTGATTAAAATTCGAAGACATCTAAAGTTATTTTTTCCGCCATTTTCATAGGTAAGAAGGTTATTTATCTAAAAATGCTTAAAATGTGGAAAGTTGTGATTTTAATACGCTTAATTGACTGGCGTAATCAGTTGTTAGTTAAAATGTACAGAACACTGTTAGATCTGAGTGGGATATTATTGGTAATGGAATAGTACAGGAAATCCAAAAAGTTGTCAATTTTTGTTAATAATTATTGGGAATTTTAAAATGTTGTTATTTTCGTATTTCACGTGGTCGATTTAGTAGTTTACACTAGTTTTCTCAAAATTACCATAACTTAGTTTTTGATTAAAATTCGAAGACATCTAAAGTTATTTTTCCCGCCATTTTCATAGGTAAGAAGGTTATTTATCTAAAAATGCTTAAAATGTGGAAAGTAGTGATTTTAATACGCTTAATCGACTGGCGTAATTAGTTAGGTAAAATGTATAGAACACTGTTAGATCTGGGTGGAAAATATTGGAAATGGAGTAGTACAGAAAATCCAAAAAGTAGTCAACTTTTGTTAAGCATTTTTGGGAATTTTAAAATGTTATCATCATTTTCGTATTTCACGTTGTCGATTTATTAGTTTAAGCTGCTTTTGTCAATATTAACATGACTTAGTTTTTAAATAAAATTCGAAGACATCTTAAGTTATTTTTCCCGCCATTTTCATAGGTAAGAAGGTTATTTATCTAAAAATGTTTAAAATGTGGAAAGGAGTGATTTTAATACGCTTAATCGACTGGCGTAATCAGTTGTTAGGTAAAATGTATAGAACACCGTTAGATCTGGGTGGAAAATATTGGGAATGGAGTATTACAGAAAATCCAAAAAGTTGTCAATTTTTGTTAATAATTATTGGGAATTTTAAAATGTTGTTATTTTCGTACTTCACGTGGTCGATTTAGTAGTTTACACTAGTTTTGTCATAATTATCTTAACTTAGTTTTTGATTAAAATTCGAAGACATCAAAAGTTGTTTATCCCGCTATTTTCATAAGAAGGTTATTTATCTAAAAATGCTTTAAATGTGAAGAGTAGTGTTTTTAATACGCATTATCGATGGGTGTAATCAGTTGTTAGGTAAAATGTATAGAACACTGTTAGATCTGGGTGGGAATATATTGGGAATGGAGTAGTACAGGAAATCCAAAAAGTAGTCAATTTTGTTGGAAATTAATGGCATTTTTAAAATTTTAACGCCTTTTTTGTATTCTACGTGTGCTAATTTATTGGTTTAACAATATTTTTGTTAAAATTAACAAAAGTTAGTTTTGACTAAAATTCGAAGACATCTAAAGTTATTTTTCCGCCATTTTCATAGGTTAGAAGATTATTTATCTAAAAATGTTTAAAATGTGGAAAGTAGTGATTTTAATAGGCTTAATCGACTGGCGTAATCAGTTGTTAGGTAAAATTCATAGAACACTGTTAGATCTGGGTGGAAAATATTGGGAATGGAGTAGTACAGGAAATCCAAAAAGTAGTCAACTTTTGTTAAACATTTTTGGGAATTTTAAAATGTTATCATCATTTTCGTATTTCACGTGGTCGATTTAGTAGTTTAAGCTGGTTTTGTCAATATTAACATGACTTAGTTTTTGATTAAAATTCGAAGACATCTTAAGTTATTTTTCCCGCCATTTTCATAGGTAACAAGGTTATTTATCTAAAAATGCTTAAAATGTGGAAAGTAGTGATTTTAATACCCTTAATCGATTGGCGTAATCAGTTGTTAGGTAAAATGTATAAAACACTGTTAGATTTGGGTGGAAAATATTGGGAATGGAGTAGTACAGGAAATACAAAAAGTAGTCAACTTTTGTTAAACATTTTTTTAAATTTTAAAATGTTATCATCATTTTCGTATTTCACGTGGTCGATTTAGTAGTTTAAGCTAGTTTTGTCAAAATTACCTTTACTAAAGTTTTTATTAAAATTCGAAGACATCTAAAGTTATTTTTTCCACCATTTTCATAAGTAAGAAGGTAATTTATCTAAAAATGCTTAAAATGTGGAGAGTAATGTTTTTAATACGCTTAATCGACTGGCGTAATAAGTTATTAGGTAAAATATGTAGAACACTGTTAGATCTGTGTGGACAAATATTGGGAATGTAGTAGTACAGGAAATTCAAAAAATGGTCAATTTTGTTAATAATTATTGGGAATTTTAAAATGTTAACGTCATTTTCGTATTCCACGTGGTCGACATAGTAGTTTACACTAGTTTTGTCAAATCTAACATAACTTAGTATTTGATTAAAATTCGAAGACATCTAAAGTTATTTTTTCCGCCATTTTCATAGGTAAGAAGGTTATTTATCTAAAAATGCTTAAAATGTGGAAAGTTGTGATTTTAATACGCTTAATTGACTGGCGTAATCAGTTGTTAGTTAAAATGTATAGAATACTGTTAGATCTGGGTGGAAAATTTTGGGAATGGAGAAGTACAGGAAATCCAAGAAGTAGTCATTTTTTGTTAATAATTATTGAGAATATTAAAATGTTTACGTCATTTTCGTACTTCACTTGGTCGATTTAGTAGTTTACACTAGTTTTGTCATAATTAACTTAACTTAGTTTTTGATTAAAATTCGAAGACATCGAAAGTTGTTTATCCCGCTATTTTTATAAGAAGGTTATTTATCGAAAAATGCTTAAAATCTGGAGAGTAGTGTTTTTAATACGCATTATCGATGGGTGTAATCAGTTGTTAGGTAAAATGTATAGAACACTGTTAGATCTGGGTGGGAATATATTGGGAATGGAGTAGTACAGGAAATCCAAAAAGTAGTCAATTTTGTTGGAAATTAATGGAATTTTTATAATTTTAACGCCTTTTTTGTATTCTACGTGTGCCAATTTATTGGTTTAACAATATTTTTGTTAAAATTAACAAAAGTTAGTTTTGACTAAAATTCGAAGACATCTAAAGTTATTTTTCCCGCCATTTTCATAGGTAAGAAGGTTATTTATCTAAAAATGCTTAAAATGTGGAAAGTAGTGATTTTAATACGCTTAATCGATTGGCGTAATCAGTTGTTAGGTAAAATGTATAGAACACTGTTAGATTTGGGTGGAAAATATTGGGAATGGAGTAGTACAGGAAATACAAAAAGTAGTCAACTTTTGTTAAACATTTTTTTAAATTTTAAAATGTTATCATCATTTTCGTATTTCACGTGGTCGATTTAGTAGTTTAAGCTGGTTTTGTCAATATTAACATGACTTAGTTTTTGATTAAAATTCGAAGACATCTTAAGTTATTTTTCCCGCCATTTTCATAGGTAAGAAGGTTATTTATCTAAAAATGCTTAAAATGTGGAAAGTAGTGATTTTAATACGCTTAATCGATTGGCGTAATCAGTTGTTAGGTAAAATGTATAGAACACTGTTAGATTTGGGTGGAAAATATTGGGAATGGAGTAGTACAGAAAATACAAAAAGTAGTCAACTTTTGTTAAACATTTTTTTAAATTTTAAAATGTTATCATCATTTTCGTATTTCACGTGGTCGATTTAGTAGTTTAAGCTAGTTTTGTCAAAATTACCGTGACTAAAGTTTTTATTAAAATTCGAAGACATCTAAAGTTATTTTTTCCACCATTTTCATAAGTAAGAAGGTAATTTATCTAAAAATGCTTAGAATGTGGAGAGTAATGTTTTTAATACGCTTAATCGACTGGCGTAATAAGTTATTAGGTAAAATATGTAGAACACTGTTAGATCTGTGTGGACAAATATTGGGAATGTAGTAGTACAGGAAATTCAAAAAATGGTCAATTTTGTTAATAATTATTGGGAATTTTAAAATGTTAACGTCATTTTCGTATTCCACGTGGTCGACATAGTAGTTTACACTAGTTTTGTCAAATCTAACATAACTTAGTATTTGATTAAAATTCGAAGACATCTAAAGTTATTTTCCCGCCATTTTCATAGGTAAGAAGGTTATTTATCTAAAAATGCTTAAAATGTGGAAAGTTGTGATTTTAATACGCTTAATTGACTGGCGTAATCAGTTGTTAGTTAAAATGTATAGAATACTGTTAGATCTGGGTGGAAAATTTTGGGAATGGAGAAGTACAGGAAATCCAAGAAGTAGTCATTTTTTGTTAATAATTATTGAGAATATTAAAATGTTTACGTCATTTTCGTACTTTACTTGGTCGATTTAGTAGTTTACACTAGTTTTGTCATAATTAACATAACTTAGTTTTTGATTAAAATTCGAAGACATCGAAAGTTGTTTATCCCGCTATTTTTATAAGAAGGTTATTTATCGAAAAATGCTTAAAATGTGGAGAGTAGTGTTTTTAATACGCATTATCGATGGGTGTAATCAGTTGTTAGGTAAAATGTATAGAACACTGTTAGATCTGGGTGGGAATATATTGGGAATGGAGTAGTACAGGAAATCCAAAAAGTAGTCAATTTTGTTGGAAATTAATGGCATTTTTATAATTTTAACGCCTTTTTTGTATTCTACGTGTGCCAATTTATTGGTTTAACAATATTTTTGTTAAAATTAACAAAAGTTAGTTTTGACTAAAATTCGAAGACATCTAAAGTTATTTTCCCGCCATTTTCATAGGTAAGAAAATTATTTATCTCTAATGTTTAAAATGTGGAAAGTAGTGATTTTAATAGGCTTAATCGACTGGCGTAGTCAGTTGTTAGTTAAAATGTACAGAAGACTGTTAGATCTGAGTGGGATATTATTGGTAATGGAATAGTACAGGAAATCCAAAAAGTTGTCAATTTTTGTTAATAATTATTGGGAATTTTAAAATGTTGTTATTTTCGTATTCCACGTGGTCGATTTAGTAGTTTACACTAGTTTTGTCCAAATTAACATAACTTAGTTTTTGATTAAAATTCGAAGACATCTAAAGTTATTTTTTCCGCCATTTTCATAGGTAAGAAGGTTATTTATCTTAAAATGCTTAAAATGTGGAAAGTAGTGATTTTAATACGCTTAATCGACTGGCGTAATCAGTTGTTAGGTAAAATGTATAGAACACTGTTAGATCTGGGTGGAAAATATTGGGAATGGAGTAGTACAGGAAATCCAAAAAGTAGTCAACTTTTGTTAAACATTTTTGGGAATTTTAAAATGTTATCATCATTTTCGTATTTCACGTGGTCGATTTAGTAGTTTAAGCTGGTTTTGTCAATATTAACATGACTTAGTTTTTGATTAAAATTCGAAGACATCTTAAGTTATTTTTCCCGCCATTTTCATAGGTAAGAAGGTTATTTATCTAAAAATGCTTAAAATGTGGAAAGTAGTGATTTTAATACGCTTAATCGATTGGCGTAATCAGTTGTTAGGTAAAATGTATAGAACACTGTTAGATTTGGGTGGAAAATATTGGGAATGGAGTAGTACAGGAAATCCAAAAAGTAGTCAACTTTTGTTAAACATTTTTTTAAATTTTAAAATGTTATCATCATTTTCGTATTTCACGTGGTCGATTTAGTAGTTTAAGCTAGTTTTGTCAAAATTACCATGACTAAAGTTTTTATTAAAATTCGAAGACATCTAAAGTTATTTTTTCCACCATTTTCATAAGTAAGAAGGTAATTTATCTAAAAATGCTTAAAATGTGGAGAGTAATGTTTTTAATACGCTTAATCGACTGGCGTAATAAGTTATTAGGTAAAATATGTAGAACACTGTTAGATCTGTGTGGACAAATATTGGGAATGTAGTAGTACAGGAAATTCAAAAAATGGTCAATTTTGTTAATAATTATTGGGAATTTTAAAATGTTAACGTCATTTTCGTATTCCACGTGGTCGACATAGTAGTTTACACTAGTTTTGTCAAATCTAACATAACTTAGTATTTGATTAAAATTCGAAGACATCTAAAGTTATTTTTCCCGCCATTTTCATAGGTAAGAAGGATATTTATCTAAAAATGCTTAAAATGTGGAAAGTTGTGATTTTAATACGCTTAATTGACTGGCGTAATCAGTTGTTAGTTAAAATGTATAGAATACTGTTAGATCTGGGTGGAAAATTTTGGGAATGGAAAAGTACAGGAAATCCAAGAAGTAGTCATTTTTTGTTAATAATTATTGAGAATATTAAAATGTTTACGGCATTTTCGTACTTCACTTGGTCGATTTAGTAGTTTACACTAGTTTTTTCATAATTAACTTAACTTAGTTTTTGATTAAAATTCGAAGACATCGAAAGTTGTTTATCCCGCTATTTTCATAAGAAGGTTATTTATCGAAAATTGCTTAAAATGTGGAAAGTAGTGTTTTTAATACGCATTATCGATGGGTGTAATCAGTTGTTAGGTAAAATGTATAGAACACTGTTAGATCTGGGTGGGAATATATTGGGAATGGAGTAGTACAGGAAATCCAAAAAGTAGTCAATTTTGTTGGAAATTAATGGCATTTTTATAATTTTAACGCCTTTTTTGTATTCTACGTATGCCAATTTATTGGTTTAACAATATTTTTGTTAAAATTAACAAAAGTTAGTTTTGACTAAAATTCGAAGACATCTAAAGTTATTTTTCCCGCCATTTTCATAGGTAAGAAGGTTATTTATCTAAAAATGCTTAAAATGTGGAAAGTTGTGATTTTAATAGGCTTAATCGACTGGCGTAATCAGTTGTTAGTTAAAATGTACAGAACACTGTTAGATCTGAGTGGGATATTATTGGTAATGGAATAGTACAGGAAATCCAAAAAGTTGTCAATTTTTGTTAATAATTATTGGGAATTTTAAAATGTTGTTATTTTCGTATTCCACGTGGTCGATTAAGTAGTTTACACTAGTTTTGTCAAAATTACCATAACTTAGTTTTTGATTAAAATTTGAAGACATCTAAAGTTATTTTTCCCGCCATTTTCATAGGTAAGAAGGTTATTTATCTAAAAATGCTTAAAATGTGGAAAGTAGTGATTTTAATACGCTTAATCGACTGGCGTAATCAGTTGTTAGGTAAAATGTATAGAACACTGTTAGATTTGGGTGGAAAATATTGGGAATGGAGTAGTACAGGAAATCCAAAAAGTAGTCAACTTTTGTTAAACATTTTTTTAAATTTTAAAATGTTATCATCATTTTCGTATTTCACGTGGTCGATTTAGTAGTTTAAGCTAGTTTTGTCAAAATTACCATGACTAAAGTTTTTATTAAAATTCGAAGACATCTAAAGTTATTTTTTCCACCATTTTCATAAGTAAGAATGTAATTTATCTAAAAATGCTTAAAATGTGGAAAGTAATGTTTTTAATACGCTTAATCGACTGGCGTAATAAGTTATTAGGTAAAATATGTAGAACACTGTTAGATCTGTGTGGACAAATATTGGGAATGTAGTAGTACAGGAAATTCAAAAAATGGTCAATTTTGTTAATAATTATTGGGAATTTTAAAATGTTAACGTCATTTTTGTATTCCACGTGGTCGACATAGTAGTTTACACTAGTTTTGTCAAATCTAACATAACTTAGTATTTGATTAAAATTCGAAGACATCTAAAGTTATTTTTCCCGCCATTTTCATAGGTAAGAAGGTTATTTATCTAAAAATGCTTAAAATGTGGAAAGTTGTGATTTTAATACGCTTAATTGACTGGCGTAATCAGTTGTTAGTTAAAATGTATAGAATACTGTTAGATCTGGGTGGAAAATTTTGGGAATGGAGAAGTACAGGAAATCCAAGAAGTAGTCATTTTTTGTTAATAATTATTGAGAATATTAAAATGTTTACGTCATTTTCGTACTTCACTTGGTCGATTTAGTAGTTTACACTAGTTTTGTCATAATTAACTTAACTTAGTTTTTGATTAAAATTCGAAGACATCGAAAGTTGTTTATCCCGCTATTTTCATAAGAAGGTTATTTATCGAAAAATGCTTAAAATGTGGAGAGTAGTGTTTTTAATACGCATTATCGATGGGTGTAATCAGTTGTTAGGTAAAATGTATAGAACACTGTTAGATCTGGGTGGGAATATATTGGGAATGGAGTAGTACAGGAAATCCAAAAAGTAGTCAATTTTGTTGAAAATTAATGGCATTTTTAAAATTTTAACGCCTTTTTTGTATTCTACGTTTGCCAATTTATTGGTTTAACAATATTTTTGTTAAAATTAACAAAAGTTAGTTTTGACTAAAATTCGAAGACATCTAAAGTTATTTTCCCGCCATTTTCATAGGTAAGAAGGTTATTTATCTAAAAATGTTTAAAATGTGGAAAGGAGTGATTTTAATAGCCTTAATCGACTGGCGTAGTCAGTTGTTAGTTAAAATGTAAAGAACACTGTTAGATCTGAGTGGGATATTATTGGTAATGGAATAGTACAGGAAATCCAAAAAGTTGTCAATTTTTGTTAATAATTATTGGGAATTTTAAAATGTTGTTATTTTCGTATTCCACGTGGTCGCTTTAGTAGTTTACACTAGTTTTGTCAAAATTAACATAACTTAGTTTTTGATTAAAATTCGAAGACATCTAAAGTTATTTTTCCCGCCATTTTCATAGGTAAGAAGGTTATTTATCTAAAAATGCTTAAAATGTGGAAAGTAGTGATTTTAATACGCTTAATCGACTGGCGTAATCAGTTGTTAGGTAAAATGTATAGAACACTGTTAGATTTGGGTGGAAAATATTGGGAATGGAGTAGTACAGGAAATCCAAAAAGTAGTCAACTTTTGTTAAACATTTTTTTAAATTTTAAAATGTTATCATCATTTTCGTATTTCACGTGGTCGATTTAGTAGTTTAAGCTAGTTTTGTCAAAATTACCATGACTAAAGTTTTTATTAAAATTCGAAGACATCTAAAGTTATTTTTTCCACCATTTTCATAAGTAAGAATGTAATTTATCTAAAAATGCTTAAAATGTGGAGAGTAATGTTTTTAATACGCTTAATCGACTGGCGTAATAAGTTATTAGGTAAAATATGTAGAACACTGTTAGATCTGTGTGGACAAATATTGGGAATGTAGTAGTACAGGAAATTCAAAAAATGGTCAATTTTGTTAATAATTATTGGGAATTTTAAAATGTTAACGTCATTTTCGTATTCCACGTGGTCGACATAGTAGTTTACACTAGTTTTGTCAAATCTAACATAACTTAGTATTTGATTAAAATTCGAAGACATCTAAAGTTATTTTTTCCGCCACTTTCATAGGTAAGAAGGTTATTTATCTAAAAATGCTTAAAATGTGGAAAGTTGTGATTTTAATACGCTTAATTGACTGGCGTAATCAGTTGTTAGTTAAAATGTATAGAATACTGTTAGATCTGGGTGGAAAATTTTGGGAATGGAGAAGTACAGGAAATCCAAGAAGTAGTCATTTTTTGTTAATAATTATTGAGAATATTAAAATGTTTACGTCATTTTCGTACTTCACTTGGTCGATTTAGTAGTTTACACTAGTTTTGTCATAATTAACTTAACTTAGTTTTTGATTAAAATTCAAAGACATCGAAAGTTGTTTATCCCGCTATTTTCATAAGAAGGTTATTTATCGAAAAATGCTTAAAATGTGGAGAGTAGTGTTTTTAATACGCATTATCGATGAGTGTAATCAGTTGTTAGGTAAAATGTATAGAACACTGTTAGATCTGGGTGGGAATATATTGGGAATGGAGTAGTACAGGAAATCCAAAAAGTAGTCAATTTTGTTGGAAATTAATGGCATTTTTATAATTTTAACGCCTTTTTTGTATTCTACGTGTGCCAATTTATTGGTTTAACAATATTTTTGTTAAAATTAACAAAAGTTAGTTTTGACTAAAATTCGAAGACATCTAAAGTTATTTTTCCCGCCATTTTCATAAGTAAGAAGGTTATTTATCTAAAAATGCTTAAAATGTGGAAAGTTGTGATTTTAATACGCTTAATTGACTGGCGTAATCAGTTGTTAGTTAAAATGTATAGAATACTGTTAAATCTGGGTGGAAAATTTTGGGAATGGAGAAGTACAGGAAATCCAAGTAGTAGTCATTTTTTGTTAATAATTATTGAGAATTTTAAAATGTTTACGTCATTTTCGTACTTCACTTGGTCGATTTAGTAGTTAACACTAGTTTTGTCATAATTAACTTAACTTAGTTTTTGATTAAAATTCGAAGACATCGAAAGTTGTTTATCCCGCTATTTTCATAGGAAGGTTATTTATCGAAAAATGCTTAAAATGTGGAGAGTAGTGTTTTTAATACGCATTATCGATGGGTGTAATCAGTTGTTAGGTAAAATGTATAGAACACTGTTAGATCTGGGTGGAAATATATTGGAAATGGAGTAGTACAGGAAATCCAAAAAGTAGTCAATTTTTTGGAAATTTTGGCATTTTTATAATTTTAACGCCTTTTTTGTATTCTACGTGTGCCAATTTATTGGTTTAACAATATTTTTGTTAAAATTAACAAAAGTTAGTTTTGACTAAAATTCGAAGACATCTAAAGTTATTTTTCCGCCATTTTCATAGGTAAGAAGATTATTTATCTAAAAATGTTTAAAATGTGGAAAGTAGTGATTTTAATAGGATTAATCGACTGGCGTAATCAGTTGTTAGTTAAAATGTACAGAACACTGTTAGATCTGAGTGGGATATTATTGGTAATGGAATAGTACAGGAAATTCAAAAAGTTGTCAATTTTTGTTAATAATTATTGGGAATTTTAAAATGTTGTTATTTTCGTATTTCACGTGGTCGTTTTAGTAGTTTACACTAGTTTTGTCAAAATTACCATAACTTAGTTTTTGATTAAAATTCGAAGACATCTAAAGTTATTTTTCCCGCCATTTTCATAGGTAAGAAGGTTATTTATCTAAAAATGCTTAAAATGTGGAAAGTAGTGATTTTAATACGCTTAATCGACTGGCGTAATCAGTTAGGTAAAATGTATAGAACACTGTTAGATCTGGGTGGAAAATATTGGAAATGGAGTAGTACAGAAAATCCAAAAAGTAGTCAACTTTTGTTAAACATTTTTGGGAATTTTAAAATGTTATCATCATTTTCGTATTTCACGTGGTCGATTTAGTAGTTTAAGCTGGTTTTGTCAATATTAACATGACTTAGTTTTTGATTAAAATTCGAAGACATCTTAAGTTATTTTTTCCGCCATTTTCATAGGTAAGAAGGTTATTTATCTAAAAATGTTTAAAATGTGGAAAGGAGTGATATTAATACGCTTAATCGACTGGCGTAATCAGTTGTTAGGTAAAATGTATAGAACACCGTTAGATCTGGGTGGAAAATATTGGGAATGGAGTATTACAGAAAATCCAAAAAGTTGTCAATTTTTGTTAATAATTATTGGGAATTTTAAAATGTTGTTATTTTCGTACTTCACGTGGTCGATTTAGTAGTTTACACTAGTTTTGTCATAATTATCTTAACTTAGTTTTTGATTAAAATTCGAAGACATCAAAAGTTGTTTATCCCGCTATTTTCATAAGAAGGTTATTTATCTAAAAATGCTTTAAATGTGAAGAGTAGTGTTTTTAATACGCATTATCGATGGGTGTAATCAGTTGTTAGGTAAAATGTATAGAACACTGTTAGATCTGGGTGGGAATATATTGGGAATGGAGTAGTACAGGAAATCCAAAAAGTAGTCAATTTTGTTGGAAATTAATGGCATTTTTAAAATTTTAACGCCTTTTTTGTATTCTACGTGTGCTAATTTATTGGTTTAACAATATTTTTGTTAAAATTAACAAAAGTTAGTTTTGACTAAAATTCGAAGACATCTAAAGTTATTTTTCCTCCATTTTCATAGGTTAGAAGATTATTTATCTAAAAATGTTTAAAATGTGGAAAGTAGTGATTTTAATAGGCTTAATCGACTGGCGTAATCAGTTGTTAGGTGAAATGTATAGAACACTGTTAGATCTGGGTGGAAAATATTGGGAATGGAGTAGTACAGGAAATCCAAAAAGTAGTCAACTTTTGTTAAACATTTTTGGGAATTTTAAAATGTTATCATCATTTTCGTATTTCACGTGGTCGATTTAGTAGTTTAAGCTGGTTTTGTCAATATTAACATGACTTAGTTTTTGATTAAAATTCGAAGACATCTTAAGTTATTTTTCCCGCCATTTTCATAGGTAAGAAGGTTATTTATCTAAAAATGCTTAAAATGTGGAAAGTAGTGATTTTAATACGCTTAATCGATTGGCGTAATCAGTTGTTAGGTAAAATGTATAGAACACTGTTAGATTTGGGTGGAAAATATTGGGAATGGAGTAGTACAGGAAATACAAAAAGTAGTCAACTTTTGTTAAACATTTTTTTAAATTTTAAAATGTTATCATTATTTTCGTATTTCACGTGGTCGATTTAGTAGTTTAAGCTAGTTTTGTCAAAATTACCATGACTAAAGTTTTTATTAAAATTTGAAGACATCTAAAGTTATTTTTTCCACCATTTTCATTAGTAAGAAGGTAATTTATCTAAAAATGCTTAAAATGTGGAGAGTAATGTTTTTAATACGCTTAATCGACTGGCGTAATAAGTTATTAGGTAAAATATGTAGAACACTGTTAGATCTGTGTGGACAAATATCGGGAATGTAGTAGTACAGGAAATTCAAAAAATGGTCAATTTTGTTAATAATTATTGGGAATTTTAAAATGTTAACGTCATTTTCGTATTCCACGTGGTCGACATAGTAGTTTACACTAGTTTTGTCAAATCTAACATAACTTAGTATTTGATTAAAATTCGAAGACATCTAAAGTTATTTTTTCCGCCATTTTCATAGGTAAGAAGGTTATTTATCTAAAAATGCTTAAAATGTGGAAAGTTGTGATTTTTAATACGCTTAATTGACTGGCGTAATCAGTTGTTAGTTAAAATGTATAGACTACTGTTAGATCTGGGTGGAAAATTTTGGGAATGGAGAAGTACAGGAAATCCAAGAAGTAGTCATTTTTTGTTAATAATTATTGAGAATATTAAAATGTTTACGTCATTTTCGTACTTCACTTGGTCGATTTAGTAGTTTACACTAGTTTTGTCATAATTAACTTAACTTAGTTTTTGATTAAAATTCGAAGACATCTAAAGTTATTTTTCCCGCCATTTTTATAAGTAAAAAGGTTATTTATCTAAAAATGCTTAAAATGTGAAAAGTAGTGTTTTTAATACGCATTATCGATGGGTGTAATCAGCTGTTAGGTAAAATGTAGAGAACACTGTTAGATCTGGGTGGGAAAATATTGGGAATGGAGTAGTACAGGAAATCCAAAAAGTAGTCAATTTTGTTGGAAATTGTTGGCATTTTTAAAATTTTAACGCCATTTTCGTATTCTACGTGGCCAATTTATTGGTTTTACAATATTTTTATTAAAATTAACAAAACTTAGTTTTTGACTAAAATTCGAAGACATATAGTTATTTTTTCCGCCATTTTCATAAGTAAAAAGGTAATTTATCTGAAAATGCTTAAAATGTGAAGAGTAGTGTTTTTAATACGCTTAATCGACTGGTGTAATCAGTTGTTAGGTAAAATGTATAGAACACTGTTAGATCTGTGTGGACAAATATTGGGAATGTAGTAGTACAGGAAATTCAAAAAATGGTCAATTTTGTTAATAATTATTGGGAATTTTAAAATGTTAACGTCATTTTCGTATTCCACGTGGTCGACATAGTAGTTTACACTAGTTTTGTCAAATCTAACATAACTTAGTATTTGATTAAAATTCAAAGACATCTAAAGTTATTTTTTCCGCCATTTTCATAGGTAAGAAGGTTATTTATCTAAAAATGCTTAAAATGTGGAAAGTTGTGATTTTAATACGCTTAAATAACTGGCGTAATCAGTTGTTAGTTAAAATGTATAGAATACTGTTAGATCTGGGTGGAAAATTTTGGGAATGGAGAAGTACAGGAAATCCAAGAAATAGTCATTTTTTGTTAATAATTATTGAGAATATTAAAATGTTTACGTCATTTTCGTACTTCACTTGGTCGATTTAGTAGTTTACACTAATTTTGTCATAATTAACTTAACTAAGTTTTTGATTAAAATTCGAAGACATCGAAAGTTGTTTATCCCGCTATTTTCATAAGAAGGTTATTTATCGAAAAATGCTTAAAATGTGGAGAGTAGTGTTTTTAATACGCATTATCGATGGGTGTAATCAGTTGTTAGGTAAAATGTATAGAACACTGTTAGATCTGGGTGGGAATATATTGGGAATGGAGTAGTACAGGAAATCCAAAAAGTAGTCAATTTTGTTGGAAATTAATGGCATTTTTATAATTTTAACGCCTTTTTTGTATTCTACGTGTGCCAATTTATTGGTTTAACAATATTTTTGTTAAAATTAACAAAAGTTAGTTTTGACTAAAATTCGAAGACATCTAAAGTTATTTTTCCCGCCATTTTCATAGGTAAGAAGGTTATTTATCTAAAAATGCTTAAAATGTGGAAAGTTGTGATTTTATTACGCTTAATTGACTGGCGTAATCAGTTGTTAGTTAAAATGTATAGAATACTGTTAGATCTGGGTGGAAAATTTTGGGAATGAAGAAGTACAGGAAATCCAAGAAGTAGTCATTTTTTGTTAATAATTATTGAGAATTTTAAAATGTTTACGTCATTTTCGTACTTCACTTGGTCGATTTAGTAGTTTACACTAGTTTTGTCATAATTAACTTAACTTAGTTTTTGATTAAAATTCGAAGACATCGAAAGTTGTTTATCCCGCTATTTTCATAAGAAGGTTATTTATCGAAAAATGCTTAAAATGTGGAGAGTAGTGTTTTTAATACGCATTATCGATGGGTGTAATCAGTTGTTAGGTAAAATGTATAGAACACTGTTAGATCTGGGTGGGAATATATTGGGAATGGAGTAGTACAGGAAATCCAAAAAGTAGTCAATTTTGTTGGAAATTAATGGCATTTTTATAATTTTAACGCCTTTTTTGTATTCTACGTGTGCCAATTTATTGGTTTAACAATATTTTTGTTAAAATTAACAAAAGTTAGTTTTGACTAAAATTCGAAAACATCTAAAGTTATTTTTCCCGCCATTTTCATAGGTAAGAAGGTTATTTATCTAAAAATGCTTAAAATGTGGAAAGTTGTGATTTTATTACGCTTAATTGACTGGCGTAATCAGTTGTTAGTTAAAATGTATAGAATACTGTTAGATCTGGGTGGAAAATTTTGGGAATGGAGAAGTACAGGAAATCCAAGAAGTAGTCATTTTTTGTTAATAAATATTGAGAATTTTAAAATGTTTACGTCATTTTCGTACTTCACTTGGTCGATTTAGTAGTTAACACTAGTTTTGTCATAATTAACTTAACTTAGTTTTTGATTAAAATTCGAAGACATCGAAAGTTGTTTATCCCGCTATTTTCATAAGAAGGTTATTTATCGAAAAATGCTTAAAATGTGGAAAGTAGTGTTTTTAATTCGCATTATCGATGGGTGTAATCAGTTGTTAGGTAAAATGTATAGAACACTGTTAGATCTGGGTGGAAATATATTGGGAATGGAGTAGTACAGGAAATCCAAAAAGTAGTCAATTTTGTTGGAAATTAATGGCATTTTTATAATTTTAACGCCTTTTTTGTATTCTACGTGTGCCAATTTATTGGTTTAACAATATTTTTGTTAAAATTAACAAAAGTTAGTTTTGACTAAAATTCGAAGACATCTAAAGTTATTTTTCCGCCATTTTCATAGGTAAGAAGATTATTTATCTAAAAATGTTTAAAATGTGGAAAGTAGTGATTTTAATAGGCTTAATCGACTGGCGTAATCAGTTGTTAGTTAAAATGTACAGAACGCTGTTAGATCTGAGTGGAATATTATTGGTAATGGAATAGTACAGGAAATCCAAAAAGTTGTCAATTTTTGTTAATAATTATTGGGAATTTTAAAATGTTGTTATTTTCGTATTTCACGTGGTCGATTTAGTAGTTTACACTAGTTTTGTCAAAATTACCATAACTTAGTTTTTGATTAAAATTCGAAGACATCTAAAGTTATTTTTCCCGCCATTTTCATAGGTAAGAAGGTTATTTATCTAAAAATGCTTAAAATGTGGAAAGTAGTGATTTTAATACGCTTAATCGACTGGCGTAATCAGTTGTTAGGTAAAATGTATAGAACACTGTTAGATCTGTGTGGAAAATATTGGAAATGGAGTAGTACAGGAAATCCAAAAAGTAGTCAACTTTTGTTAAACATTTTTGGGAATTTTAAAATGTTATCATCATTTTCGTATTTCACGTGGTCGATTTAGTAGTTTAAGCTGGTTTTGTCAATATTAACATGACTTAGTTTTTGATTAAAATTCGAAGACATCTTAAGTTATTTTTCCCGCCATTTTCATAGGTAAGAAGGTTATTTATCTAAAAATGTGGAAAGGAGTGATATTAATACGCTTAATCGACTGGCGTAATCAGTTGTTAGGTAAAATGTATAGAACACCGATAGATCTGGGTGGAAAATATTGGGAATGGAGTACTACAGAAAATCCAAAAAGTTATCAATTTTTGTTAATAATTATTGGGAATTTTAAAATGTTGTTATTTTCGTACTTCACGTGGTCGATTTAGAAGTTAACACTGGTTTTGTTAAAATTAACTTAACTTAGTTTTTGATTAAAATTCGAAGACATCGAAAGTTGTTTATCCCGCTATTTTCATAGGAAGGTTATTTATCGAAAAATGCTTAAAATGTGGAGAGTAGTGTTTTTAATACGCATTATCGATGGGTGTAATCAGTTGTTAGGTAAAATGTATAGAACACTGTTAGATCTAGGTGGAAAATATTGGAAATGAAGAAGTACAGGAAATCCAAGAAGTAGTCAATTTTTGTTAATAATTATTGGGAATTTTAAAATGTTTACGTCATTTTCGTACTTCACGTGGTCGATTTAGTAGTTTACACTAGTTTTGTCATAATTATCTTAACTTAGTTTTTGATTAAAATTCGAAGACATCAAAAGTTGTTTATCCCGCTATTTTCATAAGAAGGTTATTTATCTAAAAATGCTTTAAATGTGAAGAGTAGTGTTTTTAATACGCATTATCGATGGGTGTAATCAGTTGTTAGGTAAAATGTATAGAACACTGTTAGATCTGGGTGGGAATATATTGGGAATGGAGTAGTACAGGAAATCCAAAAAGTAGTCAATTAAGTTGGAAATTAATGGCATTTTTAAAATTTTAACGCCTTTTTTGTATTCTACGTGTGCTAATTTATTGGTTTAACAATATTTTTGTTAAAATTAACAAAAGTTAGTTTTGATTAAAATTCGAAGACATCTTAAGTTATTTTTCCCGCCATTTTCATAGGTAAGAAGGTTATTTATCTAAAAATGTTTAAAATGTGGAAAGGAGTGATATTGATACGCTTAATCGACTGGCGTAATCAGTTGTTAGGTAAAATGTATAGAACACTGTTAGATCTGGGTGGAAAATATTGGGAATGGAGTAGTACAGGAAATCCAAAAAGTAGTCAACTTTTGTTAAACATTTTTGGGAATTTTAAAATGTTATCATCATTTTCGTATTTCACGTGGTCGATTTAGTAGTTTAAGCTAGTTTTGTCATAATTAACTTAACTTAGTTTTTGATTAAAATTCGAAGACATCGAAAGTTGTTTATCCCGCCATTTTCATAAGAAGGTTATTTATCGAAAAATGCTTAAAATGTGGAGGGTAGTGTTTTTAATACGCATTATCGATGGGTGTAATCAGTTGTTAGGTAAAATGTATAGAACACTGTTAGATCTGGGTGGAAATATATTGGGAATGGAGTAGTACAGGAAATCCAAAAAGTAGTCAATTTTGTTGGAAATTAATGGCATTTTTAAAATTTTAACGCCTTTTTTGTATTCTACTTGTGCCAATTTATTGGTTTAACAATATTTTTGTTAAAATTAACAAAAGTTAGTTTTGACTAAAATTCAAAGACATCTAAAGTTATTTTTCCGCCATTTTCATAGGTAAGAAGATTATTTATCTAAAAATGTTTAAAATGTGGAAAGTAGTGATTTTAATAGGCTTAATCGACTGGCGTAATCAGTTGTTAGTTAAAATGTACAGAACACTGTTAGATCTGAGTGGGATATTATTGGTAATGGAATAGTACAGGAAATCCAAAAAGTTGTCAATTTTTGTTAATAATTATTGGGAATTTTAAAATGTAATTTTCGTATTTCACGTGGTCGATTTAGTAGTTTACACTAGTTTTGTCAAAATTGAATGAATGAATGAATAAGCGAAAGAAATTTGATGGAGATTTGATTTGTTTACGAGGGTTGAAAGGTAAATAGAAGAGCCCAAATTAGGATTTGATATCCTCTACAGGGCTGGTTTGGCGTAGTTGTGTGGGAGTCGTATTGCTCTGAGAAGTTTGAGTGGAGTTGGGGGATGTTATATAATGGCTCGGTGTGGTGATAGTGGCAGAAGAGTGCCGGTGTGTGAGAGTGTAGCGAGGCGGGGGTTTGGCTTATTGACTCGGAGAAATCGCAGAGAACGGGCTCAAATCGCTGGGGGGGCGGCGGCGATGGGACATCGTGGGGAGTCGGGTACAGAGCTGTGGCTGTATTGTTCCCTTCCTGTCAGCCATTCGGTAAGTGTTATAGGGAAACCACAGAAAACCTATAACCTGACAGAGCGCAGAGGGGGGGTTGCGGGGTAGTTCGAGGAATTTAGAAGTTCCTCGAAGGAGTTACCCGGGATTTATGAGTTAAAGATAGATGTTATTTAGCATCTCCCGGAGGCGGGAGATGGTGTTGGGGGAGTGATCCCCGGAGTGGACTGTAGCGGATTGCTAGGGTGAGTTGATGGAGTTTGTTCTATTCTCTCCTGGGAACAGGAGAGAATGAGAAATGGGCTTGGTTGCCCGACTGAAGGATGGTGCAGTTAATGCCGTATGTGATAGGCAATAACCGGTTGAGAGTTTGTGCGACTATGTCGCGAGAGTGGGGGACGGCGTTTAGGAGTGCGGTGCCCAAGACTTCGATGAGTCTTTGGGTTTGTGGATGGAACTCGAGGAGTTTTTTGGGGCGGGGTAGGGTAATTGGAGTGGTTTCTTGGGGGAGGTTTGGGGATTCGGTGCGTTTGGGGCACCTGGGATCGAAGGCAGGATGAGGACCTTTGCAGTTATGGCAGGAGGGAGAAAGAGTTTTGGAGCAGGATTCGGCCTTGTGGCCTGGGTTGCCACAGATGGGACAGGAGTGGGCTTTTGATCTGCACTCGGCAGATAAATGGCCTAATTTAGTGCACTTGGTGCAATACTTACGTATAGCAGGTAGTGCGTTAGAGTTTGAGGCCTCACAAGGATGAGTGAGGCCGTGGAATTTAATGCCTTCTGTTAAGGCGCGATGGTAATGAGATTCATTTGGAGTGAGTACCCTCATCATTGAGGTGGGGAGATTGTTGGCTCTGGAGATGATTCTCCAGCAGCGTGAGTGTTCGATTTGAAGTTCATTTAGGATGGCAGAGAATTCCGCATCGGAAGTGGTTTTGTCTACATTTCTGCAGACGAAAGAGAGGTTTGGTTTTTTGGTATTGGGCTTGGGAGCAGCCCTGGGACTAGAGTTTAGGGGGATACAGCAGAAGGCTGCATCTCCCGAAGCGTGGCGGATTTTGGCTTCGAGCTCAGTCGGCTCGATTGGGGAGTTAGTTTTGAGTAGGGCTGTTTTGTTGAAGTTAAATTTCAACAATTCGATTTGGCCATGTAGAATTTCGTATGTGTTGAGGAAGTTAAATAGAAGTTTTTGACTGGCCAGGTTGTTTGGGATTTGGCGGAGGTTGTATGTTTTTGTAGGTTGGGTAGGTTTAGGCTGTGTTGGTAGGGTGGTTGGAGTGTTGGGTCTGGAGGACCTAGGTGTATGGATGTTTGGTTGGGTGGCTGGTGGTGGTAGTTGGTCGGTGGTATTGGGAGGGAGAGTTTTGTGGGAGTGCTGGGATCGATCGGAGTATCCCGAGGGGCTCCGATCGCGGAGGGGAGAGTAACGGTTCCTCACGGATGCGGCATAGGAGTAGGTCGGAGTGGTGGGGCGGTCTCTGTCAAGGATAGCTTGTTTAAGCTCGAGGTTTTCTTGAAGGAGAACCTTGACCTGTCTTGCGAGGTCTTGGATCATGTAGTTGTTGAGGCTGAGGTTGGGTTCGTTATGGGAGGAAGGAGGTAGGCTAGTTGAATTGGTGTCGGCGTTGCTGGTGAGGGGAGATGAGGAGGAGGGGGGGCTGTCATTGGAGGGGATAGGGATTAGTTTTGATTTGGTCCTGGATTTGGTAGAGCGGGTTTGGATGGGGGATGTCCTGGAGTTAGAATTTGAAGACATGGGGAAGTCGGGATAGAATCGGTGAGGTGTTTGGGAGGTTGTGGGGGTGTCAGCCGAGGAGTAGTAGACTCCCCGGCTGGTGGAGGGTGGTGTTTTGTCCGTGGGGATGGTGATTTGTGATTTGGGAATCTTGAAAAGGAGTTAGTGCGGTTTTTTATGGATATATCGGAAATTGGTGGAGGAGCTTTGGCGGATGCGCCGGGTTGAGCGGGCACGCTATGAGCGTGAAATGTTCAGTAGATTTCGGGGATTTGCTTGAATTTGGTTAATAGAAGTGTTAATTCGGTCGAATCAACGATAAAATTGGGAGGTTTATCGGTAGGATTTTGAGTGGGAAGCAAAAAGGTGGTTTCTTTACCTGGGTTGGTTCACTATCACTCGGTTTTACATTCGCGCACTATTTGTCTGTTGTGGCTACTGATAGTAGTTCAGCCGCTAGACTAGGTGGTGTGACGGGTAATAAATCCGTCAGGGACCACTATACGTTCAACGACTTTGCTACTATAGATACACAGCAGAAGTTTTGTCAAAATTACCATAACTTAGTTTTTGATTAAAATTCGAAGACATCTAAAGTTATTTTTCCCGCCATTTTCATAGGTAAGAAGGTTATTTATCTAAAAATGCTTAAAATGCGAAAAGTAGTGATTTTAATACGCTTAATCGACTGGCGTAATCAGTTGTTAGGTAAAATGTATAGAACACTGTTAGATCTGGGTGGAAAATATTGGAAATGGAGTAGTACAGGAAATCCAAAAAGTAGTCAACTTTTGTTAAACATTTTTGGGAATTTTAAAATGTTATCATCATTTTCGTATTTCACGTGGTCGATTTAGTAGTTTAAGCTGGTTTTGTCAATATTAACATGACTTAGTTTTTGATTAAAATTCGAAGACATCTTAAGTTATTTTTCCCGCCATTTTCATAGGTAAGAAGGTTATTTATCTAAAAATGTTTAAAATGTGGAAAGGAGTGATTTTAATACGCTTAATCGACTGGCGTAATCAGTTGTTAGGTAAAATGTATAGAACACCGTTAGATCTGGGTGGAAAATATTGGGAATGGAGTAGTACAGGAAATCCAAAAAGTAGTCAACTTTTGTTAAACATTTTTGGGAATTTTAAAATGTTATTATCATTTTCGTATTTCACGTGGTCGATTTAGTAGTTTACACTAGTTTTGTCATAATTAACTTAACTTAGTTTTTGATTAAAATTCGAAGACATCAAAAGTTGTTTATCCCGCTATTTTCATAAGAAGGTTATTTATCTAAAAATGCTTAAAATGTGGAGAGTAGTGTTTTTAATACGCATTATTGATGGGAGTAATCAGTTTTTAGGTAAAATGTATAGAACACTGTTAGATCTGGGTGGGAATATATTGGGAATGGAGTAGTACAGGAAATCCAAGAAGAAGTCAATTTTTGTTAATAATTATTGGGAATTTTAAAATGTTTACGTCATTTTCGTACTTCACGTGGTCGACTTAGTAGTTTACACTAGTTTTGTCATAATTAACTTAACTTAGTTTTTTATTAAAATTCGAAGACATCGAAAGTTGTTTATCCCGCTATTTTCATAAGAAGGTTATTTATCTAAAAATGCTTAAAATGTGAAGAGTAGTGTTTTTAATACGCATTATCGATGGGAGTAATCAGTTTTTAGGTAAAATGTATAGAACACTGTTAGATCTGGGTGGGAATATATTGGGAATGGAGTAGTACAGGAAATCCAAAAAGTAGTTAATTTTGTTGGAAATTAATGGCATTTTTAAAATTTTAACGCCTTTTTTGTATTCTACTTGTGCCAATTCATTGGTTTAACAATATTTTTGTTAAAATTAACAAAAGTTAGTTTTGACTAAAATTCGAAGACATCTAAAGTTATTTTTCCGCCATTTTCATAGGTAAGAAGATTATTTATCTAAAAATGTTTAAAATGTGGAAAGTAGTGATTTTAATAGGCTTAATCGACTGGCGTAATCAGTTGTTAGTTAAAATGTACAGAACACTGTTAGATCTGAGTGGAATATTATTGGTAATGAAATAGTACAGGAAATCCAAAAAGTTGTCAATTTTTGTTAATAATTATTGGGAATTTTAAAATGTTGTTATTTTCGTATTCCACGTGGTCGATTTAGTAGTTTACACTAGTTTTGTCAAAATTAACATAACTTAGTTTTTGATTAAAATTCGAAGACATCTAAAGTTATTTTTCCTGCCATTTTCATAGGTAAGAAGGTTATTTATCTAAAAATGCTTAAAATGTGAAAAGTTGTGATTTTAATACGCTTAATTGACTGGCGTAATCAGTTGTTAGTTAAAATGAGAACACCGTTAGATCTGGGTGAAAAATATTGGGAATGGAGTATTACAGGAAATCCAAAAAGTAGTCAATTTTTGTTAATAATTATTGGGAATTTTAAAATGTTATCGTCATTTTCGTACTTCACGTGGTCGATTAAGTAGTGTACACTAGTTTTGTCATAATTAACATTACTTAGTTTTTGATTAAAATTCGAAGACATCGAAAGTTGTTTATCCCGCTATTTTCATAAGAAGGTTATTTATCTAAAAATGCTTAAAATGTGAAGAGTAGTGTTTTTAATACGCATTATCGATGGGTGTAATCAGTTGTTAGGTAAAATGTATAGAACACTGTTAGATCTGGGTGGGAATATATTGGGAATGGAGTAGTACAGAAAATCCAAAAAGTAGTCAATTTTGTTGGAAATTAATGACATTTTTAAAATTTTAACGCCTTTTTTGTATTCTACGTGTTACGTTTTGTATTCTACGTGTTAATAATTATTGGGAATTTTAAAATGTTGTTATTTTCGTATTCCACGTGGTCGATTTAGTAGTTTACACTAGTTTTGTCAAAATTAACATAACTTAAGTTTTTATTAAAATTCGAAGACATCTAAAGTTATTTTTTCCGCCATTTTTATAAGTAAGAAGGTAATTTATCTAAAAATGCTTAAAATGTGAAGAGTAGTGTTTTTAATACGCATTATCGATGGGTGTAATCAGTTGTTAGGTAAAATGTATAGAACACTGTTAGATCTGGGTGGAAAATATTGGAAATGGAGTAGTACAGGAAATCCAAAAAGTTGTCAATTTTTGTTAAAAAAAGTAGTCAATTTTGTTGGAAATTAATGACATTTTTTAAATTTTAACGCCTTTTTTGTATTCTACGTGTGCCAATTTTTTGGTTTAACAATATTTTTGTTAAGATTAACAAAAGTTAGTTTTGACTAAAATTCGAAGACATTTAAAGTTATTTTCCCGCCATTTTCATAGGTAAGAGGATTATTGATATAAAAATGTTTAAAATGTGGAAAGGAGTGATTTTAATAAGCTTAATTGACTGGCGTAATCAGTTAATAGGTAAAATGTATAGAACACTGTTAGATCTCGGTGGGATATTATTGGGAATGGAATAGTACAGGAAATCCAAAAAGTAGTCAACTTTTGTTAAAAATTATTGGGAATTTTGAAATGTTAACGTCATTTTCGTATTCCACCTAGACGATTTAGTAGTTAACACTGGTTTTGCCAAAATTAACTTAACTTAGTTTTTAATTAAAATTCGAAGACATCTAAAGTTATTTTTTCCGCCATTTTCATATGTAAGAGGGTAATTTATCTAAAAATGCTAAAAATGTGGAGAGTAACGTTTTTAATACGCTTAATCGACTGGCGTAATCAGTTATTAGGTAAAATATGTAGAACACTGTTAGATCTGTGTGGACAAATATTGGGAATGTAGTAGTACAGGAAATTCAAAAATTGGTCAATTTTGTTAATAATTATTGGGAATTTTAAAATGTTAACGTCATTTTCGTATTCCACGTAATCGATTTACTAGTTTACACTAGTTTTGTCATAATTAACATAACTTAGTTTTTGATTAAAATTCGATGACATCTAGTTATTTTTCCCGCCATTTTCATAGGTAAGAAGGTTATTTATCTAAAAATGCTTAAAATGTGGAAAGTAGTAATTTTAATACGATTAATCGGCTGGCGTAATCAGTTGTTAGGTGAAATGTATAGAACACTGTTAGATATGGGAGGAAAAATATTGGAAATGGAGTAGTACAGGAAATCCAAAAAGTAGTCAATTTTTGTTAATAATTATTGGGAATTTTAAAATGTTGTTATTTTCGTACTTCACGTGGTCGATTTAGAAATTAACACTGGTTTTGTCTAAATTAACTTAGTTTTTGATTCAAATTCGAAGACATCTAAAGTTATTTTTCCCGCCATTTTCATAAGTAAAAAGGTTATTTATCTAAAAATGCTTAAAATGTGAAAAGTAGTGTTTTTAATACGCATTATCGATGGGTGTAATCAGCTGTTAGGTAAAATGTAGAGAACACTGTTAGATCTGGGTGGGAATATATTGGGAATGGAGTAGTACAGGAAATCCAAAAAATAGTCAATTTTGTTGGAAATTAATGGCATTTTTAAAATTTTAACGCCATTTTTGTATTCTATGTGGCCAATTTATTGGTTTAACAATATTTTTGTTAAAATTAACAAAAGTTAGTTTTGACTAAAATTCGAAGACATCTAAAGTTATTTTCCCGCCATTTTTATAGGTAAGAAGGTTTTTTATCTAAAAATGCTTAAAATGTGGAGAGGAGTGATTTTAATACGCTTAATCGAGTGGCGTAATCAGTTGTTAGGTAAAATGTATGGAACACTGTTAGATCTGGATGGAAAATATTGGGAATGGAGTAGTACAGGAAATCCAAAAAGTAGTCAACCTTTGTTAAAAATTATTGGGAATTTTAAAATGTTAACATCATTTTCGTATTTTACGTGGTCGATTTAGTAGTTTAAGCTAGTTTTGTCAAAATTAACATGACTTAGTTTTTGATTAAAATTCGAAGACATCGAAAGTTGTTTATCCCGCTATTTTCATAAGAAGGTTATTTATCTTAAAATGCTTAAAATATGGAGAGTAGTGTTTTTAATACGCATTATCGATGGGTATAATCAGTTGTTAGGTAAAACGTATAGAATACTGTTAGATCTGGGTGGGAATATATTGGGAATGGAGTAGTACAGGAAATCCAAAAAGTAGTCAGTTTTGTTGGAAATTAATGGCATTTTTAAAATTTTAACGCCTTTTTAGTATTCTACGTGTGCCAATTTATTGGTTTAACAATATTTTTGTTAAAATTAACAAAAGTTAGTTTTGACTAAAATTCGAAGACATCTAAATTTGAAGAAAGGAAAGACCAATGTCAATGGCACACAAGTATTTATTGATATAAAAGTTTTAAACTGCTATTACAAAGCTAATAGTTTCGGTCTAGTTTAAGACCATCATCAGGCTAAAATTAAGAATACAAATGGAAACGATTAGACTTGACAGGATAGTACCTAAGTACATTAATATTACCTGTAAATATTACATAAAGCAGAAAAAACTGTTAAATGTGTTGCAGCAACAAAGTTGTCCAGAAGGAAGGAATAAAAACCGTAGGGGTTTAATTATATAATGATTATAAATTGAAATTATTTGAGGTGACATCAAAGAAAAAAAAGATATAATAAATTGTATAAACACAATAAGCTCATTGGGAATAATTAATTGGTAGTAAGAGAATAAAAATTAATTAATTAATAGTTAAAAAGATAAAGAATTAATTTAACATCATCCTAAGATGATCATGATGACAATTACTCCAACAAAAGGGGGCAATTACCTCCCAGATTAGGAGAAGGTCTAAAGATTTAAAAAACATATGTTTCTTACTGCAATGGTGTCTTTATGTTTTTTAAATCTTTAGACCTTCTCCTAATCTGGGAGGTAATTGCCCCCTTTTGTTGGAGTAATTGTCATCATGATCATCTTAGGATGATGTTAAATTAATTCTTTATCTTTTTAACTATTAATTAATTAATTTTTATTCTCTTACTACCAATTAATTATTCCCAATGAGCTTATTGTGTTTATACAATTTATTATATCTTCTTTTTCTTTTATATCACCTCAAATAATTTCAATTTATAATCATTATATAATTAAACCCCCACTGTTTTTATTCCTCCCTTCTGGACAACTTTGTTGCTGCAACACATTCAACAGTTTTTTCTGCTTTATGTAATATTTACAGGTAAGATTAATGTACTTACTATCCTGTCAAGTCTAATCGTTTCCGTTTGTATTCTTAATTTTAGCCTGATGATGGTCTTTAACTAGACCGAAACTAGTAGCTTTGTAACAGCAGTTTAAAACTTTTATATCAATAAATACTTGTGTGACATTGACATTGGTCTTTCCTTTCTTCATCTACTAAGTCACATTTGAGAAATGGATGATTTACTTCGTTTAAAACATCCAAAGTTATTTCCCTGCCATTTTCATAGGTAAGAGGATTATTTATCTAAAAATGTTTAAAATGTGGAAAGAAGTGATTTTAATAAGCTTAATCGACTGGCGTAATCAGTTGTTAGGTAAAATGTATAGAACACTGTTAGATCTCGGTGGGATATTATTGGGAATGGAATAGTACAGGAAATCCAAAAAGTAGTCAACTTTTGTTAAAAATTATTGGGAATTTTGAAATGTTAACGTCATTTTCGTATTCCACCTAGTCGATTTAGTAGTTAACACTGGTTTTGTCAAAATTAACTTAACTTAGTTTTTAATTAAAATTCGAAGACATCTAAAGTTATTTTTTCCGCCATTTTCATAAGTAAGAAGGTTATTTATCTAAAAATGCTTAAAATGTGAAAAGTAGTGTTTTTAATACGCTTAACCGACTGGCGTAATCAGTTATTAGGTAAAATATGTAGAACACTGATAGATCTGTGTGGACAAATATTGGGAATGTAGTAGTACAGAAAATTCAAAAAATGGTCAATTTTGTTAATAATTATTGGAAATTTTAAAATGCTAACGTCATTTTCGTATTCCACGTGGTCGATTTAGTAGTTTACACTAGTTTTGTCAAAATTAACATAACTTAGTTTTTGATTAAAATTCGAGGACATCTAAAGTTATTTTTTCCGCCATTTTCATAGGTAAGAAGGTTATTTATCTAAAAATGCTTAAAATGTGGAAAGTTGTGATTTTAATATGCTTAATTGACTGGCGTAATCAGTTGTTAGTTAAAATGTATAGAATACTGTTAGATCTGGGTGGAAAATATTGGAAATGGAGAAGTACAGGAAATCCAAGAAGTAGTCAATTTTTGTTAATAATTATTGGGAATTTTAAAATGTTTACGTCATTTTCGTACTTCACGTGGTCGATTTAGTAGTTTACACTAGTTTTGTCATAATTAACTTAACTAAGTTTTTGATTAAAATTCGAAGACATCGAAAGTTGTTTATCCCGCTATTTTCATAAGAAGGTTATTTATCTAAAAATGCTGAAAATGTGAAGAGTAGTGTTTTTAATACGCATTATCGATGGGTGTAATCAGTTGTTAGGTAAAATGTATAGAACACTGTTAGATCTGGGTGGGAATATATTGGGAATGGAGTAGTACAGGAAATCCAAAAAGTAGTCAATTTTGTTGGAAATTAATGGCATTTTTAAAATTTTAACGCCTTTTTTGTATTCTACGTGTGCCAATTTATTGGTTTAACAATATTTTTGCTAAAATTAACAAAAGTTAGTTTTGACTAAAATTCGAAGACATCTAAAGTTATTTTCCCGCCATTTTCATAGGTAAGAAAATTATTTATCTAAAAATGTTTAAAATGTGGAAAGTAGTGATTTTAATAGGCTTAATCGACTGGCGTAGTCAGTTGTTAGTTTAATATGTACAGAACACTGTTAGATCTGAGTGGGATATTATTGGTAATGGAATAGTACAGGAAATCCAAAAAGTTGTCAATTTTTGTTAATAATTATTGGGAATTTTAAAATAATGTTATGTTCGTACTTCACGTGGTCGATTCAGAAGTTAACACTGGTTTTGTTAAAATTAACTTAACTTAGTTTTTGATTAAAATTCGAAGACATCGAAAGTTGTTTATCCCGCTATTTTCATAAGAAGGTTATTTATCTAAAAATGCTTAAAATGTGGAGAGTAGTGTTTTTAATACGCATTATCGATGGGTGTAATCAGTTTTTAGGTAAAATGTATAGAACACTGTTAGATCTGGGTGGAAAATATTGGGAATGGAGAAGTACAGGAAATCCAAGAAGTAGTCAATTTTTGTTAACAATTATTGGGAATTTTAAAATGTTTACGTCAATTTCGTACTTCACGTGGTCGATTTAGTAGTTTACACTAGTTTTGTCATAATTATCTTAACTTAGTTTTTGATTAAAATTCGAAGACATCAAAAGTTGTTTATCCCGCTATTTTCATAAGAAGTTTATTTATCTAAAAATGCTTTTAATGTGGAAAGTAGTGTTTTTAATACGCATTATCGATGGGTGTAATCAGTTGTTAGGTAAAATGTATAGAACACTGTTAGATCTGGGTGGGAATATATTGGGAATGGAGTAGTACAGGAAATCCAAAAAGTAGTCGATTTTGTTGGAAATTAATGGCATTTTTAAAATTTTAACGCCTTTTTTGTATTCTACTTGTGCTAATTTATTGGTTTAACAATATTTTTGTTAAAATTAACAAAAGTTAGTTTTGACTAAAATTCGAAGACAGCTAAAGTTATTTTTCCGCCATTTTCATAGGTAAGAAGATTATTTATCTAAAAATGTTTAAAATGTGGAAAGTAGTGATTTTAATAGGCTTAATCGACTGGCGTAATCAGTTGTTAGTTAAAATGTACAGAACACTGTTAGATCTGAGTGGGATATTATTGGTAATGGAATAGTACAGGAAATCCAAAAAGTTGTCAATTTTTGTTAATAATTATTGGGAATTTTAAAATAATGTTATTTTCGTACTTCACGTGGTCGATTTAGAAGTTAACACTGGTTTTGTCAAAATTAACTTAACTTAGTTTTTGATTAAAATTCGAAGACATCGAAAGTTGTTTATCCCGCCATTTTCATAAAAAGGTTATTTCTCTAAAATTGCTTAAAATGTGGAGAGTAGTGTTTTTAATACGCATTATCGATGGGTGTAATCAGTTGTTAGGTAAAATGTATAGAACACTGTTAGATCTGGGTGGAAAATATTGGGAATGGAGAAGTACAGGAAATCCAAGAAGTAGTCAATTTTTGTTAATAATTATTGGGAATTTTAAAATGTTTACGTCATTTTCGTACTTCACGTGGTCGATTTAGTAGTTTACACTAGTTTTGTCATAATTATCTTAACTTAGTTTTTGATTAAAATTCGAAGACATCAAAAGTTGTTTATCCCGCTATTTTCATAAGAAGTTTATTTATCTAAAAATGCTTTTAATGTGGAAAGTAGTGTTTTTAATACGCATTATCGATGGGTGTAATCAGTTGTTAGGTAAAATGTATAGAACACTGTTAGATCTGGGTGGGAATATATTGGGAATGGAGTAGTACAGGAAATCCAAAAAGTAGTCTATTTTGTTGGAAATTAATGGCATTTTTAAAATTTTAACGCCTTTTTTGTATTCTACTTGTGCTAATTTATTGGTTTAACAATATTTTTGTTAAAATTAACAAAAGTTAGTTTTGACTAAAATTCGAAGACATCTAAAGTTATTTTTCCGCCATTTTCATAGGTAAGAAGATTATTTATCTAAAAATGTTTAAAATGTGGAAAGTAGTGATTTTAATAGGCTTAATCGACTGGCGTAATCAGTTGTTAGTTAAAATGTACAGAACACTGTTAGATCTGAGTGGGATATTATTGGTAATGGAATAGTACAGGAAATCCAAAAAGTTGTCAATTTTTGTTAATAATTATTGGGAATTTTAAAATGTTGTTATTTTCGTACTTCACGTGGTCGATTAAGTAGTGTACACTAGTTTTGTCATAATTAACATTACTTAGTTTTTGATTAAAATTCGAAGACATCTAAAGTTATTTTTTCCGCCATGTTCATAGGTAAGAAGGTTATTTATCTAAAAATGTTTAAAATGTGGAAAGAAGTGATTTTAATACGCTTAATCGACTGACGTAATCAGTTGTTGGGTAAAATGTATAAAACACTGTTAGATCTGGGTGAAAAATATTGGGAATGAAGTAGTACAGGAAATCCAAAAAGTAGTCAACTTTTGTTAAACATTTTTGGGAATTTTAAAATGTTATCATCATTTTCGTATTTCACGTGGTCGATTTAGTAGTTTAAGCTAGTTTTGTCAAAATTAACATGACTTAGTTTTTGATTAAAATTCGAAGACATCTTAAGTTATTTTTCCCGCCATTTTCATAGGTAAGAAGGTTATTTATCTAAAAATGTTTACAATGTGGAAAGGAGTGATATTGATACGCTTAATCGACTGGCGTAATCAGTTGTTAGGTAAAATGTATAGAACACCGTTAGATCTGGGTGGAAAATATTGGGAATGGAGTATAACAGGAAATCTAAAAAGTTGTCAATTTTTGTTAATAATTATTGGAAATTTTAAAATGTTGTTATTTTCGTACTTTACGTGGTCGATTTAGAAGTTAACACTGGTTTTGTTAAAATTAACTTAACTTGGTTTTTGATTAAAATTCGAAGACATCGAAAGTTGTTTATCCCGCTATTTTCATAAGAAGGTTATTTATCTAAAAATGCTGAAAATGTGAAGAGCAGTGTTTTTAATACGCATTATCGATGGGTGTAATCAGTTGTTAGGTAAAATGTATAGAACACTGTTAGATCTGGGTGGGAATATATTGGGAATGTAGTAGTACAGGAAATCCAAAAAGTAGTCAATTTTGTTGGAAATTAATGGCATTTTTAAAATTTTAACGCCTTTTTTGTATTCTACGTGTGCCAATTTATTGGTTTAACAATATTTTTGTTAAAATTAACAAAAGTTAGTTTTGACTAAAATTCGAAGACATCTAAAGTTATTTTCCCGCCATTTTCATAGGTAAGAAAATTATTTATCTAAAAATGTTTAAAATGTGGAAAGTAGTGATTTTAATAGGCTTAATCGACTGGCGTAGTCAGTTGTTAGTTTAATATGTACAGAACACTGTTAGATCTGAGTGGGATATTATTGGTAATGAAATAGTACAGGAAATCCAAAAAGTTGTCAATTTTTGTTAATAATTATTGGGAATTTTAAAATGTTGTTATTTTCGTGGTCGATTTAGTAGTTTAAGCTGGTTTTGTCAATATTAACATGACTTAGTTTTTGATTAAAATTCGAAGACATCTTAAATTATTTTTCCCGCCATTTTCATAGGTAAGAAGGTTATTTATCTAAAAATGCTTAAAATGTGGAAAGTAGTGATTTTAATACGCTTAATCGATTGGCGTAATCAGTTGTTAGGTAAAATGTATAGAACACTGTTAGATTTGGGTGGAAAATATTGGGAATGGAGTAGTACAGGAAATCCAAAAAGTAGTCAACTTTTGTTAAAAATTATTGGGAATTTTAAAATGTTAACGTCATTTTCTTATTCCACGTGGTCGATTTAGTAGTTTACACTAGTTTTGTCAAATTTAGCATAACTTAGTTTTTGATTAAAATTCAAGGACATCTAAAGTTATTTTTCCCGCCATTTTCATAGGTAAGAAGGTTATTTATCTAAAAATGCTTAAAATGTGGAAAGTTGTGATTTTAATATGCTGAATTGACTGGCGTAATCAGTTGTTAGTTAAAATGTATAGAATACTGTTAGATCTGGGTGGAAAATATTGGAAATGGAGAAGTACGTCATTTTCGTACTTCACGTGGTCGATTTAGTAGTTTACACTAGTTTTGTCATAATTAACTTAACTAAGTTTTTGATTAAAATTCGAAGACATCGAAAGTTGTTTATCCCGCTATTTTCATAAGAAGGTTATTTATCTAAAAATGCTGAAAATGTGAAGAGTAGTGTTTTTAATACGCATTATCGATGGGTGTAATCAGTTGTTAGGTAAAATGTATAGAACACTGTTAGATCTGGGTGGAAAATATTGGGAATGGAGTAGTACAGGAAATCCAAAAAGTTGTCAATTTTTGTTAATAATTATTGGGAATTTTAAAATAATGTTATGTTCGTACTTCACGTGGTCGATTCAGAAGTTAACACTGGTTTTGTTAAAATTAACTTAACTTAGTTTTTGATTAAAATTCGAAGACATCGAAAGTTGTTTATCCCGCTATTTTCATAAGAAGGTTATTTATCTAAAAATGCTTAAAATGTGGAGAGTAGTGTTTTTAATACGCATTATCGATGGGTGTAATCAGTTGTTAGGTAAAATGTATAGAACACTGTTAGATCTGGGTGGAAAATATTGGGAATGGAGAAGTACAGGAAATCCAAGAAGTAGTCAATTTTTGTTAATAATTATTGGGAATTTTAAAATGTTTACGTCATTTTCGTACTTCACGTGGTCGATTTAGTAGTTTACACTAGTTTTGTCATAATTATCTTAACTTAGTTTTTGATTAAAATTCGAAGACATCAAAAGTTGTTTATCCCGCTATTTTCATAAGAAGTTTATTTATCTAAAAATGCTTTTAATGTGGAGAGTAGTGTTTTTAATACGCATTATCGATGGGTGTAATCAGTTGTTAGGTAAAATGTACAGAACACTGTTAGATCTAAGTGGGATATTATTGGTAATGGAATAGTACAGGAAATCCAAAAAGTTGTCAATTTTTGTTAATATTTATTGGGAATTTTAAAATGTTATTATTTTCGTATTCCACGTGGTCGATTTAGTAGTTTACACTAGTTTTGTCAAAATTAACATAACTTAGTTTTTAATTAAAATTCGAAGACATCTAAAGTTATTTTTCCCGCCATTTTTATAGGTAAGAAGGTTATTTATCTAAAAATGCTTAAAATGTGGAAAGTAGTGATTTTAATACGCTTAATTGACTGGCGTAATCAGTTGTTAGGTAAAATGTATAGAACACTGTTAGATCTGGGTGGAAAATATTGGGAATGGAGTAGTACAGGAAATCCAAAAAGTAGTCACCTTTTGTTAAAAATTATTGGGAATTTTAAAATGTTAACGTCATTTTCTTATTCCACGTGGTCGATTTAGTAGTTTACACTAGTTTTGTCAAAATTAACATAACTTAGTTTTTGATTAAAATTCGAAGACATCTAAAGTTATTTTTCCTGCCATTTTCATAGGTAAGAAGGTTATTTATCTAAAAATGCTTAAAATGTGGAAAGTAGTGATTTTAATACGCTTAATCGACTGGCGTAATCAGTTGTTAGGTAAAATGTATAGAACACTGTTATATCTGGGTGGAAAATATTGGGAATGGAGTAGTACAGGAAATCCAAAAAGTAGTCAACTTTTGTTAAACATTTTTTTAAATTCTAAAATGTTATCATCATTTTCGTATTTCACGTGGTCGATTTAGTAGTTTAAGCTAGTTTTGTCAAAATTAACATAACTTAGTTTCTGATTAAAATTCGAAGACATCTAAAGTTATTTTTTCCGCCATTTTCATAAGTAAGAAGGTAATTTATCTAAAAATGCTTAAAATGTGGAGAGTAATGTTTTTAATACGCTTAATCGACTGGCGTAATCAGTTATTAGGTAAAATATGTAGAACACTGTTAGATCTGTGTGGACAAATATTGGGAATGTAGTAGTACAGGAAATTCAAAAAATGGTCAATTTTGTTAATAAATATTGAGAATTTTAAAATGTTTACGTCAGTTTCGTACTTCACGTGGTCGATTTAGTAGTTTACACTAGTTTTGTCATAATTAACTTAACTTAGTTTTTGATTAAAATTCGAAGACATCGAAAGTTGTTTATCCCGCTATTTTCATAAGAAGGTTATTTATTTAAAAATGCTTAAAATGTGAAGAGTAGTGTTTTTAATACGCATTATCGATGGGCGTAATCAGTTTTTAGTTAAAATGTACAGAACACTGTTAGATCTGAGTGGGATATTATTGGTAATGGAATAGTACAGGAAATCCAAAAAGTTGTCAATTTTTGTTAATAATTATTGGGAATTTTAAAATGTTGTTATTTTCGTATTCCACGTGGTCGATTTAGTAGTTTACAATAGTTTTGTCAAAATTAACATAACTTAGTTTTTGATTAAAATTCGAAGACATCTAAAGTTATTTTTCCCGCCATTTTCATAGATAAGAAGGTAATTTATCTAAAAATGCTTAAAATGTGGAAAGCAGTGATTTTAATACGCTTAATCGACTGGCGTAATCAGTTGTTAGGTAAAATGTATAGAACACTGTTAGATCTGGGTGGAAAATATTGGGAATGGAGTAGTACAG
This sequence comes from Ophraella communa, assembly GCA_035357415.1. Lineage (NCBI taxonomy): Eukaryota > Metazoa > Arthropoda > Insecta > Coleoptera > Chrysomelidae > Ophraella > Ophraella communa. The sequence goes on from CM068989.1 coordinate 22,535,227, forward strand.
GAAATCCAAAAATTAGTCAACTTTTCTTAAACATTTTTGGGAATTTTAAAATGTTATCATCATTTTCGTATTTCACGTGGTCGATTTAGTAGTTTAAGCTGGTTTTGTCAAAATTAACATGACTTAGTTTTTAATTAAAATTCGAAGACATCTTAAGTTATTTTTCCCGCCATTTTCATAGGTAAGAAGGTTATTTATCTAAAAATGTTTAAAATGTGGAAAGGAGTGATATTAATACGCTTTATCGACTGGCGTAATCAGTTGTTAGGTAAAATGTATAGAACACCGTTAGATCTGGGTGGAAAATATTGGGAATGAAGTATTACAGGAAATCCAAAAAAATGTTAATTTTTGTTAATAAATATTGGAAATTTTAAAATGTTGTTATTTTCGTACTTCATGTGGTCGATTTAGAAGTTAACACTGGTTTTGTTAAAATTAACTTAACTTAGTCTTTGATTAAAATTCGAAGACATCTAAAGTTGTTTATCCCGCTATTATTATAAGAAGGTTATTTATCTAAAAATGCTTAAAATGTGGAAAGTAGTGTTTTTAATACGCATTATCGATGGGTGTAATCAGTTGTTAGGTAAAATGTATAGAACACTGTTAGATCTGGGTGGGAATATATTGGGAATGGAGTAGTACAGGAAATCCAAAAAGTAGTCAATTTTGTTGGAAATTAAAGGCATTTTTAAAATTTTACCGCCTTTTTTGTATTCTACGTGGGCCAATTTATTGGTTTAACAATATTTTTGTTAAAATTAACAAAAGTTAGTTTTGACTAAAATTTGAAGACATCTAAAGTTATTTTCTTGCCATTGTTATAGGTAAGAAGGTTATTTATCTAAAAATGCTTAAAATGTGGAAAGTAGTAATTTTAATACGCTTAATCGACTGGCGTAATCAGTTGTTAGGTAAAATGTATAGAACACTGTTAGATCTGGGTGGAAAATATTGGGAATGGAGTAGTACAGGAAATCCAAAAAGTAGTCAACTTTTGTTAAAAATTATTGGGAATTTTAAAATGTTAACGTCATTTTCGTACTTCACGTGGTCAATTTAGTAGTTTACACTAGTTTTGTCATAATTAACTTAACTTAGTTTTTGATTAAAATTCGAAGACATCGAAAGTTGTTTATCCCGATATTTTCATAAAAAGGTTATTTATCTAAATATGCTAAAAATGTGAAAAGTTGTGATTTTAATACGCTTAATTGACTGGAGTAATCAGTTGTTAGTTAAAATGTATAGAATACTGTTTGATCTGGGTGGAAAATATTGGGAATGGAGAAGTACAGGAAATCCAAGAAGTAGTCAATTTTTGTTAATAATTATTGGGAATTTTAATATGTTTACGTCATTTTCGTACTTCACGTGGTCAATTTAGTAGTTTACACTAGTTTTGTCATAATTAACTTAACTTAGTTTTTGATTAAAATTCGAAGACATCGAAAGTTGTTTATCCCGCTATTTTCATAAGAAGGTTATTTATCTAAAAATGCTTAAAATGTGAAGAGTAGTGTTTTTAATACGCATTATCGATGGGTGTAATCAGTTGTTAGGTAAAATGTATAAAACACTGTTAGATCTGGGTGGGAATATATTGGGAATGGAGTAGTACAGGAAATCCAAAAAGTAGTCAATTTTGTTGGAAATTAATGGCATTTTTAAAATTTTAACGCCTTTTTTGTATTCTACGTGGGCCAATTTATTGGTTTAACAATATTTTTGTTAAAATTAACAAAAGTTAGTTTTGACTAAAATTTGAAGACATCCAAATTTATTTTCCCGCCATTGTTATAGGTAAGAAGGTTATTTATCTAAAAATGCTTAAAATGTGGAAAGTAGTAATTTTAATACGCTTAATCGACTGGCGTAATCAGTTGTTAGGTAAAATGTATAGAACACTGTTAGATCTGGGTGGAAAATATTGGGAATGGAGTAGTACAGGAAATCCAAAAAGTAGTCAATTTTTGTTAATAATTATTGGGAATTTTGAAATGTTAACGTCATTTTTGTACTTCACGTGGTCAATTTAGTAGTTTACACCAGATTTGTCTTAATTAACTTAACTTAGTTTTTGATTAAAATTCGAAGACATCGAAAGTTGTTTATCCCGCTATTTTCATAAGAAGGTTATTTATCTAAAAATGCTTAAAATGTGAAGAGTAGTGTTTTTAATACGCATTATCGATGGGTGTAATCAGTTGTTAGGTAAAATGTATAAAACACTGTTAGATCTGGGTGGGAATATATTGGGAATGGAGTAGTACAGGAAATCCAAAAAGTAGTCAATTTTGTTGGAAATTAATAGCATTTTTAAAATTTTAACGCCTTTATTGTATTCTACGTGTGCCAATTTATTGGTTTAAGGTTTATATGGACCTCCGGAAAAAGTATCTACAAGTTCAAAAAATTTGAAAAAATTTGAGAAGACGTATTTAGCCTTAGGTATTATTTTACCAAAATTTCATTTAGGTTGTATGTTTGGTTTTCAAGAAAAATCGGAAAATCTATTTTTTTGCAAGTATAAAGCAAAGAAACTAGAACATAAAAAGTCGCAATTTTTTTATAAAATAAACTAGTTTAGGTTCAGAAACATATGTGAATTTTTTAAAAATTTTTGAACTTGCAGAAGTCTTGCAATTGCAATATATATATTTTTTATTCCAAAAAAGTATACTTATATCATAAATTTGAATATAATTTTATGGGATATACATTTAGTAGTTATCATTAAATACATTCACTACAAAAAAATAATAATTTTTTAATAGATAAGCTGAAAAAATCAATTAAACAGTTATTACAATTTGAATTAATTTGGTTTCTGTGAGCTGCCCCTAGTAGAAATTTATCTTGGCGCTATATTGGCCAGACGTTGCCGCCAACATTCAACAATATTGGAATTAGAGAAAAATGTTAACGCTTTCCAATGTAGGAACAATAATGGCGCAAGATTGCATTATATTGCGCCAGTATTTAGCCAACGTTAGGTTTCATTGGAAAGCAATATTGCGCCAATATTGGCCAATATTGACGAGCCAACGTAACCTAACGTTGGCTTGTCAATATTGGCCAATATTGGCGCAATATTATTTGCCAGGTTAGGGTACCATCCCGGCCAATATTGACGCTATATAGCACCAATGTTGGTAGCCAATTTAGGGTTTTCCTGGCCACAAATGGGAATCAAATATTGCGCCAATATTAACAATATATATAACCCCAATATAAGTAATTAATATTGGGGCTATATTTTTAAAATAGCCTGCCCTAATATTGCTAGCGCTTATAGGGCCAATTTTGGTCCTACCCAGATGTCCAATAATTGTACAATATTTCCAACCAAAATAAGCTATATATTGACCATACATACACATAAGTATACATATATAGATCTGTAGTATACCAGAATTGTTAGGGTAAACAGCAATGTTTAAAGAAAACTTGCTTTACAAACTTTCGAAATATAGTTATTTCATTTTCAAGGGATAAGTTTGAGTATAAATTAAAACGGTGTTAAAAAAATTGGTAAATATAACAAAAAACTATTTTTACTTTAATTTTAAAATGTTAATTCTTTAAATTCAAAATTAAAGTTAAAATAGTTTTTTGTTATATTTGACTATTTTTTAACATTATTGCAATTTATACACACTTTTTCCTTGAAATTAAAATTAATACAATCCAAAAGTGTGTAAAACAAGTATAAGAGTTTTCCTTAAAATATTGCAGTTTACCCCAATAATTCTGGTATAATACCTATTAGTCAGCAATGTATATACATGTATTTAATAATTTTCTGCAAATATATATATGTATAGTTATTTGTTTGTTAATAATGTCCAGTTTTATTTATTTATAAAGCAAAGTGTTGTACTCAATATTTAGCTTAAATGAATAGTTAATATTTCCCTATTATAGTAATTTAATAGGTGAGAAATACAAAAATTATTTAGTTTTCAATAAATTTATTAAAAACAGTTATTAACAGGGTGTAGATGTTTAAAATTTTAGTCATGAAAATTTACTAAGTAACAAGCACAGTCAAAAATCGAAATTTACTTGAACAAATGTGTAGTTACTTATATGTAAAAAATCATCACAGAAAATATATATTTTTATGAACTATTAATGATATAAACACCCTGCATATAACTTACACAAAGGGAAAATAAATAATGTAAATAAATAACATTAAGCGTAATAAAAACTTTCTAAATAAAACAAAAATAAAATGAACAGAGAAACTCTATACAAGAAAATATATGTGTAAATTATAAAGCTTGTATGTCAAAACATATATACCCATACAAATAAATAAAACAGTTGTTTGTAAAAACCCACTAGGTAAATCTTATGAATAAATAAAATAGTTGTTTGTCAAAACCCACTACACAAATAACACATATACAAGATGATCCTACAACGCGATAATAATAATAAAATATACTTTACATATTATATCCTAATGGACATTATCATATTGCTTAAGTACCATATTGTTCACAACTACAAAACATTGCCACTGCCACTCGAAGTTGTGGTCGAATCTCCTGAAGACAAAGACAGACTGGAAGTACCTAAAACAATAATTAAAAAAGTCCATTATATAATCTGCACATAATTATAAGAAATTGTTTCAACCATTACTACATGGAATATTTCCATAACAATTTAATTATTTTATTTAAAATGTATCACATGGCAGAGACAATGAAGAAAATAAAACAGTAAAGAGTTCAGGCTAATATAGAAACGGAAAACAATCATATTGGACTTTTTTGTGTTAAAAGGCATATATTTAGGAATATTCTAAGCTGATTGTTGAACCTTTCTCCATTTGCTTGAACTAACAATAACAAGTAAATGTAAACTAACCATATTGTTTTGTTGATCTTGCTTTTCTCCCTTGATCATGATCACCAGATGTTGCCAGTACTGAGGACATTCTTTCTAGTACAATATCATCTACTTCGTTGTAACGTATTTCAACAGCTGCCTTGCGAATATTTTAATTTGAAAAATTCTTCTTTCCTTTTCTACTGACACCACTAAATCCGAGGCAGACATTATTGGACGTTTTTCGTAATATATTAAAAATTAGGTTGTTAATATGTTTTCCTCAAAAAAGGGAGACACAAGCAAGCTAAAACATAACAATGAAAAAATTTATAATTATTAAAGTATGATTATAATCGAATTGAGTTGTACGTATACTCTACAAAATATACTAACCACTTTTTAAAAAAATTCAGGATGTTAAAGCTTCACTTCAACATTCTGGAGCTTTTCTCCAGATTGTATAGGAAACATTGAAGCCACTTCAACATCTTTTTGTGAGATATTACACTTTGCTACAGAAATATTCAAAGTTGAAAATTGTTCATGCAAACCCATTAGTTCTTATTGAACGCCACAAAGTATTTTTCCTAAGGTACTTAAGGTATTGGCCTGTTTCTCTATAATATTGGATAGCTTCTCCACAAAACCTGAAAATTAAACCGTTGTTACCTATTTGTATACTTAAAATAACAATAAAAATCTGAATTGCCATCTAAATTCTAAATAGTCAAAACATAATCTAGTTCTGGAAGATACATTACCTCTAATCCGTACCATCCTTACAAAACAAAAATTAACTTAATTAATGCTATGAAAAAAAGAATCCATTTTATATGTAATCCTTCTAAAAAGCATAATAGCTTAAAACATTTATACCAGTTATTTTTAGACAACTCATATCCACCAAAACTATTAAAAAAATTACTTTTTTCTACCACTACTCAAAATAATATCACTAAAACAGCTGTTACTTATCAACAATATGACATTGATCAACCTAAAATTAATAACAATGAATACTTCATTTTTTATAGTATCCCTTTTATTAAAGAAATAACTTCAAGAATACAAAAAGTTTTAAAAGAAGAAAAAAATATAAAAATTGCCAATAAACCTATAAAAACTATTAATAAAATTTTCAGTAAAACTAAAAATAAAGTAAAAAATGATGAAAAAAATAGTATAATATATGAAATGCATTGTAATAATTGTGATGAAAAATATATAGGTCAAAGTTCCAGAAGATTAAAAGACCGCATTGTATCTCATAAAAGTGATATAAGACTAGAAAAAGATTCATGTGCATTAACAAATCATTGCATAGAGAATGGACATATTGCAGATTTCAAAAACACAAAAATCTTGAATCATGAAAAAAATCAATACAAACGTTGCGTTTTAGAAATGATACATACACACAATAAACCTTTATTATTTAGAAATGATACATACACACAATAAACCTTTATCTATGAATAAAAAAACAAATATTCAAAATTTAAGTACTATTTATGCTAATATTTTAAATTTGGAACAGAAAAATAAAACAAACAACGATTTTTCAAATCTTACTTCAAATTCAGTGTAATTCTAACATCTTTATACTTTATACATCTATAAAACATCATTAAAGACCACAAATCTATAAAAAAAGTATTAGTATTAGTGTGTATTAGTAAAAAAAATTGATAAATATTAAAGTAAGTAATCTTTTGTGTCATAATTGACAAAAGTATTAATCATTTTTTTTTAAATATAAGTTACTATACCTTGTTTTAACAAAGTTTATCAAGATTTTCATTCAAAAAAGACTAGCTTCTAATTTAATCTCAAAAAGGTAATATTAATTTAATATTTTTAAATTAATACAAAAAGATTTCGTTATTTTATTTATTTCAGAAGTGACTGAAGAAGGTAAAAAAATTTACCGAAAGCTCTCACAAAAACTTTAAAGAGTGGACTTATTAATAATTACTGGTTGCAATCACCGATATTTTTAAATAATTTATATATATATTAATTTACTTTATAAGAAATTCTTTTTGAAATGACAATAACAAAATTAAAATTATTTTCTTGCAGTACTCTCCTAGACCCTTCATAAAATGTTTGTAAACGGAGAGTTCACCGGATTACACATAATATTTACTACGTATGGAGGGAAATTTTACCTGTTAAAAATACCCAAGGCCGATATTAGACGAAAATTTTTTATAGAGATAAGAAATTATGTTGGAGCCATTTTTTTTACTTAATTTCAACCGGTATCTTAAAAAAATTTTGTTAAAGTAACTTTCTACTTCATTTATCAAAGCAATTTTTTTAACAAAATATTACATATTACATCATAAATTGGACAAAAGAATGTTCGTAGAAGATTTATGTCTGTACTATAACGATACAATGATGGCGTCTATTTGTTTAAAAGTTCCTACTTACCGTTTTAGAAAAGTCCATTTGATCACAAACTACACTAAATATTGTTTATAAAATAGGTAACACTGACCAAATACCAAAAATGCTAACCAAAAAAACCTAAAACGCCCTTAAAACAATGTTTATAACATTAGAGTATAGGTACTCAATTCTCCATTATAAATTACACTAAAAACTAAAAACGTGGTCTGTATGGTACCCCAGCCCAGTCGCCGTAGGGCGAAAACAGTGTTGCCAAAACATTTTTTTAGAAGATTTATTTAAATGAAATTAACTTTTTTAATTCTATAATAGTTTTATTGAAACAGCTGAATTAAAAAAACTGATTTTTTTTTAAATAAACTTTTGTTGAAACGTTTTGTTGTTTATTGTTCTTAGTAAGATGGACTTCCAAGAGTAAGGATTAGAAAATGTGGCAATGCTGTAAATCGAATCCAATTTAGCTTCAAGGTTAGGGGAAGGGGGTTTGTTTTAAATAACCATACACCTGCTTAATTTAGTTTGAAGTAAATGTAACTTTATTGATTAAGAAAAAAATAAACTTTTAATTCATCTATCGATATAGTTAGGTAATCTACGACACATATAACTATTTTATGTCACAAGTTTGACTTACTATTTGAAATTCTATAATCTATTCTATTTTTTGGTATTAACTTCCACGAGTAAGGGTTAGTAGGTGCAATAAATTTCGTTATAACATTTTTTAAATACACGAGAAATGATTTTTGAATACAGAAACTAAAAGTTTCTTTCATACCATACTTTTAGGTTAATAAAACATATCGATTGGGACAGTGGACAGTCGAATAGCGATTAAACTATAAAAAATTAGGTACTTTGAGATTTCAATTACAACGCTCACAAAGAACTGAATCGAGCAACTTTAGACTTTAGGACTTTATTGCGTAACAGAAAATGTGCATGGTAATGCTGTAAATTTATGCGTTAGAAGTTAGAAGGTCAAAGTAAGGTCAGGTATTTTAAAACAACTTTAACCAAATGCGTATATACAATTATAGAAATTAATCTGTACTACAAGTGATACGTAACTAGTTTTTGTCCCTAGTTGGGTAAAAATTATAGGTCTGTTCCAACTTCCAACACAACAAAAGTATGTAGGTACATGGACTAAATGACAAGATAAGCTGTGAGCATATTTTATAAGAAACTGTTTTATATTTTCAATTGCAGTAAGTAACTCTTTACTGCGAACGCGTTTTTAGTATACTTAATAATTTATACTCAAAAGAAAGGAACCGAATGAGCATGGATTTAATAAAGACGATAAAGCTCAAACGTTGTTAAACGCGGTAAAAAAATGACAAATACTTATAGCAAGGACAAAAATAATAAACATGCTCATTCGGTTCTTATCTTATGTGTCACAAATACTTACTATGTTTTTTTTCTTATACAGTGCAATGCAAAAATATTTTTGTTTACATATTATGTATAATTAATATTATTAACTTATTTTTTTATTTCTCCCGACCAAAGCCCTAAAATCCCGAAAAATTGGTTATTGATCCCGATAACAGGAAGAATCGATCTGGCAACCCTAGTTGGGGATGGTTACAATAAAAGTTCATAATTAATCCCTCTATATATACATTACTAGATAAAGATATAGAAATATTGGTTACTGTTTCTTGTATTGGGGATTATTATATGTACTTACAGATTCTCTTCATTGTCGTAAGTCGCAATGTATTTAATAAAGTTAACATAGTTGTTATTTATTAACCATTTCATCCAATTTCATAATAATAAAGGTAGAAAACTGACAGTCTCGTAGAAATACAATATAAAATTTTTATTTCTAAAACAAATATTGGCTAAAATATGGTTTTATATAAAACCGTCAATATTATTGCCAACAATCTATACTAATATTGGTAGAACACTGGCAGTTCCATATAATGACAATATAAAAGTGCCATTTTTAAGCCAATATTGGTTATAAAATGGTTTGATACATAACCGCCAATATTATTGTTAACAATCTAAACTAATATTGGTTAGAAATTGGCAATTCCGTATAAAGACAATATAAAAGTGCCATTTTTAAGCCAATATTGGTTACAAATGGTTTGATACATAACCGCCAATATTATTGTTAACAATCTAAACTAATATTGGTTAGAAATTGGCAATTCCGTATAAAGACAATATAAAAGTGCCATTTTTAAGCCAATATTGGCTACAAAATGGCTTGATACATAACCGCCAATATTATTGTTAACAATCTAAACTAATATTGGTTAGAAATTGGCAATTCCGTATAAAGACAATATAAAAGTGCCATTTTTAAGCCAATATTGGCTACAAAATGGTTTTATACATAACCGCCAATATTATTGTTAACAATCTAAACTAATATTGGTTAGAAATTGGCAATTCCGTGTAAAGACAATATAAAAGTGCAATTTTTAAACCAATATTGGCTACAATATGGTTTTATACAAAACAGCCTATATTACTAAAAATATTCTATCGTTATATGGGTCAAACGTTGTCTTGCCAATCTATAAGTAATATTGGGTCACAATATTGAGGCTATATTAATCGCAATATAGGCGCAATATTAAAGTTCGTTGGCTCGTCAATATTTTGCTTAACCAACATTCAGCCAATATTGCACCAATATTAAATGTCTATGCAAAGACAATATTACAAATAAAACTTAAGTCTATATATATCCAATATTGGTGATATATTGGCAATATTGCGCCAATGTCCTGCCAACATTTACTTGCCAACATTTACCAATCTTGACTATATGTTGGAAAAAAACCTGAGGCCAATATTGGCTATATATTGAAATCTTGGTGCAATATTGCGCCTATGTTCCAATGTTGGCGCAAGGTTGCGCCAACATATATCCAACATTCGTTTCTACTAGGGGCTGCCATCTAAGTCTATACTTTTTAGAGTATTACACAATAAGCGCTGTACTTAATACTTAAACTGAAATTTTAATAGATTTAGGGTCAACAAGAATACAGTGTTGCCAGATTATTCTTTAGTTTAGCAGAAATTATTAAAATTAAAAGCATATTTTCTGAACTCGTAATGAAATTACGTTTAATTCGTTATCTTAAATTGATCCTTGTCGGCTTTGAATGTAGGTTTCCTATTGTAAAAAAACATCTTTAATATTATAATTATTTTTTGTGATTCTGTCGACATCCTAGTAGGTATAAACTTAAAAGAAAGATTTTACCTATAACAACACGTGTATTTTATTTACTTACGGTTTAAAAATTTAATACCTAGAAGTTTAAAAAATTCCTAAAAACAGACGAATAGAAATTAATAACTAAAACTTGACAGACATTTATCACTTTATTGCCGAGGGCTGTCTGTTTATGTGTTTTAAAATCACTATATTTTTAATGTCATTTTTTAATAGAACTATAATAAAATTTAAATAAGACTATGAAAATTATATAAAAATTAAAGTAATGAAAACATCTGTAAAAATTAAGCTCTCAATGTCTATGAGTCAGGTTAAAGGAATTTTTTAATTATATAGTTTTTCGAAAGCGACATGATGTTTCTGTTATACAGGGTGATTGCTTAGTGTGAGGAAGCTCAGTAGTCCTGTTATAGTAAAAATTACAAAAAAAGTTATTGACAAAAATTATAAGCAGCTTTAAACTCCACATTTTACAATTAGTTACAATCTTACAGGGTGTTCCATAAGATGGTGGCACACCAAACTTATGTTTGTTTAAATGGAACACGTATTTTATTTTAAATTTGAAATCTGCTTCACTTCCACATCACAACAATGCAAAGTTTTATTATGTTATACCGGGTATTTAAAAAGTTATAACCAATATTACCTGAAAATCGTATCAAGTTTAACTCCCTATATAATTAAAAAAGAGTGTGGGAACATTGATCTATTGCAACCATAGTTTATCAATTATTGTTAAAAACTATAAAACATATTCGTTTTCATAACATTCGTTAAATCAAATACAGGGTAAATCAAAATGCATGTACTTTATTTTCTTGGTAATTTTAAATAGAACACCCTGTATTTTATATAATTATCGAAAAGTACTAATATCATTCATCAAATTTTATGAAGTACTTCATATACCGAAAGTTATTAGTTTTCTAGATATTTTTATTTTTCCATTTTGGTATTAATTTGCTAGATATTTTAACGTTTACCAATAATTATTGTGAGTTGGCCATGGTTGGTTTGTCAGAAACTGACACACTGACATTATTGTTTATTAGTTCAAAAACAAAATAGCATCACAGAAAAGAAGATTTATTTCAAATAAAATGTATAAAAAATAACCGACGGAAATTAAAAAATAAAAAAACAACAGTAATTTTAACTTATCTTACTTAAGTAAGGTGTTCAAAATGACCTCCCAAATCATAGTACCTAATGAATTTTTATTGCATTCCCCTAAAATCCTGGTCATATCTACAATTCATCAGTAGAAAAATTCATTATCGCTAATTTAAATTGAACTAATTACTGAATTACTAAATAATAATTGTTGCTAATTTACGGTGTACCACAATATTGAATTAATAAACAATTATGTCAAACTGTCAGTTTCTGACAAACCAATCATGGCCAACTCATAATAATTATTTGTAAACGTTAAAATATCTACCAAATAAATACTTTAATAAAAAAATAAAAATATCTAGAAAACCGATAACCTTAGGTATAGGGAGTACCTCATAAAATTTGAAGTATGATATTAGTACTTTTCGATAATTATATAAAATACAGGGTTCTATTTAAAATTACCAAGAAATTAATGTACTTGCATTTTTGACTTACCCTGTATTTGATTTAACGAGTATTATGAAACGAATATGTTTTATAATTTTTAACAATTATTAAAAAACTATGGTTGCAATAGATCAATGCTCCTATACTCCTTTTTAATTATACTTGGAGTTAAACTTGATACGATTTTCAGGTAATATTGGTTATAACTTTTTAAATACCCGGTATAATATAATAAAACTTTATATTGTTGTGATATGACAGTGATGCAGATTTCTAATTTAAAATAAAATACAGGGTGTTCCATTTAAACAAACATAAGTTTGGTGTGCCACCATCTTATGGAACACCCTGTAAGAATGTAACTAATTTTAAAATGTGGAGTTTAAAGCTGCCTACAATTTTTGTCAATAACTTTTTTAGGAATTCTTACTATAACAGATCTACTGAGCTTCCTCACACTAATCAATCACCCTGTATATTGACTTTTTTTTTGTTTTCAAAGTATTGCATATTTCACTTGTAATTTAATAATAATAATACGACTAAATAATAATTTATATAAATTTTTTACAGAATTCTGGAAAAACATTAGGTACTTTTTGATCTTATTGAAATTCTAGAATTATGATAGTTAATAATCGGTAAAAAATGGCCACTTTTATAAGGTTGACATCTACTAAGTTTAAAATTTTTATTGAAGTTACTTTGGCCGAAATACAAAATTTATTAGTCAGTTTTTTGCTATAACTAAGAAATAAATAAAACAAATTAAGGCAATAATAAAATAATTTATTAAACACACCAAATAATGGAAAATCAAACATTATATCATTTTAAATCCCGGGGGTGACCGAATATTTTTATTAAGTTTATATTGGCCACCAGGTCGACTAAGTCTGTGAAAATGAGTATTTTGAGTAATAAATAATAAGCGTGCTAGCCACATTACCTCCTAGTAAATCATTAGGCACGAATAGAAAGAGGCTCTACCCGCTATACCCCAAACAACGACAGCAGTACATAAGAGAAACTATTATAATTGTAATTATTATTATTATTTTCAAAAGACGTTTGCTTTCACTCAGCATTTGCTGGTAATACTCACCTATCCCCAGCGAGAACGCAAATGGGATTAGGCTCAATGATCACATATTTAGAAATTTACGGACAGTGTGACATGTGTTCAAAATTACTGCGTTCTGCATATCAATGTACAGTCGGCTTTAGAATAGCATATACATGTTAAATGTGAATTTCGTTTACCTACCGAAGTTATAAAAACGCCCTTCTTATACAACAAAGGAATGGCAATTTTTAAAACGCCTTCATTAAATGGTTTTGGGAGATTAAGTGTATTTACAATGGTCGGTCATGTCCCGAATAAATAGGTTTTTTCGCATTTTTGTATTGATATAATAAAAAAAAGGGATTTTAATCCCAAACAAACAATTATTATCGAGGGTTCCAAACTAAGTGAAGATGTGGGCGTGGACAACTGTTTAACTGATTTCAAATTTATTATTATTTAAACCGTGATTGGTTACAAAAAATAAAAAGGCTGTCTATTCAATATAAGCGATTTTAGTTTGAAAATGTATATGCTATTCTGAAGCCGATAGTACGTATTCTTATGAAGAAGGCCCAGTTTGTTTAGGCTGTCCACCAAAAGCTTTTTTTTCCACCACCACGATATCAGGCCGGTTATTCGTCACCTGTCTATCGGTCATAATAGGCCTGTCGTAGTAAAGTCTAAAATCGGCATTCTCCAGAACCGCTTGCGGATGGTACTTATAATAAGGCGTGTAGGTCTTAAGCATCCTCTTTTCATCTTTTTAGTAAACACAATATTGTTTATAAAATAAAATAATAATCACTAAAGCACAATCAATAAACTAACGTATCACACAACTACTGCAAGTACTACTGCTACTTTGAAATAATAATTACACCACAGCTTTTACCTGTTTACTAACCATTTAGTATTTTTGTTCAGTTTTATTATCTAAATCCCTATTGTTACCTATTTATAGTTATTTAAAACCTTCTTGTAAATATGAAACATCTATTTCATATTGTTATTGGCCTAATTTACGGTTGAATAAAATATTTTAATAAAGTTTAAATTTTGGTAAGTAAACAATTACAACTGTCCACATTTTGCGTATCTATTGAATCTATTTTAAAAAGACTTTTTTAACCGAGGAGGATAACATTTCACTGCCAAAATAAACATGAAGTATTACTTTTTATAGGATTTATTTTTTACAGATTCAATTATTAATTGATTATTTGTCATAAATATTTTCATTTCTTGGAATAATAATTTAAGAATTCTTTTAATATAAATTCTCGAATAAGTCTCGAACAGAAACGTTAAATATTTCTTAATATATTTTACATAACGTATGTGTAGGTACTTTTAATTTTGTATTTCGTGATTTAATGGCATATTCCACAGGATTAATATTATATCAAACGTCATTAAAAAAATTACTTTACGCAGATAATATAAAAAAATCTACTATTACATATTGAGTACGCATTTTCAAGTACGATCCATGCATAAAACAGACCGAATAAACTTTAAAAATTGTTTTTTGCATAACACCTAAATAAGAAGAGCTCCACGAAGCTAAACATTTTTTGACCACTTACTTATTTTAAATCCTAAAACAACAATTCATCCCAGCTACTTTTCATTTCTCTAGATACCCTTGTTCATAAAGATATATCAAATAACATTCCATTACCAACGATTTATAAATATATCAATTTAATTTCGAAATATGGCAACACCTTCAAGTACCTGTCCCTTTAAATCTCCTATCGACACTAGTAGCCTCTTTTAGAAAAGATATAAACTATTATTATTACCCAAAATTATGCTGCTTGATAAGGTAGATCTCTAAAATTTTAACAAAATTTAGTTGGATGGACAGAGCCATCTCTAGGACCAGAAACGAGTGATGTGATAGGTCCATATAAACCTTAACAATATTTTTGTTAAAATTAACAAAAGTTAGTTTTGACTAAAATTCGAAGACATCTAAAGTTATTTTTCCGCCATTTTCATAGGTAAGAAGATTATTTATCTAAAAATGTTTAAAATGTGGAAAGTAGTGATTTTAATAGGCTTAATCGACTGGCGTAGTCAGTTGTTATTTAAAATGTACAGAACACTGTTAGATCTGAGTGGGATATTATTGGTAATGAAATAGTACAGGAAATCCAAAAAGTTGTCAATTTTTGTTAATAATTATTGGGAATTTTAAAATGTTATTTTCGTATGCCACGTGGTCGATTTAGTAGTTTACACTAAGTTTGTCAAAATTAACATAACTTAGTTTTTGATTAATATTCGAAGACATCTAAAGTTATTTTTCCCGCCATTTTTATAGGTAAGAAGGTTATTTATCTAAAAATGCTTAAAATGTGGAAAGTAGTGTTTTTAATACGCATTATCGATGGGTGTAATCAGTTGTTAGGTAAAATGTATAGAACACTGTTAGATCTGGGTGAAAATATATTGGGAATGGAGTAGTATAGGAAATCCAAAAAGTAGTCAATTTTGTTGGAAATTAATGGCATTTTTAAAATTTTAACGCCTTTTTTGTATTCTACGTGTGCCAATATATTGGTTTAACAATATTTTTGTTAAAATTAACAAAAGTTAGTTTTGACTAAAATTCGAAGACATCTAAAGTTATTTTCCCGCCATTTTCATAGGTAAGAAGGTTATTTATCTAAAAATGTTTAAAATGTGGAAAGGAGTGATTTTAATACGCTTAATCGACTGGCGTAATCAGTTGTTAGGTAAAATGTATAGAACACTGTTAGATCTGGGTGGAAATTATTGGGAATGGAGTAGTACAGGAAATCCAAAAAGTAGTCAACTTTTGTTAAACATTTTTGGGAATTTTAAAATGTTATCATCATTTTCGTATTTTAGGTGGTCTATTTAGTAGCTTAAGCTAGTTTTGTCAAAATTAACATGACTTAGTTTTTGATTAAAATTCGAAGACATCTTAAGTTATTTTTCCTGCCATTTTCATAGGTAAGAAGGTTATTTATCTAAAAATGTTTAAAATGTGGAAAGGAGTGATTTTAATACGCTTAATCGACTGGCGTAATCAGTTGTTAGGTAAAATGTATAGAACACCGTTAGATCTGGGTGGAAAATATTGGGAATGGAGTATTACAGGAAATCCAAAAAGTAGTCAATTTTTGTTAATAATTATTGGGAATTTTAAAATGTTGTTATTTTCGTACTTCACGTGGTCGATTTAGAAGTTAACACTGGTTTTGTCAAAATTAACTTAACTTAGTTTTTGATTAAAATTCGAAGACATCGAAAGTTGTTTATCCCGCTATGTTCATAAGAAGGTTTATCTAAAAATGCTTAAAATGTGGAAAGGAGTGATTTTAATAAGCTTAATCGACTGGCGTAATCAGTTAATAGGTAAAATGTATAGAACACTGTTAGATCTCGGTGGGATATTATTGGGAATGGAATAGTACAGGAAATCCAAAAAGTAGTCAACTTTTGTTAAAAATTATTGGGAATTTTGAAATGTTATCGTCATTTTCGTATTCCACGTAGTCGATTTAGTAGTTAACACTGGTTTTGTCAAAATTAACTTAACTTAGTTTTTAATTAAAATTCGATGACATCTAGTTATTTTTCCCGCCATTTTCATAGGTTAGAAGGTTATTTATTTAAAAATGCTTAAAATGTGGAAAGTAGTAATTTTAATTCGCTTAATTGGCTGGCGTAATCAGTTGTTAGGTAAAATGTATAGAACACTGTTAGATATGGGAGGAAAAATATTGGGAATGGAGTATTACAGGAAATCCAAAAAGTAGTCAATTTTTGTTAATAATTATTGGGAATTTTAAAATGTTGTTATTTTCGTACTTCACGTGGTCGATTTAGAAGTTAACACTGGTTTTGTCAAAATTAACTTAACTTAGTTTTTGATTAAAATTCGAAGACATCGAAAGTTCTTTCTCCCGCCATTTTCATAAGAAGGTTATTTATCTAAAAATGCTTAAAATGTGAAGAGTAGTGTTTTTAATACGCATTATCGATGGGTGTAATCAGTTGTTAGGTAAAATGTATAGAACACTGTTAGATCTGGGTGGGAATATATTGGGAATGGAGTAGTACAGGAAATCAAAAAAGTTGTCAATTTTTGTTAATAATTAATGGGAATTTTAAAATGTTGTTATTTTCGTACTTCACGTGGTCGATTTAGAAGTTAACATTGGTTTTGTCTAAATTAACTTAGTTTTTGATTAAAATTCGGAGACATCTAAAGTTATTTTTCCCGCCATTTTCATAAGTAAAAAGGTTATTTATCTAAAAATGCTTAAAATGTGAAAAGTAGTGTTTTTAATACGCATTATCGATGGGTGTAATCAGCTGTTAGGTAAAATGTAGAGAACACTGTTAGATCTGGGTGGGAAAATATTGGGAATGGAGTAGTACAGGAAATCCAAAAAGTAGTCAATTTTGTTGGAAATTGTTGGCATTTTTAAAATTTTAACGCCATTTTCGTATTCTACGTGGCCAATTTATTGGTTTTACAATATTTTTATTAAAATTAACAAAACTTAGTTTTTGACTAAAATTCGAAGACATCTAAAGTTATTTTCCCGCCATTTTTATAGGTAAGAAGGTTTTTTATTTAAAAATGCTTAAAATCTGGAAAGGAGTGATTTTAATACGCTTAATCGACTGGCGTAATCAGTTGTTAGGTAAAATGTATAGAACACTGTTAGTTTTGGGTGGAAAATATTGGGAATGGAGTAGTACAGGAAATCCAAAAAGTAGTCAGTAGATGTACTATGAGAGTTCTAACTCAGTGAAGGAGTGGGGGTACCTCCGTATATACAGCATAGGAGTTCTGGAACGGTTCTGATTTGTCGGACTGTGGTTCTGAATTGTGGACCAGTTGTTTATTTGAAATAGTTGTGTTATATTGTAATGATTGTATAATTGAGCGACTGGAACGAATTTTATTGGAATTATTAAAGAAGTGTAGAGTTTGTGTTGTATTGCGGGTTGCCTGCTGGTTTGAAAAAAAGTTGGCCGCTGGTGGGACTCGAACCTACGTCCCGTCGGATGAAATTTATAATTTAAGCGCCCTTACCCACTGGGCTGCTAACGAAGGATTATATTTGTTAAGAATGGGTATTTAAACTAGCGTCGCGTATTTTGATCGTTTTCATCGAATTTGGTCTGTGCTTGTAATCTAATCATATACAGGGTATGTCGGGATACTAAACAACTTAGAATTTTTGTATTTAAAATATCAATTTGATGATATGGTACGGGTTAGATACGGGATATATACAAGGTTTGTCGCGATGAATTAGATCGTCGAAATATCGAATTATGATCATTCTTAATACGCAAAAATGTCGATACGGGGATATGGTCGTTAATTAAAAATGTCAATTCGATCATTCGTATATTATGATGTGGGTACAGGGTATTCGCGAAGATCATTCGTAAGAGGTACGGGGGATGTCAATTTTTCATACGGGATATACAGGGTTTGTCGCGAATTAGATCATCGAAATATCGGATTATGATCATTCTTAATACGGAAACGGTTACGTGGCAAATAAAAATGTTTATATACGTGGGGGGTATGACAGTTCTCCATTTTCTGATTGAACAGTAATTCTCTCTTTATACGGGAAATATATTTAAATAATTTTTCTATAAATTATTTTTACGATCCAGACGATAATAACTACATTTGTACCATGTTGTTAACAAATGGCCTATATAAGATATAAACGATGACAAAAATAATTCTCCTATTAATTATACATGAGGTGTCATTTTTATCGCAACGATAAAGATATTTTATTAAAAAATTAAGTCTGCATATAATTTAAACAAGAACATTTATCTGCAATGAAAAACTATCAAATTACCTACGAGCTTAAAAACTGCTTATCAGTCATAAAAATTCTATAAATTCGAAAATATATAAACGATGACACTAAATAAATTCTTCTATTAATTATACATGTGTCATTTTTATCGGAACGATAAAGATATTTATTACCAAACTAATAGTTAAGATCAATATATCTTTTTACCATTTGACATTTATCTGCAATGAAAAACTATTTAGTTTTGCCTGTATCAAATTACCTACGGGCTTAAAAACTGCTTATCAGTCACAAAAATTCTATAAATTCGAAAGAATAAAATTTAACAATCCAGTTACGTGTTTAATGTTCACCAATAATCATCAACTTTTGTGTGTGCTACAAGAAAAAATATTTGAAGTAAGTTTAAATTATTATTATTATATTTGTGTGTGAGTTACACTCTTAAACTTTAAAACGCAATAATGTTTTTGCTTGTTTTTTTTTTTAGTTAAAAAGTTTATTTTATTTAGTTTAACAAAAAGACTTAATACGAATTTAAGGATTCTGTTTACAATATTTTTTATTAATTTAGTTGTTTGTAAAAAAGATTAGGAATTAGTATAAATAGTAAAATTTTGCGTTGTAAAATGTTCAATTATTATTGTTGATTCATTGATTATCAGAAGATTCATTATTTGGTTAATTATTATAAAGTTTAAGACTATTGTATTTTCGTCGAGTAGATAATAAAAGTTAGTTTTAAAAAATCATCTTCGAAGTCATAAATTGTGTATGTGCGTGTGTGTGCTTTTTCTCACCAAATATTATATGCGAAAATTTTTTCCAGATGGATTTAGAATTACTAAACAAAGCTTCCTATATTGCAGCACGGAAGCCTGTAGTGAAGCTGAAAGATTTACCAGTAGGAGTTCCACAAGTAATTAATGCTGCAAAAATAACGAAAACAAACTTTGGAACAAGCGTTCTAGTTGATCTGGGTGATAAAGTCGTGTTCCTGCCAAACAGGGTGACTGCTACATACGAACCATATACCAACAATTTCGAACGAGGGAAATACGGCTTAACATACCTGGGATCGTATGATTGCGGTCGTCCCCATTTAGCTGCATCATTCGAAATTACGGAAATTTAGAGGTGAGTTACAGTTTTTTTTTTACAAATACAGCAATGTTTAATTATCCGAATGTACTGAGCAAAATCGATGCAACTTTATTGGAAATTAAAAACAAATTTTCAAATCATAAAGAAATAACTTTTGCATTAAAAGCCATAAATTCACATCTAAGCGTTAAAGCGTTAAAGAAAATTCATTTTTCCGTGGGTCAAGTGAGAAAAATTCAATCAAAAATGGGGGAACTGAAAAGAATGCGTTATTTTATTAAGGCAATGAAACGGGGGCATATAGGTGGAGATTTAAAAAAAAAACAAAAAGTTAGGTGGATTAACATAAATTCAGTATTCCATAGCAGAGTAAGAACGGGATTAATTATAAAGTTGAAGCATAAAGAAGTAAAAAAAGTTTTTATAGATGCATTTAAACTTTTTAATGAAAAAATTTCTTTAATCTTAAAGAAAATGTACATGTTAAAAGTTAACTTAACTTTTTGTGGTGATTTCATCAAACAATTGAACGATTCAGAGATTGTAGACAGAAAACATTTTAATACACCTAATTCGCTAATTGACGTAGGGACGGATCTGGAAGAGTGGTATAATAAAAATGTGATCGATTTTATATTAAATAAACTTAGTGAATTTAATGAAATTAATTCAGGGTGGGCTTTGAGAAACATCATTTCCTTAGAGGTAGCAATTAACAAATTTGAAATGGGAAACGGCTCATCTTTCATTAAATTACCTGAACAAATAGCCAGAAAGCGTGCTTGTGTCAATGTTCAAAACAATGATTTAGCATGTTTTTTTTGGAGTATAGTCAGTGCGTTGTATCCTGTTGAACGAAATAATGATAGATTATCTAAATATCCGCATTACAGTCGTGTTTTAAATACTGAAGGAATGGATATGCCAATGAAACTAAATAAAATTTCAAAATTTAAACAGCTCAACAATATTTCCGTTAATGTATACGCTTTAGAAATGATAGTAGGGAGTAGTGAAAACACTTTTTTTTCAGTAATTCCTGTTACGTTGACAAAATCCAAATTAGATAGACATGTAAATTTACTTTTAATTCAGGATCACTACTTTCCTAAATTGAATGATTTCGATGTTCCTCCTCCTTCTTCTCAAGACCATGATCATTTAGAAATCAAATATCATTATGTATGGATTAAGAATCTCTCTAGACTGTTATCGAGTCAAATGAATAAACATAACGGTAAAAAATATCCTTGTGATAGATGTTTGAATTATTTTGGCAGTGAAGAAAAATTAAATATTCATTATTCTCTTTGTGAAACTATGAATTACGAAAAAATTACTTTTCCCAAATACGACTTTGTTGAATTTCGCAATCATGTTTATAAGCAAAAGTGTCCTTTTACTATTTATGCTGACATTGAATCCCAATTAGAAAAATGTGACGTAGAAATTGGCAAAATGACGCAAAAATATCAGCATCATAGAGCCTTCAGTATTGGCTATTACTTTAAATGTTCATTTGATGACTCTTTATCATTTTATAAAGCACGTAGAGGTGAAGATTGTATGAATTGGTTTGCAAATGAAATGACTACGATAGCAAAGTTTGTTGAAAGTAAGATTAAAAATATTATTCCAATTGTGGTTTCGTCGGACCCCACCGGCGGCGGCGGCGGTGACATTTGTCACATCTGTGAAAAAATATTTAGAGAAAAAGAAGTCATTGTTAGAGATCATGATCATTTTACTGGAAAGTTCCGTGGATTTGCACACCAATCATGTAATCTGAACTTAAAACTGTTTATTGTACCCATAATCTATCATAATCTATCCTATGATTCACACTTTCTTATAAGGGATATTGTTAGACGAGGGCGGGTTAGTGTACTTCCAGTAAATAAAGACAAATACATTTCATTTACGCAATACGATGCAGATACAAACATTAAATTCCGATTTATAGATTCGTTCAGATTTTTGGCGACTAGCTTGGATAATCTAGTTAAAACTTGTGTATTGAGGATTTTATAATTTTACGAAAAGAATTTTCTTCATTGAATGCCGATCACTTTAAACTATTAACTCGTAAAGGTGTGTTTCCATACGACTATATTGACAATTTAGAGAAATTAAATGAAACTCAATTACCTAAACAAGAAAGTTTTTACAATAGACTTAATGACAATAACATTACTGATGACGACTATGCTCACGCGCAAAACGTTTGGAAGTCCTTTAATATTAAAACACTTGGGGAATATAGCGATTTGTACATGCATACCGATATTCTGCTTCTTGCCGACATTTTTGAAAATTTTCGTGAGTCTTCTTTAAAAACTTACTTTCTTGACCCCGCCTGGTATTTCACAATGCCTGGCTATACGTGGGATTGTATGCTTAAATATACTGGATGAAGGCTACAAATTTTAAAAGATGTTGACATGATAATGTTTATAGAAAAGTCGATTCGAGGGGGAATATCTGTATGTAGTAGCTGATATGCTGAAGCTAACAATAAATACATGAAAGAATATGATCCCACAAAACCCTCCAGCTATATATTATATTTAGATGTAAATAATTTGTATGGAAAGGCCATGAGCGAGCCTCTACCTTATGGGGGGTTTTGTTGGATTGAAAATATAAGTAAATTTGTTACCAACGACGGCGACGATCCACCTGAGGATTATGTGAACATAATGACGCTGCCTGATGATTCTCCCGACGGTTATATTTTTCAAGTCACACTAGAATATCCTGAAAGATTACACGACAAACATAAAGACTTTCCATTCTGCTCCGAACACCGCATTCCGCCAGAATCCAAATTACCTAAATTAATGACCACCTTATACAGCAAAAAAGAATACATACTACATTATAGAAATTTAAAACAAGCATTGTCACATGGTTTAAAATTAATTCAAATTCACAAAGTATTAAAATTTAAGCAGTTAAAGTGGTTGAAACCGTACATTGATTTGAACACACGATTGAGAACCTCGGCCACTAACATCTTTGAAAAAGACCTAAGAAAGCTTGCAAACAACGCAGTTTTCGGAAAAACTATGGAATCAATTAGGGGGAGAAAAATCGTAAGGATACCGCAATCTTATGACGGTCGCTATGGTGCTAAAAATTTAATTGCCAGTCCAAGATTCCATAGTAGAACAGTACTCGACGAGAAGGAGGATTTAATGATAATTGAACTTAAAAAAGCTGAACATTGTTTTAATAAACCTTTGTATATAGGGATGGCAATTCTAGATTTGGCTAAAACTGTAATGTACGACTTCCACTATGATTTTGTACTTCCCAAATTGGGGGTAGAGAGATGTAAATTACTGTATACAGATACTGACAGCTTTATATATGAAATAAAGTGTGAAGATGTATATAAAGAAGTTATCGAGAGATACATTGAAAAATTCGACACTTCAGACTATGCTCCAAATAACATGTACAGTATTCCTCGCGTTAATAAAAAAGTTTAAGGATTAATGAAGGATGAAGCCAATGGGAAAATAATAACACCTTTTGTTGGGTTACGGTCTAAAATGTATGCATATAAAGTTCAGGGCGGGCAAATCACCAAAAAATCAAAGGGTGTTAAGAAAAATGTTGTTAAAAATAAATTGTTATTTGAAGATTACATTAGATGTTTAAAAGATTGGAAAACAATGTCTGTAACCCAAAATACGATCCGTTCCTATGTGCATGATGTATTTTCAATTGAACAAACAAAAATAGGCCTAAGTCCTTACGATGATAAAAGACATTTAATTCCCGAATCGTTCAATACGTTACCGTGGGGTCATTACAGTTTAATAAAATAATTTTTTTTTTTAGATATAATGGTGGCAAAACTCGAGTATTTATGTATTAGGGTAATATGTGAAAATACAATAGCAATAAACCAATTTGTAATTGATGTACACTTACCGCAAAATTTAATGCTTAAAATATTTAAAAATTATGCTCAAAATAGATGGGATGCAATCTATAAAAATGCTGAAAGTATCACAAAAAAGCTTGATTTAATATCGATCACAAAAAAAAACGTTACATAAATTCACAAGAGAGTCGCTATTTACTAACTTGTCCAATCTGGAGAATGAACTTTTTTAAACGTTCAAATTTAGAAAAAACATATTGCGCTTGGATTCATTTATATTATATTTTAAACCTAAAATTATCATTGTGTCAGTCTTGTTTTAGAAAGTTCGAGTCTCTTTTAGAAGAAAATAATCTAAATATTAGTTCACATGTTGTTCGAAAACATTCACACGTAGTATACGCTAGAGAAGATATTTTTAATTTATATCGTCATAAGTATTACTGGTGTCAAAATGGTTATGATAAAGTAATATTTCAATTGAAAAGTAGCTATGATTGCCACAATGATTTGCATCCTCCTAAGCAATCAGACATACCTCTTCACGAACAGGGTCCATATAGATTTATTAATCATCATAGCGAAGATGATGATTCCGATTATTATTTATAAAAATGCTGTATTTGTTAAAAAAAAACTGTAACTCATACTATTATACATGTTATTACCTTTCTGTGTACCTATTTAATGTATTTTTTTTTGTACTTGTAACTCATATGTATGTAATTACCTTCTAATTTCGGTGTAGGTATTGTATTAATAAATATATTTTTTTTCTACTTTTTGATTTTAATTCAAAATAAAACACCTATAATGCATAACAACTATATATTTAAATCGTTAATAACTTTATTTTTTCAAAAGTATACAAATTCTCTAAGAGCATAATTTAACATATTGTTTGAGGCTAAAGTAGAACAAAATACACATAAAATTTGCAAAGGATCAGAAGAATTTTCAGAGGAGATTTTTTTACAAAAATCCAAAACATTATAATAAAATTGACAATAATTCAAATTTTCTAACATATATATACGTTGTAAAATCAACTCATTTAATTCCAAAATTTGAGACACTTCTTCTTCATCCATGTAATACTCAACATCATGTTTCTTAACAAGAATCAACTTGTGATCGTCGTACTTTAATGAAGTAATGGTGCAGTACTCTCCACATGTAAATGAAACAGGTTGGAACTCGTCGTCGTCGTCGTCGTCGTCTATAATATAAAAGAAATCATTGATTTGTTGCATCATTATTGAAATAAAAGTATCCCATTCATAGGTACTGAAAGATATTTTGGAAAATTTGAGTTGTTGAGATAAAATAATAGCAGGCGTAAATGATCTTGCTGGACTTATACCACATTTTACTTCATAACCACAAATTGTATATTGCGTTGAAAGTAGGTATACATTTTCAGATTTTGCAGCCATCTCATAGTTTTCCAAAATTCTATCCAACTCTTCACTGTAACAATAAACACTTGAATCATTCGATTCGATTTCAGCAGCATTACTATAATAAGCACTATCTTGAGGACACATGTTTCGTCAACTAAGTTCAATTGTTAAAGATAACTTTAATTTATAGTCTCCAAAAATGTATTCATACGCAGCGAAGCAAAAAGTAGTCGTTACAAAACAGCTACGTTTTCAATCCAACTGTTAGTTTCTTGTCTAATCCGAGCCATTTCACATACATTTTATTACCCTTCCTTCTGAGCACTTTTTCAATCAAGTAAATGTCTGGATTTGATGTTTTCTGCAATTCATCATTATAGAAGCAACCGCTGATTGGTCTGCCTTGCATGTCTTCCAGTAAGTACGTAGCGGGATTGGTAGTTTTAACTTTGGTGATTTTGAATAGCTCAGTAGTCCAATTGGGTGTATAACCTTTTTCAAAGATATGTTTTGCCTTGGATATGCGAACAATGTCACCGACTTTGAATTTTCGTGGGCCAGCAGTTATCTTTAAATGACTATTATAGGTGTTATTCAAAATAAATGTTTCGTTGGATTTGTTGACTTGAGAAGGCTTATATTTTGTTACGGAATGTTTCGTATTGTTGTAGTCATGAGTTATTTTAGGTAGAATATCTATCCATTTGTAGGTGCCATTTAAACTGAAATACTTGTACAATTTAGATTTTAGCGTTCTTATAACACGCTCAGCCATAGAAGCCTTCATCGTACTAAACACGCTGTAATGATTTATATCATGTTTTTTCATTAAATTTTGAAATTTAATGTTGTAAAATTCCTTTCCTTGATCAGATTGCAGATTTTTCGGAACTCGTCGAGTATGTCTGAAAATATCCGAGTAATTTCCTCACCGGTCTTTGTTTTTAGGGGACGTGTCCAAACAAATTTTGAAAAACAATCTATAACAACAAGTATCAACTTGTAATTTTTATTTTGATGAGCGTAAGGACGCACTTCAGCCAAATCCGTTTGCCACAGATCATCTAAACCATTGATTATAGTACGTCTTCGAGGATAATTTTTTCGGATCGGTTTGTGCAGCTCATTTACGAGTTGAATCTTTTCTTTAGAGTACATTACTACTACTACTACCGCTTAGCTTGATCTCCAAACTGTGAATGCGATTATGTATATCCGTATTCATAACTTCAATATTTTTTACAATACCTGAAATGTATTTTTTTAAATTATGGACGACGGTTTTGATATTTTCCTCAAAATCTCTTTTCAATTTACGTATGTTTTCAACGTCAATGGTTCGCAACTCATTCATTTGCATATCGACATATTTTTTTGTTGCAGCATCACTATATGTTGACGGTTCGCCAACATTACAAATTTTCACATTTTCCATATCAATATTACCTTCGGGTGTGTGAGGAAATGTGATTTTTGTTGGTAAACAACGCGCATATGGCGTTTTTTATGTCTATGTCCGAATTTATCGACAGGCATAATTTAAATGAACAAGATTCGGCTTGTTATTCTATTATATCGGCTTCCTTCAGCTCATTGATAATTGCTACTATTTCATTGTCATGTGACGTATTGCCTGCCTCTTGTGAAGCAATCAACAACTTTAAACGATCCACTAATTCATTGGGATCGTCCCAATAAATATACTCCATAGGTGTATCATTGTATGTTAAGTGAGAATCGACAATTTTTCCACCACTTTTTGGAGATTTTGATCGAGGATTCCCTATTAGGTGCTGATGTTTTCGAGTACTACTTTTCGATCCACCCGATTCCGTTCTAAACATAGGTTTAATGATTTCATGATATTTGGAAGTGCTTGAACTCTTAAGACGGTTAAGCGTATTTCGGTGAACATTAGTATGCTCTAGAAGTGTTTTATATGCCTCTAAATCCTGTGGGGTATAACTTTCTGGGTCGGCGTAGAATAAAAGCTGATATAAGCCTGGTGTTCCAATCACACGTTCACCTTGTTTGTCTCGTTCTTGTAGTATGTTGATGTTACCGTTTCTTCTATCAAATCCAATTCTTCGCGTACCTAAACTCCAACCGAATTCTTCATTGTAGATCGGACCGTAATTTCTATCGATTCTTTTATTATTTTGGAAATAATCTTCAATATATGATCGACTAATTTCGGGATATTGATCTAAATATTCTTCGATGGCTTCTTGTGTAATCTCAGGATGCATTCCTTCTAGAGATTCTTGCATTGGAACATTGCCCGCTTCATCGGTTTCGGCTACCGGTTCCATTTCAAGAAAAGGTACATCATCAGGTTCTTCTTGCTTTTCTTCTTTCTTTATTTCCGCTTTTGGACTTAAATTCGTAATGGTTTTTTGTAATGTCTTTGAAGATTCGACTATCGCTTTAAGTGGTGTAGATATTGGTTTGAATAGTTTATTAAGAGACTCATCTTGCTCTGATTTACCCAATTTCAACGCCAAGTATTTTTTGCGAATTGATCTAGCAAGTTCAGACACTTTTTTCTTGCGTAATGCAGCAGCAACACCTTTATCGTCGGCCATATTGTCGTAGACTAAAGACATAGCTTACAATTTTATATATTTATCAAATCCTTTGCGATATCTACCATCATTAAGGGGAAAATCCTTCATAATTACCAAAGTACCATAGCGACCGCCATCATCAGACCAGCAGCACTTTGAACACATATTTTTTGAATGTGTCAAATGTCATGTCTGGAGATACGTGTTCGTCAAATATATGTTTCAAGTTCACCTCATCTTGTTTGAACAACATAATTACGTTACAATTGTCACGTATAAGCTGTTTCGGTATTTTTGAATATGTTTGACAAATATATACAGCATCAATGTCCTTATGTCTACACATTGAGTAATATTCACGTATTTTCTGTTGACCGTCACAGGATACGTCATCAAATATAAAGATAGAATTCGGTCGAGCGTTATCTGGACTAATTATTTCTTCGTTGTCTTTAAATGGAAAATATCCAACACCATTGACTTGTGCTATCACTTCTTGCAGCAATTCATACTTCGGTTGGAATAAAGATTTTGAATAAACATAGACGTTTTTGAATTTCGCGCCATTTGGACTGAATAGGAGCGCCAGCAAGGCATTCGTCTTTCCACACCCACTAGGACCGCATATAATAGCACGGAAGGAATTTGGTAACAATTTACCATGTTTGCCGATCGATGACGTTGGGGTAAAATCTAAATTTTCAATGGGTATCGTCTGCTCTTGTTGAATGATCTTCATGGTGTGTATTGTTTTTCTTAGTGTTATTCTATAAATATAGATGTCGCGCCACTTGTGCATATCAGTCTTAATGTTGGTGTTTGAAGGAGAGGGTCTTTTAAATTCTCTTATCAATAAACTACCTATTGAAGTTCACATACCCGGCTATCAGTACTGCGGACGTAAGTTATTATTATTTCAATCTAATGTAATTTTGCTAAAAAACAAGTGTTATTTTCAGCTGGTACAAAACTACAAAAGCGACTAGCACGTGGAGATCCAGGTATTAATCCTTTAGACTCTGCATGTAAACAACACGACATTGCTTATTGGCAAAACAAATCTCTTGAGGAGCGACATAAAGCCGATCAGATACTTGAAAATAAGGCGTGGGAACGTGTCAAATCTAAAGACGCATCTTTCAAAGAAAAAGCTGCTGCATTACTTGTGACAGGTGGAATGAAGGTAAAAAAGAAAGCTAGGAATGGGATGTCGTAGTCGTCGTAAACCACGTCATTCTTTTCATCGAGATGTTGTTTTGAAGGTGGGAAAGTCCATGAAGAGAGGAAAATCTTTAAAAGACACTGCAACGTTTGCATTACGAGCAGCCAAAGCACTCATTAAGGAATTTGGTGGGAAAAAAGAAGTCGATGTTCCTCGAGTAATACCTGTAGCGAAATCTGGAGGTTTCCTAGCACTTATTCCCTTGTTTGCTGGTCTTTCGGCACTTGGAGCTTTAGCAGGTGGTGCTGCTGGAGTGGCGAAAACAGTCATTGATGCTAAGCATGCGCAAAAGAAATTGGAAGAAGATGTACGTCATAATAAGGCTATGGAATGAGTAGGATCTGGCCTATACTTAAAAAAGTACCCAAAAGGCGGTTTCGGATTGTATTTGAGACAAAAAAACTAATAAAGCTACCCAATCACGCATTATCCGACTTTGAGATAACACATTACGCAAAATTGCTTAAAATACCCCATTTTCGAGGAGTTTTCATGCGAGACACCCTCCCCAAAGATGGACCTCGAAGGCAAGAATGTGCAGTGGTTAATTTGGATACCTCTAGGAATAGCGGAAGTCATTGGGTAGCTTACAGAAAGATAAACAACAAAGTAGAGTATTTCGATTCATTTGGTAACCTGAAGCCGCCGAAAGAAGTTGTTAAATATCTCGGTAGTGTGCGAATTTTCTACAATAATACTCAGTATCAAAATTACAATTAAATAAATTGCGGTCATTTATGTTTAAAATTTCTACAACAACAACAACAACAATAATGGAACTATTACTACAAAATATCCACCAAGGTAAAGCATTGAGTAGTTTCACTGCCGAAGAACTAAAGCACTTTCCCATTGAACATCTGATAAAGTGTGTGAGACCTTTGGAATTGCTTAATATGTGGCATAAACTTCCTTATGAATATCGAGCCAATTTTGAGTTGCAAATACGGCTGCCTTGTTTCATCCATTACAACCGACCAGATTGGACAACGCATTGGGATGGTCCTCCGAGTTCACAAGCCACATGTTTTCTTTGTAACAATAAAAAATGATATTTAAATTCATACATGTCTTTTTCATTTTCATTAGTCAACATGTCGCAGCTGCTGAGAGTTAACAGCACCAATCACGTGTTTACCTTTCAACCTCCTACCCCTATTGTGCTCGATCCAAAGAATGATTATGAAATAGCTCTACGATCTTTTCATTCATATAACAGTATACCAAACATTGAAAATTGTACGTTTTACTACTACGATGCCGAAGACAAGCTTCAAAGTTTTAATATTCCTACAGGATGTTATGAAATTGCTGATCTTGAAGCGTTTATCAGTGATAAAATGAACGCAAGCAATTCAATAACACCACCGAAGGATATATTTTCACTAAAACCTAATCACAATACGTTGAAATGTGAAATTTTCAGTAAATATAAAATTTCCTTTATGCAAGCTGATAGTCTTGGGAGAATATTGGGGTTTTCACCGAAAATACTCGACGTCAACGAAATGCACTCTTCAGATCTCCCCGTCAAAATCATTAAAGTATCCAGTATTCGCTTCGATTGTAACATTACCACTGGAGCCTTTGATGCGAACAGACCTGCCCATACAATCTACGAATTCGTCATACAAGTAGATCCAGGATATTCCATTGACGAAATTCCTCATAATTTGGTCTACTTACCCGTTATACCACAACGTGAAATAACTAACATCACTGTCATTGCCTTAGATCAAGACGGTCAACCTGTAAACGTTAGAGGTGAATCGAGTACGTTGATATTGGAGCTTAGAGCGCGAAACAGATGGGACTAATAATCAATCATCATCATAAAAGACAGTTTACACATTTTCCAACTTTATTAGCTAAGCAGCCGCCGGTGAAACAACTCACGTTGGCAAACAAATTGGTGCTGCAATCGCTGGGTTTTAGATTGAAATGACAACCATGTA
Source organism: Ophraella communa (assembly GCA_035357415.1). NCBI lineage: Eukaryota > Metazoa > Arthropoda > Insecta > Coleoptera > Chrysomelidae > Ophraella > Ophraella communa. The sequence continues at coordinate 22,566,343 of CM068989.1, forward strand.
TGGAAAACGACTTCGTCAAAATGACAATATGCCTTCGATGTTTGATATCTATCGTAAGCCGGTCTTTGATGATTCCATTCGAAAGGCTGAATACAGAACCTATGCTCCATTTATCAAATCATTCAATTGCAGTGACATTGTGGAGTTTAGCATTAATCAGGTTGATTTGTTCTTTGCAATGAGCGAAACTTTGTTGTGCATTAAAGGTTCCCTCGAAACACACGGAGCAGGAGACGTAAAATTAGCAAATAATTTTGGAGCCTTTCTTTTCGATTCATGTACGTACAGTGAAAGTGCTAGGGAAATGGAAACAGTTCGAGATCCTGGAATTGTAAGTGCCGTACGTGCCATGACTTGTTATAACCAAGAAGATTCCACTCATATGGCTATAGCTGGCTGGAATTACCCGAAAGATCCTATTCTAAATGTCAGCGACAAGTCCTTCAACCTTCAAATACCTCTCAAACATATTTTCAACATTTTTAACGATTATTCTATGATTACATGTGGACGACAAACAATACGATTAGTTCGAGCACGAAATGATAATGATTGCATCTATATTACCGACAAGTCCGGTACGGTCTCCAGTACAACTGCTAAAATTAACATTACAAGTGTTGAATTAAAAGTTAAACATATCTTTCCCAATGATGATATAAAGATAAATCTCATGAAATCCATTCAAAAAGATCAGCCTATAGTTATTCCATTTAGAAAGTGGGAGTTACACGAATTGCCCTCAATTACTAAAGGTGCAAGACGTGAGGTTTGGGCTGTTAAAACATCCACTTCAGTTGAAAGACCCCGTTTTGTTATTGTTTTCTTTCAAACTGACAAACGTAACGTGAGCACAGCCGATCCTACTTTATTTGACAATGCAGATGTACAAAGTATAAGACTGTCACTTAATGGTGAATTTTGGCCCAATGAAAGAATGCAATTGGATTTTAGTAAAACTGACTACAATGAAGCATATTTTAACTATACTGAATTCTATCCCAACTACGCGAACTCCACACAGAAGCGCCCCCTGCTGGATTATTCCTCTTTCAAGAAACGGGCATTGTTTGTTATCGATGGTTCCAAACAGGAAGAAAGCATGAAAGCGTCCACAGTCGATGTGAAACTTGATATTGAAGCAAACATAGGCTTTCCCGAAAATACCAAAGTCTATTGCATCATAATTCATGATTGTGTAATGGAATACTTCCCCCTCACCGAAATTGTTAAAAGTTTAAACTAGACGTTGATTAGAGTTAGTGTTCGAGCAGACGTCAACATGAGAATAGCTTTTGTAGACATTCAAGGCTTTATCGTAGATGGATTTTTCGTTGTCAAAGAACTAACGATAGAAATTGGTTTCAAAAGTTCACATTACATGTTTTTACCACCTCAACCATTTTCTACATTAAGTAATGAGGACAAAAAGACTGCAACCTACTTGGAAAAAAATGTGCACGGAATTCGATACTCTTCAGGAGATGTAGAATATTCTAAAGTTAATGAAATATTGGAAAGCAAGCTATTGTATGCTGCAGACTACATTTACGTTCGTGGTCAACAAAAAGCCAAGTTTCTGCAAAATAAATGTAACATTTTCAACGTTTTTCCTCACATTTGCGAAGTCGGCAAGTTCGATGGTACACCGTGTGCAACAGTAAACTTTGCCAAGGATCCAAACCCCTGTCACACCTCTGGACTATATTCGTGCACCGAACGAAATGTACAACGTCTCCGCCACTGGTTTTTGAATACTGTATTACCATAAAATAAATAAACCTTAACCACAAATGAGTTTTTATTTTATACACCACTACTTAGAAATAAAACAAGTTGTTTATTCCTCAACTCTTATATTACACGAAGATTCAAATTTACGTTTAACAATTTTTAAAATAATTTTTAAAATTAAAACAAAGACAGATGCTAAAATTATACATGACATAGCAAAAACATTATTAATTTCATTTTTTATGCTCTCTTCTTCTGTTCTATTAAACATGGTTGAATACGTCTTAACGGATAAGTAGTTTTCGGTAATTTACGGCAATCCCAGTTTAGACTGCTCCACGTTGTTCTTGCTTCCCTAGTTTGTTTCATAACCTTACTCTTATCTTCATAAAAAGCAATGTCTTCAATTCCATGACTGTGCTCTTCTGAAGACATAATGTAACTGGCCGTTGACGATCACATGACCCTTGTAAAATATGTGTGATGACGTCATAGCATCGTATTACTGGTACCCTTTTGACAATCGTTGTGTCGTAACTTTACATCCTAATTCATTCCCATATAAAGAGAGAATTAGTGTTCAATCAGAAAATGGAGAACTGTCATACCCCCCACGTATATAAACATTTTTATTTGCCACGTAACCGTTTCCGTATTAAGAATGATCATAATCCGATATTTCGATGATCTAATTCGCGACAAACCCTGTATATCCCGTATGAAAAATTGACATCCCCCGTACCTCTTACGAATGATCTTCGCGAATACCCTGTACCCACATCATAATATACGAATGATCGAATTGACATTTTTAATTAACGACCATATCCCCGTATCGACATTTTTGCCATTTTTGCGTATTAAGAATGATCATAATTCGATATTTCGACGATCTAATTTATCGCGACAAACCCTGTATATATCCCGTATCTAACCCGTACCATATCATCAAATTGATATTTTAAATACAAAAACTCTAAGTTGTTTAGTATCCCGACATACCCTGTATATGATTAGATTACAAGCACAGACCAAATTCGATGAAAACGATCAAAATACGCGACGCCTATTTAAATACCCATTCTTAACATATAATCCTTCGTTAGCAGCCCAGTGGGTAAGGGCGCTTAAATTATAAATTTCATCCGACGGGACGTAGGTTCGAGTCCCACCAGCGGCCAACTTTTTATCAAACCAGCAGGCAACCCGCAATACAACACAAACTCGTACACTTCTTTAATAATTCCAATAAAATTCGTTCCAGTCGCTCAATTATACAATCATTATAATATAACACAACTATTCCAAATAAACAACTGGTCCACAATTCAGAACCACAGTCCGACAGTTCAGAACCGTTCCAGAACTCCTATGCTGTATATACGGAGGTACCCCCACTCCTTCACTGAGTTAGAACTCTCATAGTACATCTACTGACTACTTTTTGGATTTCCTGTACTACTCCATTCCCAATATTCAACTTTTGTTAAAAATTATTGGGAATTTTAAAATGTTAACATCATTTTCGTATTCCACGTGGTCGATTTAGTAGTTTAAGCTAGTTTTGTCAAAATTAACATAACTTAGTTTTTGATTAAAATTCGAAGACATCTTAAGTTATTTTTCCCGCCATTTTCATAGGTAAGAAGGTTATTTATCTAAAAATGTTTAAAATGTGGAAAGGAGTGATTTTAATACACTTAATCGACTGGCGTAATCAGTTGTTAGGTAAAATGTATAGAACACCGTTAGATCTGGGTGGCAAATATTGGGAATGGAGTATTACAGGAAATCCAAAAAATAGTCAATTTTTGTTAATAATTATTGAGAATTTAAAAATGTTTACGTCATTTTCGTACTTCACGTGGTCGATTTAGAAGTTAACAGTGGTTTTGTCAAAATTAACTTAACTTAGTTTTTGATTAAAATTCGAAGACATCGAAAGTTGTTTATCTCGCTATTTTCATAAGAAGGTTATTTATCTTAAAATGCTTAAAATGTGGAGAGTAGTGTTTTTAATACGAATTATCGATGGGTGTAATCAGTTGTTAGTTAAAATGTACAGAACACTGTTAGATCTGAGTGGGATATTATTGGTAATGGAATAGTACAGGAAATCCAAAAAGTAGTCAACTTTTGTTAAAAATTATTGGGAATTTTGAAATGTTAACGTCATTTTCGTTTTCCACGTGGTCGATTTAGTAGTTTAAGCTAGTTTTGTCAAAATTAACATAACTTAGTTTTTGATTAAAATTCGATGACATCTAAAGTTATTTTTTCCGCCATTTTCATAGGTAAGAAGGTTATTTATCTAAAAATGCTTAAAATGTGGAAAGTAGTGATTTTAATACGCTTAATCGACTGGCGTAATCAGTTGTTAGTTAAAATGTATAGAACACTGTTAGGTCTGGGTGGGATATTATTGGTAATGGAATAGTACAGGAAATCCAAAAAGTAGTCAATTTTTGTTAAAAATTATTGGGAAATTTGAAATGTTATCGTCATTTTCGTATTCCACGTGGTCGATTTAGTAGTTTAAGCTAGTTTTGTCAAAATTAACATAACTTAGTTTTTGATTAAATTTCATGACATCTAGTTATTTTTCCCACCATTTTCATAGGTAAGAAGGTTGTTTATCTAAAAATGCTTAAAATGTGGAAAGTAGTGATTTTAATAGGCTTAATCAACTGGCGTAGTCAGTTATTAGATAAAATATGTAGAACACTGTTAGACCTCTGTGGACAAATATTGGGAATGTAGTAGTACAGGAATTAGAAAAAGTGGTCAATTTTGTTAATAATTATTGGGAATTTTAAAACGTTAACGTCATTTTCGTATTCCACGTGGTCGATTTAGTAGTTTACACTAGTTTTGTCATAATTATCGTAACTTAGTTATTGATTAAAATTCGAAGACTTCTAAAGTTATTTTTCCCGCCATTTTCATAGGTAAGAAGGTTGTTTATCTAAAAATGCTTAAAATGTGGAAAGTAGTGATTTTAATAGGCTTAATCGACTGGCGTAATCAGTTGTTAGTTAAAATGTATAGAACACTGTTAGATCGGGGTGGGGTATTATTGGTAATGGAATAGTACAGGAAATCCAAAAAGTAGTCTTTTGTTAAAAATTATTGGGTATTTTAAAATGTTAACGTCATTTTCGTATTCCACGTGGTCGATTTAGTAGTTTACACTAGTTTTGTCAAAATTAACAAAACTTAGTTTGTGATTAAAATTCGATGACATCTAGTTATTTTTCCCGCCATTTTCATAGGTAAGAAGGTTGTTTATCTAAAAATGCTTAAAATGTGGAAAGTAGTGATTTTAATACGCTTAATCGACTGGCGTAATCAGTTATTAGGTTAAATATGTAAAACACTGTTAGATCTGTGTGGACAAATATTGGAAATGTAGTAGTACAGGAAATTCAAAACGTGGTCAATTTTGTTAATAATAATTGAAAATTTTAAAATGTTAACGTCATTTTTGTATTTCACGTGGTCGATTTAGTAGTTTACACTAGTTTTGTCATAATTAACATAACTTAGTTTTTGATTAAAATTCGAAGACATCTAAAGTTATTTTTCCCGCCATTTTCATAGGTAAGAAGGTTGTTTATCTAAAAATGCTTAAAATGTGGAAAGTATTGATTTTAATAGGCTTAATCGACTGGCGTAATCAGTTATTAGGTAAAATATATAGAACACTGTTAGATCTCTGTGGACAAATATTGGGAATGTAGTAGTACAGGAATTTGAAAAAGTGGTCAATTTTGTTAATAATTATTGGAAATTTTAAAATTGTTGTGTAGTAGGAAGTAAAAAGTTTTTAGAATTTCACGTAACTTTAATAACTAATGTTGAAATAATACAATTATCGTGATTGCGTACAAAAATAAAATAAACATGTGTAATGGTTTATCGATTTAAGTGGACTGCTGCCGGTAAGACGCCGGTAGGACGTAGGACCCTTGAAGTAAGGAACGTCGTTGCTCCCCTCTCTCGACTTGCTTCTAACGGTCGGTGCAGGTGGTGCGGACAGGACCGTATTTGGCGCAACAAAAATGTTAACGTCATTTTCGTATTTCACGTGGTCGATTTAGTAGTTTAGACTAGTTTTGTCATAATTAACATAACTTAGTTTTTGATTAAAATTCAAAGACTTTTAAAGTTATTTTTCCCGCCATTTTCATAGGTAAGAAGGTTATTTATTTAAAAATGCTTAAAATGTGGAAAGTAGTGATTTTTATACGCTTAATTGACAAGCGTAATCAGTTGTTAGTTAAAATGTACAGAACACTGTTAGATCTGAGTGAGATATTGGTAATGGAATAGTACAGGAAATCCAAAAAGTAGTTAACTTTTGTTAAAAATTATTGGGAATTTTAAAATGTTACCGTCATTTTCTTATTTCACGTGGTCGATTTAGTAGTTTACAGTAGTTTTGTCAAAATTAACATAACTTAGTTTTTAAATAAAATTCGAAGACATCTAAAGTTATTTTTTCCGCCATTTTCATAGGTAAGGTTATTTATCCAAAAATGCTTAAAATGTGGAAAGTAGTTATTTTAATAGGATTAATCGACTGGCGTAATCAGTTGTTAGTTAAAATGTATAGAACACTGTTAGATCTGGGTGGGATATTATTAGTAATGGAATAGTACAGGAAATCCAAAAATTAGTCAACTTTTGTTAAAAATTATTGGGAATTTTGAAATGTTAACGTCATTTTCGTATTCCACGTGGTCCATTTAGTAGTTTACACTAGTTTTGTCAAAATTTACATAACTTAGTTTGTGATTAAAATTCGATGACATCTAGTTATTGTTCACGCCATTGTCATAGGTAAAAAGGTTGTTTATCTAAAAATGCTTAAAATGTGGAAAGTACTGTTTTTAATACGCTTAATCGACTGGCGTAATCAGTTATTAGGTAAAATATGTAGAACACTGTTAGATCTGTGTGGACAAATATAAGGAATGTAGTAGTACAGGAAATTCAAAACGTGGTCAATTTTGTTAATAATTATTGAAAATTTTAAAATGTTGACGTCATTTGCGTATTCCACGTGGTGGATTTAGTAGTTTACACTAGTTTTGTCATAATTATCGTAACTTAGTTATTGATTAAAATTCGAAGACTTCTAAAGTTATTTTTCCCGCCATTTTCATAGGTAAGAAGGTTGTTTATCTAAAAATGCTTAAAATGTGGAAAGTAGTTATTTTAATAGGCTTTATCGACTGGCGTAATCAGTTGTTAGTTAAAGTGTACAGAACACTGTTAGATCTGAGTGGGATATTATTGGTAATGGAATAGTACAGGAAATCTAAAAAGTAGTCAACTTTTGTTAAAAACTATTGAGAAATTTAAAATGTTAACGTTATTTTCGTATTCCACGTGGTCGATTTAGTAGTCTACACTAGTTTTGTCAAAATTAACATAACTTAGTTTGTGATTAAAATTCGATGACATCTAGTTATTTTTCCCGCCATTTTCATAGGTAAGAAGGTTGTTTATCTAAAAATGCTTAAAATGTGAAAAGTAGTGATTTTAATAGGCTTAATCCACTGGCGTAATCAGTTATTAGGTAAAATATGTATAACACTGTTAGATCTCTGTGGACAAATATTGGGAATGTAGTAGTACAGGAATTTAAAAAAGTGGTCAATTTTGTTAATAATTATTGGGAATTTTAAAATGTTAACTTCATTTTTGTATTTTACGTGGTCGATTTAGTAGTTTACACTAGTTTTGTCATAATTAACATAACTTAGTTTTTGATTAAAATTCGATGACATTTAATTATTTTACCCGCCATTTTCATAGGTAAGAAGGTTATTTATCTAAAAATGCTTAAAATGTGGAAAGTAGTGATTTTCATACGCTTAATCGACTGGCGTAATCAGTTGTTAGTTAAAATGTACAGAACACTGTTAGATCTGAGTGGGATATTATTGGTAATGGAATAGTACAGGAAATCCAAAAAGTAGTCAACTTTTGTTAAAAATTATTGGTAATTTTAAAATGTTAACGTCATTTTCTTATTCCACGTGGTCGATTTAGTAGTTTACACTAGTTTTGTCAAAATTAACATAAATTAGTTTTTAATTAAAATTCGAAGACATCTAAAGTTATTTTTTCCGCCATTTTCATAGGTAAGAAGGTTATTTATCTAAAAATGCTTAAAATGTGGAAAGTAGTGATTTTAATAGGCTTAATCGACTGGCGTAATCAGTTGTTAGTTAAAATGTATAAAACACTGTTAGATCTGGGTGGGATATTATTGGTAATGGAATAGTACAGGAAATCCAAAAAGTAGTCAACTTTTGTTAAAAATTATTGGGAATTTTGAAATGTTAACGTCATTTTCGTATTCCACGTGGTCCATTTAGTAGTTTACACTAGTTTTGTCAAAATTAACAAAACTTAGTTTGTGATTAAAATTTGATGACATCTAGTTATTTTATCCGCCATTTTCATAGCTAAGAAGGTTGTTTATCTAAAAATGCTTAAAATGTGGAAAGTAGTGATTTTAATAGGCTTAATCTACTGGCGTAATCAGTTATTAGGTAAAATATGTAGAACACTGTTAGACCTCTGTGGACAAATATTGGGAATGTAGTAGTACAGGAATTTGAAAAAGTGGTCAATTTTGTTAATAGTAATTGGGAATTTTAAAACGTTAACGTCATTTTCGTATTCCACGTGGTCGATTTAGTAGTTTACACAAGTTTTGTCATAATTATCGTAACTTAGTTATTGATTAAAATTCGAAGACTTCTAAAGTTATTTTTCCCGCCATTTTCATAGGTAAGAAGGTTGTTTATCTAAAAATGCTTAAAATGTGGAAAGTAGTGATTTTAATAGGCTTAATCGACTGGCGTAATCAGTTGTTAGTTAAAATGTATAGAACACTGTTAGATCGGGGTGGGATATTATTGGTAATGGAATAGTACAGGAGATCCAAAAAGTAGTCAACTTTTGTTAAAAATTATTGGGAATTTTAAAATGTTAACGTCATTTTCGTATTCCACGTGGTCGATTTAGTAGTTTACACTAGTTTTGTCAAAATTAACATAACTTAGTTTGTGATTAAAATTCGATGACATCTTGTTATTTTTCCCGCCATTTTCATAGGTAAGAAGGTTGTTTATCTAAAAATGCTTAAAATGTGGAAAGTAGTGATTTTAATAGGCTTAATCGACTGGCGTAATCAGTTATTAGGTAAAATATGTAGAACACTGTTAGATCTCTGTGGACAAATATTGGGAATGTAGTAGTACAGGAATTTGAAAAAGTGGTCAATTTTGTTAATAATTATTGGTAATTTTAAAATGTTAACGTCATTTTCTTATTCCACGTGGTCGATTTAGTAGTTTACACTAGTTTTGTCAAAATTAACATAACTTAGTTTGTGATTAAAATTCGGTGACATCTTGTTATTTTTCCCGCCATTTTCATAGGTAAGAAGGTTGTTTATCTAAAAATGCTTAAAATGTGGAAAGTAGTGATTTTAATAGGCTTAATCGACTGGCGTAATCAGTTATTAGGTAAAATATGTAGAACACTGTTAGATCTCTGTGGACAAATATTGGGAATGTAGTAGTACAGGAATTTGAAAAAGTGGTCAATTTTGTTAATAATTATTGGGAATTTTAAAATGTTAACTTCATTTTCGTATTTCACGTGGTCGATTTAGTAGTTTAGACTAGTTTTGTCATAATTAACATAACTTAGTTTTTGATTAAAATTCGAAGACTTTTAAAGTTATTTTTCCCGCCATTTTCATAGGTAAGAAGGTTATTTATCTAAAAATGCTTAAAATGTGGAAAGTAGTGATTTTCATACGCTTAATTGACTGGCGTAATCAGTTGTTAGTTAAAATGTACAGAACACTGTTAGATCTGAGTGGGATATTATTGGTAATGGAATAGTACAGAAAATCCAAAAAGTAGTCAACTTTTGTTAAAAATTATTGGTAATTTTAAAATGTTAACGTCATTTTCTTATTCCACGTGGTCAATTTAGTAGTTTACACTAGTTTTGTCAAAATTAACATAACTTAGTTTTTGATTAAAATTCGAAGACATCTAAAGTTATTTTTCCCTCCATTTTCATAGGTAAGAAGGTTATTTATCTAAAAATGCTTAAAATGTGGAAAGTAGTGATTTTAATAGGCTTAATCGACTGGCGTTATCAGTTGTTAGTTAAAATGTATAGAACACTGTTAGATCTGGGCGGGATATTATTGGTAATGGAATAGTACAGGAAATCCAAAAAGTAGTCAACTTTTGTTAAAAATTATTTGGAATTTTGAAATGTTAACGTCATTTTCGTATTCCACGTGGTCCATTTAGTAGTTTACACTAGTTTCGTCAAAATTAACACAACTTAGTTTGTGATTAAAATTTGATGACATCTAGTTATTTTTCCCGCCATTTTCATAGGTAAGAAGGTTGTTTATCTAAAAATGCTTAAAATGTGGAAAGTAGTGATTTTAATAGGCTTAATCGACTGGCGTAATCAGTTATTAGGTAAGATATGTAGAACACTGTTAGACCTCTGTGGACAAATATTGGGAATGTAGTAGTACAGGAATTTGAAAAAGTGGTCAATTTTGTTAATATTTATTGGGAATTTTAAAACGTTAACGTCATTTTCGTATTCCACGTGGTCGATTTAGTAGTTTACACTAGTTTTGTCATAATTAACATAACTTAATTTTTGATTAAAATTCGAAGAATTTTAAAGTTATTTTTCCCGCTATTTTTATAGGTAGGAAGGTTATTTATTTAAAAATGCTTAAAATGTGGAAAGTAGTGATTTTCATACGCTTAATTGACTGGCGTAATCAGTTGTTAGTTAAAATGTATAGAACACTGTTAGATCTGGGTGGAAAATATTGGGAATGGAGTATTACAGGAAATCCAAAAAGTAGTCAATTTTTGTTAATAATTATTGGGAATTTTAAAATGTTGTCATTTTCATACTTCACGTGGTCGATTTAGTAGTTTACACTAGTTTTGTCATAATTAACATAACTTAGTTTTTGATTAAAATTTGATGACATCTAGTTATTTTTTCCGTCATTTTCATAGGTAAGAAGGTTGTTTATCTAAAAATGCTTAAAATGTGGAGAGTACTGTTTTTAATACGCTTACTCGACTGGCGTAATCAGTTATTAGGTAAAATATGTAGAACACTGTTAGATCTGTGTGGACAAATATTGGGAATGTAGTAGTACAAATTATATAATCATTATTGCTGATGTCTTTGACATCATTGATGACACCACTTATTCTAGGAAACCTCAACGTCAGTAAAATGAAGAATCATCATATGTTAGCTGGCTGTTGCTAACACCATTTTTTATCAGTCTGTAATTAACTTTGCTCTTACAATTATCGTATTCATTGTCGGCTTTTAGTATTTGTACTTAGTAAAATAAATCGAAAGGCATCCAACGTGGAAAACTTTTAACTATTTTAATAGTGAAGTGGCAACCGAATCGTGAAAAAGTAAAATAAACAAATAATTAAGTGAAATAAATAACTAAGTGAGTTTTACTAGTGAGGACTTTTGAACTCTAGAAGAAAAACCACTCCGACCATCCGAAAAAGACCAAGCCGATGAAGACCGTACTGTAAGTCGAACAAACTTAATGTTTGTATATGTCAGACTCCTCTAGTACTTCCTCTTCCTTTAGTGATATTGAGAACAATCTAGAGAGCGTAAATTCTATAAACCCAGATATTGATATTTTAACTCAAAGGTTAAGTTATATTTCATTAGAAGAAAATAATTTAGAAACAATGGCAAATATTCCCAATTTCACCAAAGTTCATGCCGAAACCATTCCAGATTTTGATAGTAACGAAAATGAGCTTCAATTTTTCCTAGAAAGTATCGATAGCATTGTAAATCATTTTTACGATAATACTAATGCCGGTAACTATCAAAATGTTGTAATTTTTAGAACTGTCATAAGTAAACTAAAAGGTAATGCAAGGGAAGTCATTAATATTAGTGGTTGTAATTCAATTGACGATATTAAACAAGAATTAATTAGAAATTTTAGTGATCCTAGAGACGAAACTTGTTTATCTCTTGATTTGAATAATTTAAGACAAGGGCAAGGTGAATCACCGTACCAATTTTACGATAGAGTAAGAAAAGTATTACATACAATTTCAAATTATTTAGCTTTGCATGAAAACGATCGAAACACACGTATATTTAAACAAAATATGTATAACAATCAAGCTTTACAAGTATTCTTAGCAGGTTTAAGAAATCCCTATGGCATTATGGTCCGCACAAAGGAACCAAAAACCATGACAGATGCTATTAATTTTATTAAAAAGGAAGATAATATAAGATATCTTCAAAATAATTCAAATTTCCAACCAAATTCAAAATCTAACCAAACTAAATCGAAATTTATTTCAAGTTCACAAAACATACCAACTCAATCTAGTTCTTTTAATAGACAAAATAACTTTAATAATTATCAAAGAATGTCCCAACATCCTAGTCCTCAGTTTAATAACCAAAATCCTAATTCAAATTTCCCACGTGGACCAATTCCTGTTCAACCTAGGCCAAACAATAATCAAAGATTTTTGTCCAATGCACAAGTGTTTGGTTCACCCAAAAATGTATGGAAACCTAATCCAAATTATAATCCCAATAATATGCCCAGACCTACACCTATGACAACAACGACAAGACAATCTGCAAATAATCATTTTAAAGCAACATCACCTCAAAACCGTAAGTGGGTTTCAAAAGAATTATACAACGTAGAACATATGTCTAATGAAAGTGATATAGATATTAACTTCCAAGAAAATAAACAATGCGATAACACTGAATACCGCGATCTTGAACTTAACGGTGATATAAATGATTTTCAAAATTTTCAGGCGGCGGGCCCTTCCAATCGGAAACCTTAGTAGAATATAATAATTTGTCTGATAAAAGAGAATTACCTTACATTACGATTAAAAACCCTCCGTTAAAATTACTAATTGATTCTGGTGCAAGTAAATCTTTTTTGTCTCCAGAAACAGTAGATACATATTTTGCTGATTATAAATCTCACGATCCTTTTGTTGTTTCAACGTCCTTCGGGTCATCGCACCATAATACATCTGTTACAATCCCTGCATTTGCAGAATTTAATGAGAACAAAAATTTAACATTCTATGCATATAAATTTCATTGTATTTTTGATGGTTTAATCGGTGTAGACTTATTACAAACATTAGGCATTAAGATTGATTTTCCAAACTCTAGAATTAAATTAAACAACGCTACATTACCTATTAAGTATTTTAAAGCTACTCCTAAAGAAGTAGTATCTAAATTTATGCCTGGTAAAACTGTTTCAAAAATTTTAATACCAGTAACTATAAAAACCGGAGAAGTTTTAATTCCGCAACAAACATTAGGTAATTGTATAATACTCGAATGTATTTCTTTAGCCAACAATGGCTGGGCGACTGTAGAAATTCGTAATAATTCCGATGAGGACATAAATTTTACTATTTTATATCCCATAAAATGTACACCAATAAAAAATCATTTTGAAATGTATCAAATAAATTTTGAAACAAAAAATGATGATAAATATAGTAATAACGAAATAGATAATTTAATTAGGACAGATCACCTTAATAGTGAAGAAAAAAGAGAAATTCTAAACCTATGTAGAAAATATGCTGATATTATTCACAAAAACGAAAACAAATTAGCTTTTACAAACAAGGTTAAACATCGAATTCGTACCACTGACGAAATACCAGTTTATACTAAAAGTTACCCTTACCCTTACGTTCACAAAGAAGAAGTAAAATCACAAATTTAAAAAATGCTAGAACAAAACATAATTAGGCCGAGTAATTCGCCATGGTCATCACCTATTTGGGTGGTAGAAAAAAAAGCAGATGCATCAGGTAAGAAAAAGTGGAGGATAGTAGTTGATTACAGAAAAATCAACGAAAAAACTATCCCAGACAAATACCCCATTCCTCGAATAGATACAATTTTAGACAAATTAGGCAAATGTAATTATTTTTCGACCTTAGATTTGGCATCAGGATTTCATCAAATTGAGATGCATCCTGATGACTTTCAAAAAACAGCTTTCACTGTAGAAAACGGACACTACGAGTACTTAAGAATGAGTTATGGTCTAAAAAACGCCCCAGCAACGTTTCAGAGGGTGATGGACAATATACTAAGAGGACTACAAGGAGAAATTTGTCTAGTATATCTAGACTACATAGTTATTTACTCAACATCCTTACAAGAACACATGGTAAATCTAAAGAAAGTATTTCAACGACTTCGTGAAACCAATTTCAAAGTACAACTAGACAAATGCGAATTTTTAAAGATGGAAACAGCATATTTAGGACACATTATTACGAGTGAAGGTGTTAAACCGAATCCGGACAAAATAAAAGCTGTAAAACTTTATCCTTTACCGAAAACTACAAAAGAAATAAAAGGATTTTTAGGACTTTTAGGGTACTACAGCAAATTCATTCCTGATTTTGCAAAAATAACCAAACCTTTAACTTCCTGTCTAAAAAAGGGTTTATAAATTGACTTTTCACCAGAATATATACAATGTTTTGAAACATGTAAAGAATTACTAAGTAATGATCCCATTTTAAAATACCCTGATTTTACTCAAGAATTCATTTTGACAACAGACGCCAGTGGATATGCCATAGGCGCTGTATTATCGCAAGGGCCAATAGGTCATGATAGACCTGTAGCTTATGCCTTGCGAACTTTGAATCAATCGGAACAAAATTATTGTACAATCGAGAGAGAATTACTCGCGATTGTTTGGGCTACCAAATATTTTAGACAATATTTATACGGCCGAAAATTTTCAATATATTGCGATCATAAACCCTTACATTGCCCAAGAAACACAGACCAGTTACATATTAGTCGCAGTAATGTATATATAACTTTGTTTAAAACTGACTAACTTACTTATAAACGTGGTAAATCACTACAGCACTACGTTTAAAACCACCAATTTGGGGAAAAATTTGTAATTGTTAAAAACTATGTATAAGTGTATATACAACCATATACTATAGTCTAATAAAACTCTCGGGTTATTTTTAATACGATAATAATTATGACGCCAAAAAAACTTTATGTCCAAACCTTTTAACATAACAATTTTTTGTAATATATTTTTTATTATAAATAATATTATATAAAAACAAAAAAGAACAACATTGGAATAATATGTTTAAAGAACTTATACTTTTAATAATGCATAGATACCGCATATTAAAAATAGGAATTATAACCTTTTGCATACACAAATTTAGAAAGACATTGACTTTTTACTGTAAATGTTTTGTTTCTACCTAATGAAAAATTGATACCCCACATAATTAAAGCATATTAAGAAAAAAAATAATTAATAATTAAAACAGCTGTCATTGAGCTTTTAAAAAAGCAATTTTTTAATAAATATTGGAAGTTTTGTTAAAACGAAGAGTTTTTTATTATCCTTAATAAGATGGACTTCCAAAAAGTAAGGGTTAGTACAATCAATTTAATTAAAATATTCATATTTTGATTTCACTTTAGTTAATCTTCAAATGAAAAAAAAACACATTTTGCAACAATTTCAATATGATTTGAACATGTCTTTACTATAAATAAGGATATTGTAACCCAAAATATAATTTTGTGTAACAATGGCGGACATCATTTTAATGGCTAAATCTGTAGAAGGTATCCATATTGTCTTAAAATGTTAAGTTGCAGTACCCTACAAAATATACTATAGCAACTACTAAAGTAGACATATACGAAAATTGAAATTACAAATTATAGGAGATTGCGTAATATTTTCTGTAATTATACAATTGTAAGAATTATACAGTTATTAAAAGGTTGCAAAATACTACAATGTAACCCATTTAAGTATGATGTATTTAATGGTCTCATTTCAGTTGTAATGACAATATTAAAACTTTTTAATTGTAAACTCAGGAACGCAGCTATTGAAATGTCAGTCACTCATAACCTTAAAATAAAATAAACAAATTGATAGGTAGTAATTAGTACTTGGTGTAACAAATAACTGTATGGATATGTATTCTGTTGTAAAACCGGTCGAGGATGGAAATCCCATAATTTTAAGTTATCACGGAAAGAGCTTTCGCTCAATTTTTCATCACACTTTTTTGTTGCTTAAAAATCTCATCATCGCTCTCGACATCATCGATGATGGTGTTCTTTTCCGAAGCTAAAAGAAATTGACTTATTGCACCATTAGGATCGGGTGGCTGACTGCATGAGGATTGATGCACTGTTGAGAAGGAATTTAAATCAGATTGATTGATATCATTTACTAACTGCTGCTGAGGCTGATGCACCAATGATGCAGCTGAGTGGGTTTTTAAAACAATGTTTTGTGTTTTAACTGGTTGGTTAACATAATTTTTTAACTGCCTACAAAACTGAGACCTATCTATATTTGTAAGGATTTTTGTTCTTATTTATTTCCAATTTTTTGGACATAATATTAAATTATATAGTTATATTAAGTATAAAACAAACTTTAAAAAAATTGTAAACCTAACCACAAAAGGAACAACACAACACAATTTTTACAATATAAAACTCTATTGAATAAAACAAACAGTTGACTCTTTCACGACAGTCATAATTGGTACAATTATTGTCATAATTTATAAAAATTATATAGTTTAACAACCAACATAATTAAAGTCTAAAAGTAGTCTTATAGTCATCACTAAATCGTAAAATTATAACAGTTTTAAATTTCAAACATATAACCCTATTAAGACGTTATTAGGACTAATTATAAATGTATTACATTTAAGCATTATATAAAATGGTTTATAAAACTAAATAAAGTTTTAAAAGACACTCTAGGTATTAGTCAATTTTGTTGGGAATTATAAAGAGGTTTGACATTATAACATAATTTTCCTATTCAACATGTTTGATCTAATGGTTCTACACTTTATTTATCAGGCATAACCTAATTAAGAATTTTAGCAAAATTTAAACCATAGTATTTGCTTTGTCACTGTGTTAGGTAAAAAATTTTTGTCGTCAAAAACACTTGAAAATATGGGTAAAAGGGTTTTTAAAGACGCTGAATCGATTGATGCAGTTTGTTCGTAAATAGAGAAATTTGTTTGGGAATCTATTGAAGTTGAAGTAGTACAGCGAAACTCGAAGGAAGTCAATTTTGTTGGGAATTATAAAGAGATTTGACACAATAACGTAATTTTTCTATTCAACATGTTTGATCTAATGGTTCTCCACTATATTTATCATGCATAACCTAATTAAGAATTTTAGCAAAATTTAAACCATAATATTTGCTTTGTCACTGTGTTAAGTAAAAAATTTTTGTCGTCAAAAACACTTGAAAATATGTGTAAAAGGGTTTTTAAAGACGCTGAATCGATTGATGCAGTATGTTCGTAAATAGGAAGTGTATATCATAGAGAAATCTGGTTGGGAATCTATTAAAGTTAAAGTAGTACTGCAAAACTCGAAGAAAGTCAATTTTATTGGGAATTATAAAAAAATTTGACAATATAACGTAATTTTCCTATTCAACATGTCTGATCTAATGGTTCTACACTATATTTATCAGGCATAACCTAATTAAGAATTTTAGCAAAATTTAAACCATAGTAATTGCTTTGTCACTGTGTTAAGTAAAAAATTTTTAACGTTCAAAACACTTGAAATTATGGGTAAAAGGGTTTTTAAAGACGCTAAATCGATTGATGCAGTTTGTTTGTAAATACAGGAATTTGGTTGGGATTTTATTGAAGTTGAAGTAGTACAGCGAAACTCGAAGGAAGTCAATTTTGTTGGGAATTATAAAGAGACCTGACATTATAACGTTATTCTCCTATTAAACATGTTTGATCTAATGGTTCTACACTATATTTATCACGCATAACCTAATTAAGAATTTTAGCAATATTTAAACCATAGTATTAGCTTTGTCACTGTGTTAAGTAAAAAATTTTTGTCTTCAAAAACACTTGAAAATATGGGTAAAAGGGTTTTTAATGACGCTGAATCGATTGATGCAGTTTGTTCGTAAATAGAGAAATTTGGTTGGGACTCTATTGAAGTTGAAGTAGTACAGCGAAACTCGAAAGAAGTCAATTTTGATGGGAATTATGAAGAGATTTGACATTATAACGTTATTTTTCTATTAAACATGTTTGATCTAATGGTTCTACACTATATTTATCACGCATAACCTAATTAAGAATTTTAGCAAAATTTAAACCATAGTATTTGCTTTGTCACTGTGTTAGGTAAAAAATTTTTGTCGTCAAAAAACTTGAAAATATGGGTAAAAGGGTTTTAAAGACGCTGAATTGATTGATGCAGTTTGTTCGTAAATAGAGAAATTTGGTTGGGAATCTATTGAAGTTGAAGTAGTACAGCGAAACTTGAATGAAGTCAATTTTGATGGCAATTATGAAGAGATTTGACATTATAACGTAATTTTCCTATTCAACATGTTTGATCTAATGGTTCTACACTATATTTATCACGCATAGCCTAATTAAGAATTTTAGCAAAATTTAAACCATAGTATTTGCTTTGTCACTGTGTTAGGTAGAAAATTTTTGTCGTCAAAAACACTTGAAAATTTGGGTAAAAGGGTTTTAAAGACGCTGAATCGATTGATGCAGTTTGTTCGTAAATAGAGAAATTTGGTTGGAAATCTATTGAAGTTGAAGTAGTACAGCTAAACTCGAAGGAAGTCAATTTTGATGGCAATTATGAAGAGATTTGACATTATAACGTAATTTTCCTATTCAACATGTTTGATCTAATGGTTCTACACTATATTTATCACGCATAACCTAATTAAGAATTATAGCAAAATTTAAACCATAGTATTTGCTTTGTCACTGTGTTAAGTAAAAAATTTTTGTCGTCCAAAACACTTGAAATTATGGGTAAAAGGGTTTTTAAAGACGCTGAATCGATTAATGCAGTTTGTTCGTAAATAGAAAAATTTGATTGGGAATCTATTGAAGTTGAAGTAGTACAGCGAAACTCGAAGGAAGTCAATTTTGATGGGAATTATGAAGAGATTTGACATTATAACGTTATTTTCCTATTAAACATATTTGATCTAATGGTTCTACACTATATTTATCACGCATAACCTAATTAAAAATTTTAGCAAAATTTAAACCATAGTATTTGCTTTGTCACTGTGTTAGGTAAAAAATTTTTGTCGTCAAAAACACTTGAAAATATGGGTAAAAGGATTTTAAAGACGCTGAATCGATTGATGCAGTTTGTTCGTAAATAGAGAAATTTGGTTGGGAATCTATTGAAGTTGATGTAGTACAGCGAAACTCGAAGGAAGTCAATTTTGATGGCAATTATGAAGAGATTTGACATTATAACGTAATTTTCCTATTCAACATGTTTGATCTAATGGTTCTACACTATATTTATCACGCATAACCTAATTAAGAATTATAGCAAAATTTAAACCATAGTATTTGCTTTGTCACTGTGTTAAGTAAAAAATTTTTGTCGTCCAAAACACTTGAAATTATGGGTAAAAGGGTTTTTAAAGACGCTGAATCGATTGATGCAGTTTGTTCGTAAATAGAAAAATTTGGTTGGGAATCTATTGAAGTTGAAGTAGTACAGCGAAACTCGAAGGAAGTCAAT
Source organism: Ophraella communa (assembly GCA_035357415.1). Taxonomy (NCBI): domain Eukaryota; kingdom Metazoa; phylum Arthropoda; class Insecta; order Coleoptera; family Chrysomelidae; genus Ophraella; species Ophraella communa. The sequence continues at coordinate 22,585,825 of CM068989.1, forward strand.
TTTGATGGGAATTATAAAGAGATTTGACATTATAACGTTATTTTCCTATTAAACATATTTGATCTAATGGTTCTTTACAATATTTATTACGCATAGCCTAATTAAGAATTTTAGCAAAACTTAAACCATAGTATTTGCTTTGTCACTGTGTTAGGTAAAACATTTTTGTCGTCAAAAACACTTGAAAATATGGGTAAAAGGGTTTTAAAGACGCTGAATCGATTGATGCAGTTTGTTCGTAAATAGAGAAATTTGGTTGGGAATCTATTGAAGTTGAAGTAGTACAGCGAAACTCGAAGGAAGTCCATTTTTATGGGAATTATAAAGAGATTTAACATTATAACGTTATTTTCCTATTAAATATGTTTGATCTAATGGTTCTACACTATATTTATCACGCATAACCTAATTAAGAATTTTAGCAAAATTTAAACCATAGTATTTGCTTTGTCACTGTGTTAAGTAAAAAATTTTTGTCGTCAAAAACACTTGAAAATAGGGGTAAAAGGGTTTATAAAGACGCTGAATCGATTGATGCAGTTTGTTCGTAAATAGAGAAATTTGGTTGGGAATATATTTAAGTTGAAGTAGTACAGCGAAACTCGAAGGAAGTCAATTTTGATGGGAATTATGAAGAAATTTGACATTATAACGTTATTTTCCTATTAAACATAATTGATCTAATGGTTCTACACTATATTTATCACGCATAACCTAATTAAGAATTTTAGCAAAATTTAAACCATGGTATTTGCTTTGTCACTGTTTTAAGTAAAAAATTTTTGCCGTCAAAAACACTTGAAAATAGGGGTAAAGGGGTTTTTAAAGACGCTGAAACGATTGATGCAGTTTGTTCGTAAATAGAGAAATTTGGTTGGGAATATATTTAAGTTGAAGTAGTACAGCGAAACTCGAAGGAAGTCAATTTTGATGGGAATTATGAAGAGATTTGACATTATAACGTTATTTTCCTATTAAACATAATTGATCTAATGGTTCTACACTATATTTATCACGCATAACCTAATTAAGAATTTTAGCAAAATTTAAACCATGGTATTTGCTTTGTCACTGTGTTAAGTAAAAAATTTTTGCCGTCAAAAACACTTGAAAATAGGGGTAAAGGGGTTTTTAAAGACGCTGAATCGATTGATGCAGTTTTTTCGAAAATAGAGAAATTTGGTTGGGATTCTATTGAAGTTGAAGTAGTACAGCGAAACTCGAAGGAAGTCAATTTTGATGGGAATTATAAAGAGATTCGACATAATAACGTTATTTTCCTATTAAACATATTTGATCTAATGGTTCTTTACTATATTTATCACGCATAGCCTAATTAAGAATTTTAGCAAAATTTAAACCATAGTATTTGCTTTGTCACTGTGTTAGGAAAAAATTTTTGTCGTCAAAAACACTTGAAAATATGGGTAAAAGGGTTTTAAAGAAGCTGAATCGATTGATGCAGTTTGTTCGTAAATAGAGAAATTTGGTTGGAAATCTATTGAAGTTGAAGTAGTACAGCGAAACTCGAAGGAAGTCCATTTTTATGGGAATTATAAAGAGATTTGACATTATAACGTTATTTTCCTATTAAATATGTTTGATCTAATGGTTCTACACTATATTTATCACGCATAACCTAATTAAGTATTTTAGCAAAATTTAAACCATAGTATTTGCTTTGTCACTGTGTTAAGTAAAAAATTTTTGTCGTCAAAAACACTTGAAAATAGGGGTAAAACGGTTTTTAAAGACGCTGAATCGATTGATGCAGTTTGTTCGTAAATAGAGAAATTTGGTTGGGAATCTATTGAAGTTGAAGTAGTACAGCGAAACTCGAAGGAAGTCCATTTTTATGGGAATTATAAAGAGATTTAACATTATAACGTAATTTTCCTATTCAACATGTTTGATCTAATGGTTCTACACTATATTTATCACGCTTAACCTAATTAAGAATTTTAGCAAAATTTAATCCATAGTATTTGCTATGTCACTGTGTTAAGTAAAAAATTTTTGTCGTAAAAAACACTTGAAAATATGGGTAAAAGGGTTTTTAAAGACGCTGAATTGATTGATGCAGTTCGTTTGTAAATAGAGAAATTTGGTTGGGAATATATTGAAGTTGAAGTAGTACAGCGAAACTCGAAGGAATTCAATTTTGATGGGAATTATGAAGAGATTTGACATTATATCGTTATTTTCCTATTCAACATGATTGATCTAATGGTTCTACACTATATTTATCACGCATAACCTAATTAAGAATTTTAGCAAAATTTAAACCATAGTATTTGCTTTGTCACTGTGTTAAGTAAAAAATTTTTGTCGTCAAAAACACTTGAAAATATGGGTAAAGGGGTTTTTAAAGACGCTGAATCGATTGATGCAGTTTGTTCGTAAATAGAGAAATTTGGTTGGGAATCTATTTAAGTTGAAGTAGTACAGCGAAACTCGAAGGAAGTCAATTTTGATGGGAATTATGAAGAGATTTGACATTATAACGTTATTTTCCTATTAAACATATTTGATCTAATGGTTCTACACTATATTTATCACGCATAACCTAATTAAGAATTTTAGCAAAATTTAAACCATAGTATTTGCTTTGTCACTGTGTTAAGTAAAAAATTTTTGTCGTCAAAAACACTTGAAAATAGGGGTAAAAGGGTTTTTAAAGACGCTGAATCGATTGATGCAGTTTGTTCGTAAATAGAGAAATTTGGTTGGGAATCTATTGAAGTTGAAGTAGTACAGCGAAACTCGAAGGAAGTCAATTTTGATGGGAATTATAAAGAGATTTGACATTATAACGTTATTTTCCTATTAAACATATTTGATCTAATGGTTCTACACTATATTTATCACGCATAACCTAATTAAGAATTTTAGCAAAATTTAAACCATAGTATTTGCTTTGTCACTGGGAAAAAATTTTTGTCGTCAAAAACACTTGAAAATATGGGTAAAAGGGTTTTAAAGACGCTGAATCGATTGATGCAGTTTGTTCGTAAATAGAGAAATTTGGTTGGGAATCTATTGAAGTTGAAGTAGTACAGCGAAACTCGAAGGAAGTCAATTTTGATGGGAATTATAAAGAGATTTGACATTATAACGTTATTTTCCTATTAAATATGTTTGATCTAATGGTTCTACACTATATTTATCACGCATAACCTAATTAAGTATTTTAGCAAAATTTAAACCATAGTATTTGCTTTGTCACTGTGTTAAGTAAAAAATTTTTGTCGTCAAAAACACTTGAAAATAGGGGTAAAACGGTTTTTAAAGACGCTGAATCGATTGATGCAGTTTGTTCGTAAATAGAGAAATTTGGTTGGGAATATATTTAAGTTGAAGTAGTACAGCGAAACTCGAAGGAAGTCAATTTTGATGGGAATTATGAAGAGATTTGACATTATAACGTTATTTTCCTATTAAACATATTTGATCTAATGGTTCTACACTATATTTATCACGCATAACCTAATTAAGAATTTTAGCAAAATTTAAACCATAGTATTTGCTTTGTCACTGTGTTAAGTAAAAAATTCTAGTCGTCAAAAACACTTGAAAATAGGGGTAAAAGGGTTTTTAAAGACGCTGAATCGATTGATGCAGTTTGTTCGTAAATAGAGAAATTTGGTTGGGAATCTATTTAAGTTGAAGTAGTACAGCGAAACTCGAAGGAAGTCAATTTTGATGGGAATTATGAAGAGATTTGACATTATAACGTTATTTTCCTATTAAACATGTTTGATCTAATGGTTCTACACTATATTTATCACGCATAACCTAATTAAGAATTTTAGCAAAATTTAAACCAAGGTATTTGCTTTGTCACTGTGTTAAGTAAAAAATTTTTGTCGTCAAAAACACTTGAAAATATGGGTAAAGGGGTTTTTAAAGACGCTGAATCGATTGATGCAGTTTTTTCGTAAATAGAGAAATTTGGTTGGGAATCTATTGAAGTTGAAGTAGTACAGCGAAACTCGAAGGAAGTCAATTTTGATGGGAATTATGAAGAGATTTGACATTATAACGTTATTTTCCTATTAAACATATTTGATCTAATGGTTCTACACTATATTTATCACGCATAACCTAATTAAGAATTTTAGCAAAATTTAAACCATAGTATTTGCTTTGTCACTGTGTTAGGAAAAAATTTTTGTCGTCAAAAACACTTGAAAATATGGGTAAAAGGGTTTTTTAAGACGCTGAATTAATTGATGCAGTTTGTTCGTAAATATAGGAATTTGGTTGGGAATCTATTGAAGTTGAAGTAGTACAGCGAAACTCTAAGGAAGTCAATTTTGATGGGAATTATAAAGAGATTTGACATTATAACGTTATTTTCCTATTTAACATGTTTGATCTAATGGTTCTACAATATATTTATCACGCATAACCTAATTAAATATTTTAGCAAAATTTAAACCATAGTATTTGCTTTGTCACTGTGTTAAGTAAAAAAATTTTTGTCGTCAAAAACACTTGAAAATATGGGTAAAAGGGTTTTTTAAGACGCTGAATCGATTGATGCAGTTTGTTTGTAAATAAACTTGGTTGGGAATCTATTGAAGGTGAAGTAGTACAGCGAAACTCGAAGGAAGTCAATTTTGATGGGAATTATGAAGTGATTTGACATTATAACGTTATTTTCCTATTAAACATGTTTGATCCAATGGTTCTACACTATATTTATCACGCATAACCTAATTAAGAATTTTAGCAAAATTTAAACCATAGTATTTGCTTTGTCACTGTGTTAAGTAAAAAATTTTTGTCGTCAAAAACACTTGAAAATATGGGTAAAAGGGTTTTTAAAGACGCTGAATCGATTGATGCAGTTTGTTCGTAAATAGAGAAATTTGGTTGGGAATCTATTGAAGTTGAAGTAGTACAGCGAAACTCGAAGGAAGTCAATTTTGATGGGAATTATAAAGAGATTTGACATTATAACGTTATTTTCCTATTAAACATATTTGATCTAATGGTTCTACACTATATTTATCACGCATAACCTAATTAAGAATTATAGCAAAATTTAAACCATAGTATTTGCTTTGTCACTGTGTTAAGTAAAAAATTTTTGTCGTCAAAAACACTTGAAAATATGGGTAAAACGGTTTTTAAAGACGCTGAATCGATTGATGCAGTTTGTTCGTAAATAGAAAAATTTGGTTGGGAATCTATTGAAGTTGAAGTAGTACAGCGAAACTCGAAGGAAGTCAATTTTGATGGGAATTATAAAGAGATTTGACATTATAACGTTATTTTCCTATTAAACATATTTGATCTAATGGTTCTACACTATATTTATCACGCATAACCTAATTAAGAATTTTAGCAAAATTTAAACCATAGTATTTGCTTTGTCACTGTGTTAAGTAAAAAATTTTTGTGTTCAAAAACACTTGAAAATAGGGGTAAAACGGTTTTTAAAGACGCTGAATCGATTGATGCAGTTTGTTCGTAAATAGAGAAATTTGGTTGGGAATCTATTGAAGTTGAAGTAGTACAGCGAAACTCGAAGGAAGTCAATTTTGATGGGAATTATGAAGAGATTTGACATTATAACGTTATTTTCCTATTAAACATGTTTGATCTAATGGTTCTACACTATATTTATCACGCATAACCTAATTAAGAATTTTAGCAAAATTTAAACCATAGTATTTGCTTTGTCACTGTGTTAAGTAAAAAATTTTTGTCGTCAAAAACACTTGAAAAAATGGGTAAAAGGGTTTTTAAAGACGCTGAATCGATTGATGCAGTATGTTCGTAAATAGGAAGTGTATATCATAGAGAAATCTGGTTGGGAAACTATTAAAGTTGAAGTAGTACTGCGAAACTCGAAGGAAGTCAATTTTATTGGGAATTATAAAGAGATTTGACATTATAACGTAATTTTCCTATTTAACATGTTTGATCTAATGGTTCTACACTATATTTATCACGCATAACCTAATTAAGAATTTTAGCAAAATTTAAACCATAGTATTTGCTTTGTCACTGTGTTAAGTAAAAAATTTTTGTCGTCAAAAACACTTGAAAATATGGGTAAAAGGGTTTTTAAAGACGCTGAATCGATTGATGCAGTTTGTTCGTAAATAGAGAAATTTGGTTGGGAATCTATTGAAGTTGAAGTAGTACAGCGAAACTCGAAGGAAGTCAATTTTGATGGGAATTATGAAGAGATTTGACATTATAACGTTATTTTCCTATTCAACATATTTGATCTAATGGTTCTACACTATATTTATCACGCATAACCTAATTAAGAATTTTAGCAAAATTTAAACCATAGTATTTGCTTTGTCACTGTGTTAAGTAAAAAATTTTTGTCGTCAAAAACACTTGAAAATATGGGTAAAAGGGTTTTTAATGACGCTAAATCGATTGATGCAGTTTGTTCGTAAATAGAGAAATTTGGTTGGGAATCTATTGAAGTTGAAGTAGTACAGCGAAACTCGAAGGAAGTCAATTTTGATGGGAATTATGAAGAGATTTGACATTATAACGTTATTTTCCTATTAAACATGTTTGATCTAATGGTTCTACACTATATTTATCACGCATAACCTAATTAAAAATTTTAGCAAAATTTAAACCATAGTATTTGCTTTGTCACTGTGTTAAGTAAAAAATTTTGTCGTCAAAAACACTTGAAAATATGGGTAAAAGGGTTTTTAAAGACGCTGAATCGATTGATGCAGTTTGTTCGTAAATAGAGAAATTTGGTTGGGAATCTATTGAAGTTGAAGTAGTACAGCGAAACTCGAAGGAAGTCAATTTTGATGGGAATTATAAAGAGATTTGACATTATAACGTTATTTTCCTATTAAACATATTTGATCTAATGGTTCTACACTATATTTATCACGCATAACCTAATTAAGAATTTTAGCAAAATTTAAACCATAGTATTTGCTTTGTCACTGTGTTAAGTAAAAAATTTTTGTCGTCAAAAACACTTGAAAATATGGGTAAAAGGGTTTTTAAAGACGCTGAATCGATTGATGCAGTTTGTTCGTAAATAGAGAAATTTGGTTGGGAATCTATTGAAGTTGAAGTAGTACAGCGAAACTCGAAGGAAGTCAATTTTGATGGGAATTATGAAGAGATTTGACATTATAACGTTATTTTCCTATTAAACATATTTGATCTAATGGTTCTACACTATATATTTATTACGCATAACCTAATTAAGAATTTTAGCAAAAATTTAAACCATAGTATTTGCTTTGTCACTGTGTTAAGTAAAAAATTTTTGTCGTCAAAAACACTTGAAAATATGGGTAAAAGGGTTTTAAAGACGCTGAATCGATTGATGCAGTTTGTTCGTAAATAGAGAAATTTGGTTGGGAATCTATTGAAGTTGAAGTAGTACAGCGAAACTCGAAGGAAGTCAATTTTGATGAGAATTATGAAGAGATTTGACATTATAACGTAATTTTCCTATTCAACATGTTTGATCTAATGGTTCTACACTATATTTATCACGCATAACCTAATTAAGAATTTTAGCAAAATTTAAACCATAGTATTTGCTTTGTCACTGTGTTAAGTAAAAAATTTTTGTCGTCAAAAACACTTGAAAATATGGGTAAAAGGGTTTTTAAAGACGCTGAATCGATTGATGCAGTTTGTTCGTAAATAGAGAAATTTGGTTGGGAATCTATTGAAGTTGAAGTAGTACAGCGAAACTCGAAGGAAGTCAATTTTGATGGGAATTATGAAGAGATTTGACATTATAACGTTATTTTTCTATTAAACATGTTTGATCTAATGGTTCTACACTATATTTATCACGCATAACCTAATTAAGAATTTTAGCAAAATTTAAACCATAGTATTTGCTTTGTCACTGTGTTAAGTAAAAAATTTTGTCGTCAAAAACACTTGAAAATATGGGTAAAAGGGTTTTAAAGACGCTGAATCGATTGATGCAGTTTGTTCGTAAATAGAGAAATTTGGTTGGGAATCTATTGAAGTTGAAGTAGTACAGCGAAACTCGAAGGAAGTCAATTTTGATGGGAATTATGAAGAGATTTGACATTATAACGTAATTTTCCTATTCAACATGTTTGATCTAATGGTTCTACACTATATTTATCACGCATAACCTAATTAAGAATTATAGCAAAATTTAAACCATAGTATTTGCTTTGTCACTGTGTTAAGTAAAAAATTTTTGTCGTCCAAAACACTTGAAATTATGGGTAAAAGGGTTTTTAAAGACGCTGAATCGATTGATGCAGTTTGTTCGTAAATAGAGAAATTTGGTTGGGAATCTATTGAAGTTGAAGTAGTACAGCGAAACTCGAAGGAAGTCAATTTTGATGGGAATTATGAAGAGATTTGACATTTTAACGTTATTTTCCTATTAAACATATTTGATCTAATGGTTCTACACTATATTTATCACGCATAACCTAATTAAGAATTTTAGCAAAATTTAAACCATAGTATTTGCTTTGTCACTGTGTTAAGTAAAAAATTTTTGTTGTCAAAAACACTTGAAAATATGGGTAAAAGGGTTTTTAATGACGCTGAATCGATTGATGCAGTTTGTTCGTAAATAGAGAAATTTGGTTGGGAATCTATTGAAGTTGAAGTAGTACAGCGAAACTAGAAGGAAGTCAATTTTGATGGGAATTATGAAGAGATTTGACATTATAACGTTATTTTCCTATTAAACATGTTTGATCTAATGGTTCTACACTATATTTATCACGCATAACCTAATTAAGAATTTTAGCAAAATTTAAACCATAGTATTTGATTTGTCACTGTGTTAGGTAAAAATGTTTTGTCGTCAAAAACACTTGCAAATATGGGTAAAAGGGTTTTTAAAGACGCTGAATCGATTGATGCAGTTTGTTCGTAAATAGAGAAATTTGGTTGGGAATCTATTGAAGTTGAAGTAGTACAGCGAAACTCGAAGGAAGTCAATTTTGATGGGAATTATGAAGAGATTTGACATTATAACGTAATTTTCCTATTCAACATGTTTGATCTAATGGTTCTACACTATATTTATCACGCATAACCTAATTAAGAATTATAGCAAAATTTAAACCATAGTATTTGCTTTGTCACTGTGTTAAGTAAAAAATTTTTGTCGTCAAAAACACTTGAAAATATGGGTAAAAGGGTTTTTAAAGACGCTGAATCGATTGATGCAGTTTGTTCGTAAATAGAGAAATTTGGTTGGGAATCTATTGAAGTTGAAGTAGTACAGCGAAACTCGAAGGAAGTCAATTTTGATGGGAATTATGAAGAGATTTGACATTATAACGTTATTTTCCTATTAAACATGTTTGATCTAATGGTTCTACACTATATTTATCACGCATAACCTAATTAAGAATTTTAGCAAAATTTAAACCATAGTATTTGCTTTGTCACTGTGTTAAGTAAAAAATTTTTGTAGTCAAAAACACTTGAAAATATGGGTAAAAGGGTTTTTAAAGACGCTAAATCGATTGATGCAGTATGTTCGTAAATAGAAAGTGTATATCATAAAGAAATCTGGTTGGGAAACTATTGAAGTTGAAGTAGTACAGCGAAACTCGAAGGAATTCAATTTTGATGGGAATTATGAAGAGATTTGACATTATAACGTAATTTTCCTATTTAACATGTTTGATCTAATGGTTCTACACTATATTTATCACGCATAACCTAATTAAGAATTTTAGCAAAATTTAAACCATAGTATTTGCTTTGTCACTGTGTTAAGTAAAAAATTTTTGTCGTCAAAAACACTTGAAAATATGGGTAAAAGGGTTTTTAAAGACGCTGAATCGATTGATGCAGTTTGTTCGTAAATAGAGAAATTTGGTTGGGAATCTATTGAAGTTGAAGTAGTACAGCGAAACTCGAAGGAAGTCAATTTTGATGGGAATTATGAAGAGATTTGACATTATAACGTTATTTTCCTATTCAACATATTTGATCTAATGGTTCTACACTATATTTATCACGCATAACCTAATTAAGAATTTTAGCAAAATTTAAACCATAGTATTTGCTTTGTCACTGTGTTAGCTAAAAAATTTTTGTCGTCAAAAACACTTAAAAATATGGGTGAAAGGGTTTTTAATGACGCTAAATCGATTGATGCAGTTTGTTCGTGAATAGAGAAATTTGGTTGGGAATCTATTGAAGTTGAAGTAGTACAGCGAAACTCGAAGGAAGTCAATTTTTATAGGAATTATGAAGAGATTTGACATTATAACGTAATTTTCCTATTCAACATGTTTGATCTAATGGTTCTACACTATATTTATCACGCATAACCTAATTAAGAATTTTAGCAAAATTTAAACCATAGTATTTGCTTTGTCACTGTGTTAAGTAAAAAATTTTGTTCGTCAAAAGCACTTGAAAATATGGCTAAAAGGGTTTTTAAAGACGCTGAATTAATTGATGCAGTTTGTTCGTAAATAGAGAAATTTGGTTGAGAATCTATTGAAGTTGAAGTAATACAGCGAAACTCGAAGGAATTCAATTTTGATGGGAATTATAAAGAGATTTGACATTATAACGTTATTTTGCTATTCAGCATGTTTGATCTAATGGTTCTACACTATATTTATCACGCATAACCTAATTAACAATTTTAGCAAAATTTAAACCATTGTATTTGCTTTGTCACTGTGTTAAGTAAAAAATTTTTGTCGTCAAAAACACTTGAAAATATGGGTAAAAGGGTTTTTAAAGACGCTGAATCGATTGATGCAGTTTGTTCGTAAATAGAGAAATTTGGTTGGGAATCTATTGAAGTTGAAGTAGTACAGCGAAACTCGAAGGAAGTCAATTTTGATGGGAATTATGAAGAGATTTGACATTATAACGTTATTTTCCTATTAAACATATTTGATCTAATGGTTCTACACTATATTTATCACGCATAACCTAATTAAGAATTTTAGCAAAATTTAAACCATAGTATTTGCTTTGTCACTGTGTTAAGTAAAAAATTTTTGTCGTCAAAAACACTTGAAAATATGGGTAAAAGGGTTTTAAAGACGCTGAATCGATTGATGCAGTTTGTTCGTAAATAGAGAAATTTGGTTGGGAATCTATTGAAGTTGAAGTAGTACAGCGAAACTCGAAGGAAGTCAATTTTGATGGGAATTATGAAGAGATTTGACATTATAACGTTATTTTCCTATTAAACATGTTTGATCTAATGGTTCTACACTATATTTATCACGCATAACCTAATTAAGAATTTTAGCAAAATTTAAACCATAGTATTTGCTTTGTCACTGTGTTAAGTAAAAAATTTTTGTCGTCAAAAACACTTGAAAATATGGGTAAAAGGGTTTTTAAAGACGCTGAATCGATTGATGCAGTTTGTTCGTAAATAGAGAAATTTGGTTGGGAATCTATTAAAGTTGAAGTAGTACAGCGAAACTCGAAGGAAGTCAATTTTGATGGGAATTATGAAGAGATTTGACATTATAACGTTATTTTTCTATTAAACATGTTTGATCTAATGGTTCTACACTATATTTATCACGCATAACCTAATTAAGAATTTTAGCAAAATTTAAACCATAGTATTTGCTTTGTCACTGTGTTAGGTAAAAAATTTTTGTCGTCAAAAACACTTGAAAATATGGGTAAAAGGGTTTTTAATGACGCTGAATCGATTGATGCAGTTTGTTCGTAAATAGAGAAATTTGGTTGGGAATCTATTGAAGTTGAAGTAGTACAGCGAAACTCGAAGGAAGTCAATTTTGATGGGAATTATGAAGAGATTTGACATTATAACGTAATTTTCCTATTCAACATGTTTGATCTAATGGTTCTACACTATATTTATCACGCATAACCTAATTAAGAATTATAGCAAAATTTAAACCATAGTATTTGCTTTGTCACTGTGTTAAGTAAAAAATTTTTGTCGTCCAAAACACTTGAAATTATGGGTAAAAGGGTTTTTAAAGACGCTGAATCGATTGATGCAGTTTGTTCGTAAATAGAGAAATTTGATTGGGAATCTATTGAAGTTGAAGTAGTACAGCGAAACTCGAAGGAAGTCAATTTTGATGGGAATTATGAAGAGATTTGACATTATAACGTTATTTTCCTATTCAACATATTTGATCTAATGGTTCTACACTATATTTATCACGCATAACCTAATTAAGAATTTTAGCAAAATTTAAACCATAGTATTTGCTTTGTCACTGTGTTAAGTAAAAAATTTTTGTCGTCAAAAACACTTGAAAATATGGGTGAAAGGGTTTTTAATGACGCTAAATCGATTGATGCAGTTTGTTCGTAAATAGAGAAATTTGGTTGGGAATCTATTGAAGTTGAAGTAGTACAGCGAAACTCGAAGGAAGTCAATTTTGATGGGAATTATGAAGAGATTTGACATTATAACGTTATTTTCCTATTAAACATGTTTGATCTAATGGTTCTACACTATATTTATCACGCATAACCTAATTAAGAATTTTAGCAAAATTTAAACCATAGTATTTGCTTTGTCACTGTGTTAGGTAAAAACATTTTGTCGTCAAAAACACTTAAAAATATGGGTAAAAGGGTTTTTAAAGACGCTGAATCGATTGATGCAGTTTGTTCGTAAATAGAGAAATTTGGTTGGGAATCTATTGAAGTTGAAGTAGTACAGCGAAACTCGAAGGAAGTCAATTTTGATGGGAATTATGAAGAGATTTGACATTATAACGTAATTTTCCTATTCAACATGTTTGATCTAATGGTTCTACACTATATTTATCACGCATAACCTAATTAAGAATTATAGCAAAATTTAAACCATAGTATTTGCTTTGTCACTGTGTTAAGTAAAAAATTTTTGTCGTCAAAAACACTTGAAAATATGGGTAAAAGGGTTTTTAAAGACGCTGAATCGATTGATGCAGTTTGTTCGTAAATAGAGAAATTTGGTTGGGAATCTATTGAAGTTGAAGTAGTACAGCGAAACTCGAAGGAAGTCAATTTTGATGGGAATTATGAAGAGATTTGACATTATAACGTAATTTTCCTATTCAACATGTTTGATCTAATGGTTCTACACTATATTTATCACGCATAACCTAATTAAGAATTTTAGCAAAATTTAAACCATAGTATTTGCTTTGTCACTGTGTTAAGTAAAAAATTTTTGTCGTCAAAAACACTTGAAAATATGGGTAAAAGGGTTTTTTAAGACGCTAAATCGATTGATGCAGTATGTTCGTAAATAGAAAGAGTATATCATAGAAAAATCTGGTTGGGAAACTATTGAAGTTGAAGTAGTACTGCGAAACTCGAAGGAAGTCAATTTTATTGGGAATTATAAAGAGATTTGACATTATAACGTAATTTTCCTATTTAACATGTTTGATCTAATGGTTCTACACTACATTTATCACGCATAACCTAATTAAGAATTTTAGCAAAATGTAAACCATAGTATTTGCTTTGTCACTGTGTTAAGTAAAAAATTTTTGTCGTCAAAAACACTTGAAAATTTGAATTAAAGGGTTTTTAAAGACGCTGAATCGATTAATGCAGTTTGTTTGTAAATAGAGAAATTTGGTTGGGAATCTATTGAAGTTGAAGTAGTACAGCGAAACTCGAAGGAAGTCAATTTTGATGGGAATTAAAAAGAGATTTGACATTATAACGTTATTTTCCTATTCAACATATTTGATCTAATGGTTCTACACTATATTTATCACGCATAACCTAATTAAGAATTTTAGCAAAATTTAAACCATAGTATTTGCTTTGTCACTGTGTTAAGTAAAAAATTTTTGTCGTCAAAAACACTTGAAAATATGGGTAAAAGGGTTTTTAAAGACGCTGAATCGATTGATGCAGTTTGTTCGTAAATAGAGAAATTTGGTTGGGAATCTATTGAAGTTGAAGTAGTACAGCGAAACTCGAAGGAAGTCAATTTTGATGGGAATTATGAAGAGATTTGACATTATAACGTTATTTTCCTATTAAACATGTTTGATCTAATGGTTCTACACTATATTTATCACGCATAACCTAATTAAGAATTTTAGCAAAATTTAAACCATAGTATTTGCTTTGTCACTGTGTTAGGTAAAAAATTTTTGTCGTCAAAAACACTTGAAAATATGGGTAAAAGGGTTTTAAAGACGCTGAATCGATTGATGCAGTTTGTTCGTAAATAGAGAAATTTGGTTGGGAATCTATTGAAGTTGAAGTAGTACAGCGAAACTCGAAGGAAGTCAATTTTGATGGGAATTATAAAGAGATTTGACATTATAACGTTATTTTCCTATTAAACATATTTGATCTAATGGTTCTACACTATATTTATCACGCATAACCTAATTAAGAATTTTAGCAAAATTTAAACCATAGTATTTGCTTTGTCACTGTGTTAAGTAAAAAATTTTTGTCGTCAAAAACACTTGAAAATATGGGTAAAAGGGTTTTTAAAGACGCTGAATCGATTGATGCAGTTTGTTCGTAAATAGAGAAATTTGGTTGGGAATCTATTGAAGTTGAAGTAGTACAGCGAAACTCGAAGGAAGTCAATTTTGATGGGAATTATGAAGAGATTTGACATTATAACGTTATTTTCCTATTAAACATATTTGATCTAATGGTTCTACACTATATTTATCACGCATAACCTAATTAAGAATTTTAGCAAAATTTAAACCATAGTATTTGCTTTGTCACTGTGTTAGGTAAAAAATTTTTGTCGTCAAAAACACTTGAAAATATGGGTAAAAGGGTTTTAAAGACGCTGAATCGATTGATGCAGTTTGTTCGTAAATAGAGAAATTTGGTTGGGAATCTATTGAAGTTGAAGTAGTACAGCGAAACTCGAAGGAAGTCAATTTTGATGGGAATTATGAAGAGATTTGACATTATAACGTAATTTTCCTATTCAACATGTTTGATCTAATGGTTCTACACTATATTTATCACGCATAACCTAATTAAGAATTTTAGCAAAATTTAAACCATAGTATTTGCTTTGTCACTGTGTTAAGTAAAAAATTTTTGTCGTCAAAAACACTTGAAAATATGGGTAAAAGGATTTTTAAAGACGCTGAATCGATTGATGCAGTTTGTTCGTAAATAGAGAAATTTGGTTGGGAATCTATTGAAGTTGAAGTAGTACAGCGAAACTCGAAGGAAGTCAATTTTGATGGGAATTATGAAGAGATTTGACATTATAACGTTATTTTCCTATTAAACATGTTTGATCTAATGGTTCTACACTATATTTATCACGCATAACCTAATTAAGAATTTTAGCAAAATTTAAACCATAGTATTTGCTTTGTCACTGTGTTAAGTAAAAATTTTTGTCGTCAAAAACACTTGAAAATATGGGTAAAAGGGTTTTAAAGACGCTGAATCGATTGATGCAGTTTGTTCGTAAATAGAGAAATTTGGTTGGGAATCTATTGAAGTTGAAGTAGTACAGCGAAACTCGAAGGAAGTCAATTTTGATGGGAATTATGAAGAGATTTGACATTATAACGTAATTTTCCTATTCAACATGTTTGATCTAATGGTTCTACACTATATTTATCACGCATAACCTAATTAAGAATTATAGCAAAATTTAAACCATAGTATTTGCTTTGTCACTGTGTTAAGTAAAAAATTTTTGTCGTCCAAAACACTTGAAATTATGGGTAAAAGGGTTTTTAAAGACGCTGAATCGATTGATGCAGTTTGTTCGTAAATAGAGAAATTTGGTTGGGAATCTATTGAAGTTGAAGTAGTACAGCGAAACTCGAAGGAAGTCAATTTTGATGGGAATTATGAAGAGATTTGACATTATAACGTTATTTTCCTATTCAACATATTTGATCTAATGGTTCTACACTATATTTATCACGCATAACCTAATTAAGAATTTTAGCAAAATTTAAACCATAGTATTTGCTTTGTCACTGTGTTAAGTAAAAAATTTTTGTCGTCAAAAACACTTGAAAATATGGGTAAAAGGGTTTTTAAAGACGCTGAATCGATTGATGCAGTTTGTTCGTAAATAGAGAAATTTGGTTGGGAATCTATTGAAGTTGAAGTAGTACAGCGAAACTCGAAGGAAGTCAATTTTGATGGGAATTATGAAGAGATTTGACATTATAACGTTATTTTCCTATTAAACATGTTTGATCTAATGGTTCTACACTATATTTATCACGCATAACCTAATTAAGAATTTTAGCAAAATTTAAACCATAGTATTTGCTTTGTCACTGTGTTAAGTAAAAAATTTTGTCGTCAAAAACACTTGAAAATATGGGTAAAAGGGTTTTAAAGACGCTGAATCGATTGATGCAGTTTGTTCGTAAATAGAGAAATTTGGTTGGGAATCTATTGAAGTTGAAGTAGTACAGCGAAACTCGAAGGAAGTCAATTTTGATGGGAATTATGAAGAGATTTGACATTATAACGTAATTTTCCTATTCAACATGTTTGATCTAATGGTTCTACACTATATTTATCACGCATAACCTAATTAAGAATTATAGCAAAATTTAAACCATAGTATTTGCTTTGTCACTGTGTTAAGTAAAAAATTTTTGTCGTCAAAAACACTTGAAAATATGGGTAAAAGGGTTTTTAAAGACGCTGAATCGATTGATGCAGTTTGTTCGTAAATAGAGAAATTTGGTTGGGAATCTATTGAAGTTGAAGTAGTACAGCGAAACTCGAAGGAAGTCAATTTTGATGGGAATTATGAAGAGATTTGACATTATAACGTTATTTTCCTATTAAACATGTTTGATCTAATGGTTCTACACTATATTTATCACGCATAACCTAGATAAGAATTTTAGCAAAATTTAAACCATGGTATTTGCTTTGTCACTGTGTTAAGTAAAAAATTTTTGTCGTCAAAAACACTTGAAAAATTGGTTAAAGGGTTTTTAAAGACGCTAAATCGATTGATGCAGTATGTTCGTAAATAGAAAGTGTATATCATAGAGAAATCTGGTTGGGAAACTATTGAAGTTGAAGTAGTACAGAGAAACTCGAAGGAAGTCAATTTTATTGGAAATTATAAAGAGATTTGACATTATAACGTTATTTTCCTATTAAACATGTTTGATCTAATGGTTCTACACTATATTTATCACGCATAACCTAATTAAGAATTTTAGCAAAATTTAAACCATAGTATTTGCTTTGTCACTGTGTTAAGTAAAAAATTTTTGTCGTCAAAAACACTTGAAAATATGGGTAAAAGGGTTTTTAAAGACGCTGAATCGATTGATGCAGTTTGTTCGTAAATAGAGAAATTTGGTTGGGAATCTATTGAAGTTGAAGTAGTACAGCGAAACTCGAAGGAAGTCAATTTTGATGGGAATTATGAAGAGATTTGACATTATAACGTTATTTTCCTATTCAACATATTTGATCTAATGGTTCTACACTATATTTATCACGCATAACCTAATTAAGAATTTTAGCAAAATTTAAACCATAGTATTTGCTTTGTCACTGTGTTAAGTAAAAATATTTTGTCGTCAAAAACACTTGAAAATATGGGTGAAACGGTTTTTAATGACGCTGAATCGATTGATGCAGTTTGTTCGTAAATAGAGAAATTTGGTTGGGAATCTATTGAAGTTGAAGTAGTACAGCGAAACTCGAAGGAAGTCAATTTTGATGGGAATTATGAAGAGATTTGACATTATAACGTTATTTTCCTATTAAACATGTTTGATCTAATGGTTCTACACTATATTTATCACGCATAACCTAATTAAGAATTTTAGCAAAATTTAAACCATAGTATTTGCTTTGTCACTGTGTTAAGTAAAAAATTTTGTCGTCAAAAACACTTGAAAATATGGGTAAAAGGGTTTTAAAGACGCTGAATCGATTAATGCAGTTTGTTCGTAAATAGAGAAATTTGGTTGGGAATCTATTGAAGTTGAAGTAGTACAGCGAAACTCGAAGGAAGTCAATTTTGATGGGAATTATAAAGAGATTTGACATTATAACGTTATTTTCCTATTAAACATATTTGATCTAATGGTTCTACACTATATTTATCACGCATAACCTAATTAAGAATTTTAGCAAAATTTAAACCATAGTATTTGCTTTGTCACTGTGTTAAGTAAAAAATTTTTGTCGTCAAAAACACTTGAAAATATGGGTAAAAGGGTTTTTAAAGACGCTGAATCGATTGATGCAGTTTGTTCGTAAATAGAGAAATTTGGTTGGGAATCTATTGAAGTTGAAGTAGTACAGCGAAACTCGAAGGAAGTCAATTTTGATGGGAATTATGAAGAGATTTGACATTATAACGTTATTTTCCTATTAAACATATTTGATCTAATGGTTCTACACTATATTTATCACGCATAACCTAATTAAGAATTTTAGCAAAATTTAAACCATAGTATTTGCTTTGTCACTGTGTTAAGTAAAAAATTTTGTCGTCAAAAACACTTGAAAATATGGGTAAAAGGGTTTTTAAAGACGCTGAATCGATTGATGCAGTTTGTTCGTAAATAGAGAAATTTGGTTGGGAATCTATTGAAGTTGAAGTAGTACAGCGAAACTCGAAGGAAGTCAATTTTGATGGGAATTATAAAGAGATTTGACATTATAACGTTATTTTCCTATTAAACATGTTTGATCTAATGGTTCTAACTATATTTATCACGCATAACCTAATTAAGAATTTTAGCAAAATTTAAACCATAGTATTTGCTTTGTCACTGTGTTAAGTAAAAAATTTTTGTCGTCAAAAACACTTGAAAATATGGGTAAAAGGGTTTTTAAAGACGCTGAATCGATTGATGCAGTTTGTTCGTAAATAGAGAAATTTGGTTGGGAATCTATTGAAGTTGAAGTAGTACAGCGAAACTCGAAGGAAGTCAATTTTGATGGGAATTATGAAGAGATTTGACATTATAACGTTATTTTCCTATTAAACATATTTGATCTAATGGTTCTACACTATATTTATCACGCATAACCTAATTAAGAATTTTAGCAAAATTTAAACCATAGTATTTGCTTTGTCACTGTGTTAGGTAAAAAATTTTTGTCGTCAAAAACACTTGAAAATATGGGTAAAAGGGTTTTAAAGACGCTGAATCGATTGATGCAGTTTGTTCGTAAATAGAGAAATTTGGTTGGGAATCTATTGAAGTTGAAGTAGTACAGCGAAACTCGAAGGAAGTCAATTTTGATGGGAATTATGAAGAGATTTGACATTATAACGTAATTTTCCTATTCAACATGTTTGATCTAATGGTTCTACACTATATTTATCACGCATAACCTAATTAAGAATTATAGCAAAATTTAAACCATAGTATTTGCTTTGTCACTGTGTTAAGTAAAAAATTTTTGTCGTCAAAAACACTTGAAAATATGGGTAAAAGGGTTTTTAAAGACGCTGAATCGATTGATGCAGTTTGTTCGTAAATAGAGAAATTTGGTTGGGAATCTATTGAAGTTGAAGTAGTACAGCGAAACTCGAAGGAAGTCAATTTTGATGGGAATTATGAAGAGATTTGACATTATAACGTTATTTTTCTATTAAACATGTTTGATCTAATGGTTCTACACTATATTTATCACGCATAACCTAATTAAGAATTTTAGCAAAATTTAAACCATAGTATTTGCTTTGTCACTGTGTTAAGTAAAAAATTTTTGTCGTCCAAAACACTTGAAATTATGGGTAAAAGGGTTTTTAAAGACGCTGAATCGATGTTCGTAAATAGAGAAATTTGATTGGGAATCTATTGAAGTTGAAGTAGTACAGCGAAACTCGAAGGAAGTCAATTTTGATGGGAATTATGAAGAGATTTGATATTATAACGTTATTTTCCTATTAAACATGTTTGATCTAATGGTTCTACACTATATTTATCACGCATAACCTAATTAAGAATTTTAGCAAAATTTAAACCATAGTATTTGCTTTGTCACTGTGTTAAGTAAAAAATTTTTGTCGTCAAAAACACTTGAAAATAGGGGTAAAAGGGTTTTTAAAGACGCTGAATCGATTGATGCAGTTTGTTCGTAAATAGAGAAATTTGGTTGGGAATCTATTTAAGTTGAAGTAGTACAGCGAAACTCGAAGGAAGTCAATTTTGTTGGGAATTATAAAGAGATTTGACATTATAACGTTATTTTCCTATTAAACATATTTGATCTAATGGTTCTACACTATATTTATCACGCATAACCTAATTAAGAATTTTAGTAAAATTTAATCCATAGTATTTGCTTTGTCACTGTGTTAAGTAAAAAATTTTTGTCGTCAAAAACACTTGAAAATATGGGTAAAAGGGTTTTAAAGACGCTGAATCGATTAATGCAGTTTGTTCGTAAATAGAGAAATTTGGTTGGGAATCTATTGAAGTTGAAGTAGTACAGCGAAACTCGAAGGAAGTCAATTTTGATGGGAATTATAAAGAGATTTGACATTATAACGTTATTTTCCTATTAAACATATTTGATCTAATGGTTCTACACTATATTTATCACGCATAACCTAATTAAGAATTTTAGCAAAATTTAAACCATAGTATTTGCTTTGTCACTGTGTTAAGTAAAAAATTTTTGTCGTCAAAAACACTTGAAAATATGGGTAAAAGGGTTTTTAAAGACGCTGAATCGATTGATGCAGTTTGTTCGTAAATAGAGAAATTTGATTGGGAATCTATTGAAGTTGAAGTAGTACAGCGAAACTCGAAGGAAGTCAATTTTGATGGGAATTATGAAGAGATTTGACATTATAACGTTATTTTTCTATTAAACATATTTGATCTAATGGTTCTATACTATATTTATCACGCATAACCTAATTAAGAATTTTAGCAAAATTTAAACCATAGTATTTGCTTTGTCACTGTGTTAGGTAAAAAATTTTTGTCGTCAAAAACACTTGAAAATAGGGGTAAAAGGGTTTTTAAAGACGCTGAATCGATTGATGCAGTTTGTTCGTAAATAGAGAAATTTGATTGGGAATCTATTGAAGTTGAAGTAGTACAGCGAAACTCGAAGGAAGTCAATTTTGATGGGAATTATGAAGAGATTTGACATTATAACGTTATTTTTCTATTAAACATATTTGATCTAATGGTTCTACACTATATTTATCACGCATAACCTAATTAAGAATTTTAGCAAAATTTAAACCATAGTATTTGCTTTGTCACTGTGTTAGGTAAAAAATTTTTGTCGTCAAAAACACTTGAAAATATGGGTAAAAGGGTTTTAAAGACGCTGAATCGATTGATGCAGTTTGTTCGTAAATAGAGAAATTTGGTTGGGAATCTATTGAAGTTGAAGTAGTACAGCGAAACTCGAAGGAAGTCAATTTTGATGGGAATTATGAAGAGATTTGACATTATAACGTAATTTTCCTATTCAACATGTTTGATCTAATGGTTCTACACTATATTTATCACGCATAACCTAATTAAGAATTATAGCAAAATTTAAACCATAGTATTTGCTTTGTCACTGTGTTAAGTAAAAAATTTTTGTCGTCCAAAACACTTGAAATTATGGGTAAAAGGGTTTTTAAAGACGCTGAATCGATTGATGCAGTTTGTTCGTAAATAGAGAAATTTGGTTGGGAATCTATTGAAGTTGAAGTAGTACAGCGAAACTCGAAGGAAGTCAATTTTGATGGGAATTATGAAGAGATTTGACATTATAACGTTATTTTCCTATTAAACATATTTGATCTAATGGTTCTACACTATATTTATCACGCATAACCTAATTAAGAATTTTAGCAAAATTTAAACCATAGTATTTGCTTTGTCACTGTGTTAAGTAAAAAATTTTGTCGTCAAAAACACTTGAAAATATGGGTAAAAGGGTTTTTAAAGACGCTGAATCGATTGATGCAGTTTGTTCGTAAATAGAGAAATTTGGTTGGGAATCTATTGAAGTTGAAGTAGTACAGCGAAACTCGAAGGAAGTCAATTTTGATGGGAATTATGAAGAGATTTGACATTATAACGTTATTTTCCTATTAAACATGTTTGATCTAATGGTTCTACACTATATTTATCACGCATAACCTAATTAAAAATTTTAGCAAAATTTAAACCATAGTATTTGCTTTGTCACTGTGTTAAGTAAAAAATTTTGTCGTCAAAAACACTTGAAAATATGGGTAAAAGGGTTTTTAAAGACGCTGAATCGATTGATGCAGTTTGTTCGTAAATAGAGAAATTTGGTTGGGAATCTATTGAAGTTGAAGTAGTACAGCGAAACTCGAATGAAGTCAATTTTGATGGGAATTATGAAGAGATTTGACATTATAACGTAATTTTCCTATTCAACATGTTTGATCTAATGGTTCTACACTATATTTATCACGCATAACCTAATTAAGAATTTTAGCAAAATTTAAACCATAGTATTTGCTTTGTCACTGTGTTAAGTAAAAAATTTTTGTCGTCAAAAACACTTGAAAATATGGGTAAAAGGGTTTTTAATGACGCTGAATCGATTGATGCAGTTTGTTCGTAAATAGAGAAATTTGGTTGGGAATCTATTGAAGTTGAAGTAGTACAGCGAAACTCGAAGGAAGTCAATTTTGATGGGAATTATGAAGAGATTTGACATTATAACGTTATTTTCCTATTAAACATGTTTGATCTAATGGTTCTACACTATATTTATCACGCATAACCTAATTAAGAATTTTAGCAAAATTTAAACCATAGTATTTGCTTTGTCACTGTGTTAAGTAAAAAATTTTTGTAGTCAAAAACTCTTGAAAATATTGGTAAAAGGGTTTTTAAAGACGCTGAATCGATTGATGCAGTATGTTCGTAAATAGAAAGTGTATATCATAGAGAAATCTGGTTGGGAATCTATTGAAGTTGAAGTAGTACTGCGAAACTCGAAGGAAGTCAATTTTATTGAGAATTATAAAGAGATTTGACATTATAACGTAATTTTCCTATTTAACATGTTTGATCTAATGGTTCTACACTATATTTATCACGCATATCCTAATTAAGAATTTTAGCAAAATTTAAACCATAGTAATTGCTTTGTCACTGTGTTAAGTAAAAAATTTTTGTCGTCCAAAACACTTGAAAATATGGGTAAAAGGGTTTTTAAAGACGCTGAATCGATTAATGCAGTTTGTTCGTAAATAGAGAAATTTGGTTGGGAATCTATTGAAAATGAAGTAGTACAGCGAAACTCGAAGGAAGTCAATTTTGATGGGAATTATGAAGAGATTTGACATTATAACGTTATTTTCCTATTCAACATATTTGATCTAATGGTTCTACACTATATTTATCACGCATAACCTAATTAAGAATTTTAGCAAAATTTAAACCATAGTATTTGCTTTGTCACTGTGTTAAGTAAAAAATTTTTGTAGTCAAAAACACTTGAAAATATGGGTAAAAGGGTTTTTAAAGACGCTGAATCGATTGATGCAGTTTGTTCGTAAATAGAGAAATTTGGTTGGGAATCTATTGAAGTTGAAGTAGTACAGCGAAACTCGAAGGAAGTCAATTTTGATGGGAATTATGAAGAGATTTGACATTATAACGTTATTTTCCTATTAAACATGTTTGATCTAATGGTTCTACACTATATTTATCACGCATAACCTAATTAAGAATTTTAGCAAAATTTAAACCATAGTATTTGCTTTGTCACTGTGTTAAAAAAAAATGTTGTGGTCCAAAACACTTGAAATTATGGGTAAAAGGGTTTTTAAAGAAGCTAAATCGATTGATGCAGTTTGTTCGTAAATAGAGAAATTTGATTGGGAATCTATTGAAGTTGAAGTAGTACAGCGAAACTCGAAGGAAGTCAATTTTGATGGGAACTAATTAGAGATTTGACATTATAACGTTATTTTCCTATTAAACATATTTGATCTAATGGTTCTATACTATATTTATCACGCATAACCTAATTAAGAATTTTAGCAAAATTTAAACCATAGTATTTGCTTTGTCACTGTGTTAAGTAAAAAATTTTTGTCGTCAAAAACACTTGAAAATATGGGTAAAAGGGTTTTTAAAGACGCTGAATCGATTGATGCAGTTTGTTCGTAAATAGAGAAATTTGGTTGGGAATCTATTGAAGTTGAAGTAGTACAGCGAAACTCGAAGGAAGTCAATTTTGATGGGAATTATGAAGAGATTTGACATTATAACGTTATTTTCCTATTAAACATGTTTGATCTAATGGTTCTACACTATATTTATCACGCATAACCTAATTAAGAATTTTAGCAAAATTTAAACCATAGTATTTGCTTTGTCACTGTGTTAGGTAAAAAATTTTTGTCGTCAAAAACACTTGAAAATATGGGTAAAAGGGTTTTTAAAGACGCTGAATCGATTGATGCAGTTTGTTCGTAAATAGAGAAATTTGGTTGGGAATCTATTGAAGTTGAAGTAGTACAGCGAAACTCGAAGGAAGTCAATTTTGATGGGAATTATGAAGAGATTTGACATTATAACGTAATTTTCCTATTCAACATGTTTGATCTAATGGTTCTACACTATATTTATCACGCATAACCTAATTAAGAATTATAGCAAAATTTAAACCATAGTATTTGCTTTGTCACTGTGTTAAGTAAAAAATTTTTGTCGTCAAAAACACTTGAAAATATGGGTAAAAGGGTTTTTAAAGACGCTGAATCGATTGATGCAGTTTGTTCGTAAATAGAGAAATTTGGTTGGGAATCTATTGAAGTTGAAGTAGTACAGCGAAACTCGAAGGAAGTCAATTTTGATGGGAATTATGAAGAGATTTGACATTATAACGTTATTTTTCTATTAAACATGTTTGATCTAATGGTTCTACACTATATTTATCACGCATAGCCTAATTAAGAATTTTAGCAAAATTTAAACCATAGTATTTGCTTTGTCACTGTGTTAAGTAAAAAATTTTTGTCGTCAAAAACACTTGAAAATATGGGTAAAAGGGTTTTTAATGACGCTGAATCGATTGATGCAGTTTGTTCGTAAATAGAGAAATTTGATTGAGAATCTATTGAAGTTGAAGTAGTACAGCGAAACTCGAAGGAAGTCAATTTTGATGGGAATTATGAAGAGATTTGACATTATAACGTTATTTTCCTATTAAAAATGTTTGATCTGGTGTTCTACACTATATTTATCACGCATAACTTAATTAAGAATTTTAGCTAAATTTAAACCATAGTATTTGCTTTGTCACTGTGTTAGGTAAAAAATTTTTGTCGTCCAACACTTGAAATTATGGGTAAAAGGGTTTTTAAAGACACTGAATCGATTGATGCAGTTTGTTCGTAAATAGAGAAATTTGATTGGGAATCTATTAAAGTTGAAGTAGTACAGAGAAACTCGAAGGAAGTCAATTTTGATGGGAATTATGAAGAGATTTGACATATAACGTTATTTTCTTATTAAACATATTTGATATAATGGTTCTACACTATATTTATCACGCATAACCTAATTAAGAATTTTAGCAAAATTTAAACCATAGTATTTGCTTTATCACTGTGTTAAGTAAAAAATTTTTGTCGTCAAAAACACTTGAAAAAATGGGTAAAAGGGTTTTTAAAGACGCTGAATCGATTGATGTAGTATGTTCGTAAATAGGAAGTGTATATCATAGAGAAATCTGGTTGGGAAACTATTAAAGTTGAAGTAGTACTGCGAAACTCGAAGGAAGTCAATTTTATTGGAAATTATAAAGAGATTTGACATTATAACGTAATTTTCCTATTCAACATGTTTGATCTAATGGTTCTACACTATATTTATCACGCATAACCTAATTAAGAATTTTAGCAAAATTTAAACCATAGTATTTGCTTTGTCACTGTGTTAGGTAAAAAATTTTTGTCGTCAAAAACACTTGAAAATATGGGTAAAAGGGTTTTAAAGACGCTGAATCGATTGATGCAGTTTGTTCGTAAATAGAGAAATTTGGTTGGGAATCTATTGAAGTTGAAGTAGTACAGCGAAACTCGAAGGAAGTCAATTTTGATGGGAATTATAAAGAGATTTGACATTATAACGTTATTTTCCTATTCAACATGTTTGATCTAATGGTTCTACACTATATTTATCACGCATAACCTAATTAAGAATTTTAGCAAAATTTAAACCATAGTATTTGCTTTGTCACTGTGTTAAGTAAAAAATTTTTGTCGTCCAAAACACTTGAAATTATGGGTAAAAGGGTTTTTAAAGACGCTGAATCGATTGATGCAGTTTGTTCGTAAATAGAGAAATTTGGTTGGGAATCTATTGAAGTTGAAGTAGTACAGCGAAACTCGAAGGAAGTCAATTTTGATGGGAATTATGAAGAGATTTGACATTATAACGTTATTTTCCTATTAAACATGTTTGATCTAATGGTTCTACACTATATTTATCACGCATAACATAACCTAATTAAGAATTTTAGCAAAATTTAAACCATAGTATTTGCTTTGTCACTGTGTTAAGTAAAAAATTTTTGTCGTCAAAAACACTTGAAAAAATGGGTAAAAGGGTTTTTAAAGACGCTGAATCGATTGATGCAGTATGTTTGTAAATAGGAAGTGTATATCATAGAGAAATCTGGTTGGGAAACTATTGAAGTTGAAGTAGTACAGGAAACTCGAAGGAAGTCAATTTTGTTGGAAATTATAAAAAGATTTGACATTATAACGTTATTTTCCTATTAAACATATTTGATCTAATGGTTCTACACTATATTTATCACGCATAACCTAATTAAGAATTTTAGCAAAATTTAAACCATAGTATTTGCTTTGTCACTGTGTTAAGTAAAAAATTTTTGTCGTCAAAAACACGTGAAAATATGGGTAAAAGGGTTTTTAAAGACGCTGAATCGATTGATGCAGTTTGTTCGTAAATAGAGAAATTTGGTTGGGAATCTATTGAAGTTGAAGTAGTACAGCGAAACTCGAAGGAAGTCAATTTTGATGGGAATTATAAAGAGATTTGACATTATAACGTTATTTTTCTATTCAACATGTTTGATCTAATGGTTCTACACTATATTTATCACGCATAACCTAATTAAGAATTTTAGCAAAATTTAAACCATAGTATTTGCTTTGTCACTGTGTTAAGTAAAAAATTTTTGTCGTCAAAAACACTTGAAAATATGGGTAAAAGGGTTTTTAAAGACGCTGAATCGATTGATGCAGTTTGTTCGTAAATAGAGAAATTTGGTTGAGAATCTATTGAAGTTGAAGTAGTACAGCGAAACTCGAAGGAAGTCAATTTTGATGGGAATTATAAAGAGATTTGACATTATAACGTTATTTTCCTATTCAACATGTTTGATCTAATGGTTCTACACTATATTTATCACGCATAACCTAATTAAGAATTTTAGCAAAATTTAAACCATAGTATTTGCTTTGTCACTGTGTTAAGTAAAAAATTTTGTTCGTCAAAAGCACTTGAAAATATGGCTAAAAGGGTTTTTAAAGACGCTGAATTAATTGATGCAGTTTGTTCGTAAATAGAGAAATTTGGTTGAGAATCTATTGAAGTTGAAGTAATACAGCGAAACTCGAAGGAAGTCAATTTTGATGGGAATTATAAAGAGATTTGACATTATAACGTAATTTTCCTATTCAACATGTTTGATCTAATGGTTCTACACTATATTTATCACGCATAACCTAATTAAGAATTATAGCAAAATTTAAACCATAGTATTTGCTTTGTCACTGTGTTAAGTAAAAAATTTTTGTCGTCAAAAACACTTGAAAATATGGGTAAAAGGGTTTTTAAAGACGCTGAATCGATTGATGCAGTTTGTTCGTAAATGGAGAAATTTGGTTGGGAATCTATTGAAGTTGAAGTAGTACAGCGAAACTCGAAGGAAGTCAATTTTGATGGGAATTATGAAGAGATTTGACATTATAACGTTATTTTCCTATTAAACATGTTTGATCTAATGGTTCTACACTATATTTATCACGCATAACCTAATTAAGAATTTTAGCAAAATTTAAACCATAGTATTTGCTTTGTCACTGTGTTAAGTAAAAAATTTTAGTCTTCAAAAACACTTGAAAATATGGGTAAAAGGGTTTTTTAAGACGCTGAATCGATTGATGCAGTATGTTCGTAAATAGGAAGTGTATATCATAGAAAAATCTGGTTGGGAAACTATTGAAGTTGAAGTAGTACTGCGAAACTCAAAGGAAGTCAATTTTATTGGGAATTATAAAGAGATTTGACATTATAACGTAATTTTCCTATTCAACATGTTTGATCTAATGGTTCTACACTACATTTATCACGCACAACCTAATTAAGAATTTTAGCAAAATGTAAACCATAGTATTTGCTTTGTCACTGTGTTAAGTAAAAAATTTTTGTCGTCAAAAACACTTGAAAATATGGGTAAAAGGGTTTTTAAAGACGCTGAATCGATTGATGCAGTTTGTTCGTAAATAGAGAAATTTGGTTGGGAATCTATTGAAGTTGAAGTAGTACAGCGAAACTCGAAGGAAGTCAATTTTGATGGGAATTATGAAGAGATTTGACATTATAACGTTATTTTCCTATTAAACATGTTTGATCTAATGGTTCTACACTATATTTATCACGCATAACCTAATTAAGAATTTTAGCAAAATTTAAACCATAGTATTTGCTTTGTCACTGTGTTAAGTAAAAAATTTTTGTCGTCAAAAACACTTGAAAATATGGGTAAAAGGGTTTTTAATGACGCTGAATCGATTGATGCAGTTTGTTCGTAAATAGAGAAATCTGGTTGGGAATCTATTGAAGTTGAAGTAGTACAGCGAAACTCGAAGGAAGTCAATTTTGATGGGAATTATGAAGAGATTTGACATTATAACGTTATTTTCCTATTCAACATGTTTGATCTAATGGTTCTACACTATATTTATCACGCATAACCTAATTAAGAATTTTAGCAAAATTTAAACCATTGTATTTGCTTTGTCACTATGTTAAGTAAAAAATTTTTGTCGTCAAAAACACTTGAAAATATGGGTAAAAGGGTTTTTAAAGACGCTGAATCGATTGATGCAGTATGTACGTAAATAGGAAGTGTATATCATAGAGAAATCTGGTTGGGAAATTATTGAAGTTAAAGTAGTACTGCGAAACTCGAAGGAAGTCAATTTTATTGGGAATTATAAAGAGATTTGACATTATAACGTAATTTTCCTATTCAACATGTTTGATCTAATGGTTCTACACTATATTTATCACGCATAACCTAATTAAGAATTTTAGCAAAATTTAAACCATAGTATTTGCTTTGTCACTGTGTTAAGTAAAAAATTTTTGTCGTCAAAAACACTTGAAAATATGGGTAAAAGGGTTTTTAAAGACGCTGAATCGATTGATGCAGTTTGTTCGTAAATAGAGAAATCTGGTTGGGAAACTATTGAAGTTGAAGTAGTACAGCAAAACTCGAAGGAAGTCAATTTTTTTGGAAATTATAAAGAGATTTGACATTATAACGTTATTTTTCTATTAAACATGTTTGATCTAATGGTTCTACACTATATTTATCACGCATAACCTAATTAAGAATTTTAGCAAAATTTAAACCATAGTATTTGCTTTGTCACTGTGTTAAGTAAAAAATTTTTGTCGTCAAAAACACTTGAAAATATGGGTAAAAGGGTTTTTAAAGACGCTGAATCGATTGATGCAGTTTGTTCGTAAATAGAGAAATTTGGTTGGGAATCTATTGAAGTTGAAGTAGTACAGCGAAACTCGAAGGAAGTCAATTTTGATGGGAATTATGAAGAGATTTGACATTATAACGTAATTTTCCTATTCAACATGTTTGATCTAATGGTTCTACACTATATTTATCACGCATAACCTAATTAAGAATTATAGCAAAATTTAAACCATAGTATTTGCTTTGTCACTGTGTTAAGTAAAAAATTTTTGTCGTCAAAACCACTTGAAAATATGGGTAAAAGGGTTTTTAATGACGCTGAATTGATTGATGCAGTTTGTTCGTAAATGGAGAGAATTGGTTGGGAATCTAATGAAGTTGAAGTAGTACAGCGAAACTCGAAGGAAGTCAATTTTGATGGGAATTATGAAGAGATTTGACATTATAACGTTATTTTCCTATTAAACATGTTTGATCTAATGGTTCTACACTATATTTATCACGCATAACCTAATTAAGAATTTTAGCAAAATTTAAACCATAGTATTTGCTTTGTCACTGTGTTAAGTAAAAAATTTTTGTCGTCAAAAACACTTGAAAAAATGGGTAAAAGGGTTTTTAAAGACGCTGAATCGATTGATGTAGTATGTTCGTAAATAGGAAGTGTATATCATAGAGAAATCTGGTTGGGAAACTATTAAAGTTGAAGTAGTACTGCGAAACTCGAAGGAAGTCAATTTTATTGGAAATTATAAAGAGATTTGACATTATAACGTAATTTTCCTATTCAACATGTTTGATCTAATGGTTCTACACTATATTTATCACGCATAACCTAATTAAGAATTTTAGCAAAATTTAAACCATAGTATTTGCTTTGTCACTGTGTTAAGTAAAAAATTTTTGTCGTCAAAAACACTTGAAAATATGGGTAAAAGGGTTTTTAAAGACGCTGAATCGATTGATGCAGTTTGTTCGTAAATAAAGAAATTTGGTTGGGAATCTATTGAAGTTGAAGTAGTACAGCAAAACTCGAAGGAATTCAATTTTGATGGGAATTATGAAGGGATTTGATATTATAACGTTATTTTCCTATTAAACATGTTTGATCTAATGGTTCTACACTATATTTATCACGCATAACCTAATTAAGAATTTAAGCAAAATTTAAACCATAGTATTTGCTTTGTCACTGTGTTAAGTAAAAAATTTTTGTCGTCAAAAACACTTGAAAATATGGGTAAAATGGTTTTTAAAGACGCTGAATTGATTGATGCAGTTTGTTCGTAAATAGGGAAATTTGGTTGAGAATCTATTGAAGTTGAAGTAGTACAGCGAAACTCGAAGGAAGTCAATTTTGATGGGAATTATAAAGAGATTTGACATTATAACGTTATTTTCCTATTCAACATGTTTGATCTAATGGTTCTACACTATATTTATCACGCATAACCTAATTAAGAATTTTAGCAAAATTTAAACCATAGTATTTGCTTTGTCACTGTGTTAAGTAAAAAATTTTTGTCGTCAAAAACACTTGAAAATATGGGTAAAAGGGTTTTTAAAGACGCTGAATCGATTGATGCAGTTTGTTCGTAAATAAAGAAACTTGGTTGGGAATCTATTGAAGTTGAAGTAGTACATCGAAACTCGAAGGAAGTCAATTTTGATGGGAATTATAAAGAGATTTGACATTATAACATAATTTTCCTATTCAACATGTTTGATCTAATGGTTCTACACTATATTTATCACGCATAACCTAATTAAGAATTTTAGCAAAATTTAAACCATAGTATTTGCTTTGTCACTGTGTTAAGTAAAAAATTTTTGTCGTCAAAAACACTTGAAAAAATGGGTAAAAGGGTTTTTAAAGACGCTGAATCGATTGATGCAGTATGCTCCTAAATAGAAAGTGTATATTATAGAGAAATCCGGTTGGGAAATTATTGAAGTTGAAGTAGTACAGCGAAACTCGAAGGAAGTCAATTTTATTGGAAATTATAAAGAGATTTGACATTATAACGTAATTTTCCTATTCAACATGTTTGATCTAATGGTTCTACACTATATTTATCACGCATAACCTAATTAAGAATTTTAGCAAAATTTAAACCATAGTATTTGCTTTGTCACTGTGTTAAGTAAAAAATTTTTGTCGTCAAAAACACTTGAAAATATGGGTAAAAGGGTTTTTAAAGACGCTGAATCGATTGATGCAGTTTGTTCGTAAATAGAGAATTTTGGTTGGGGATCTATTGAGGTTGAAGTAGTACAGTGAAACTCGAAGGAAGTCAATTTTGATGGAAATTATGAAGAGATTTGACATTATAACGTTATTTTTCTATTCAACATGTTTGATCTAATGGTTCTACACTATATTTATCACGCATAACCTAATTAAGAATTTTAGCAAAATTTAAACCATAGTATTTGCTTTGTCACTGTGTTAAGTAAAAAATTTTTGTCGTCAAAAATACTTGAAAATATGGGTAAAAGGGTTTTTAAAGACGCTGAATCCAATGATGCAGTTTGTTCGTAAATAGAGAAATTTGGTTGGGAATCTATTGAAGTTGAAGTAGTACAGCGAAACTCGAAGGAAGTCAATTTTGATGGGAATTATAAAGAGATTTGACATTATAACGTTATTTTCCTATTCAACATGTTTGATCTAATGGTTCTACACTATATTTATCACGCATAACCTAATTAAGAATTTTAGCAAAATTTAAACCATAGTATTTGCTTTGTCACTGTGTTAAGTAAAAAATTTTTGTCGTCAAAAACACTTGAAAATATGGGTAAAAGGGTTTTTAAAGACGCTGAATCGATTGATGCAGTTTGTTCGTAAATGGAGAAATTTGGTTGGGAATCTATTGAAGTTGAAGTAGTACAGCGAAACTCGAAGGAAGTCAATTTTGATGGGAATTATGAAGAGATTTGACATTATAACGTTATTTTCCTATTCAACATGTTTGATCTAATGGTTCTACACTATATTTATCACGCATAACCTAATTAAGAATTATAGCAAAATTTAAACCATAGTATTTGCTTTGTCACTGTGTTAAGTAAAAAATTTTTGTCGTCCAAAACACTTGAAATTATGGGTAAAAGGGTTTTTAAAGACGCTGAATCGATTGATGCAGTTTGTTCGTAAATAGAGAAATTTGGTTGGGAATCTATTGAAGTTGAAGTAGTACAGCGAAACTCGAAGGAAGTCAATTTTGATGGGAATTATGAAGAGATTTGACATTATAACGTTATTTTCCTATTAAACATATTTGATCTAATGGTTCTACACTATATTTATCACGCATAACCTAATTAAGAATTTTAGCAAAATTTAAACCATAGTATTTGCTTTGTCACTGTGTTAAGTAAAAAATTTTTGTCGTCAAAAACACTTGAAAATATGGGTAAAAGGGTTTTTAAAGACGCTGAATCGATTGATGCAGTTTGTTCGTAAATAGAGAAATTTGGTTGGGAATCTATTGAAGTTGAAGTAGTACAGCGAAACTCAAAGGAAGTCAATTTTGATGGGAATTATGAAGAGATTTGACATTATAACGTTATTTTCCTATTAAACATATTTGATCTAATGGTTCTACACTATATTTATCACGCATAACCTAATTAAGAATTTTAGCAAAATTTAAACCATTGTATTTGCTTTGTCACTGTGTTAAGTAAAAATTTTTGTCGTCAAAAACACTTGAAAATATGGGTAAAAGGGTTTTTAAAGACGCTAAATCTATTGATGCAGTATGTTCGTAAATAGGAAGTGTATATTATAGGGAAATCTGGTTGGGAAACTATTGAAGTTAAAGTAGTACAGCGAAACTCGAAGGAAGTCAATTTTGTTGGAAATTATAAAGAGATTTGACACAATAACGTAATTTTTCTATTCAACATGTTTAATCTAATGGTTCTACACTATATTTATCACGCATAACCTAATTAAGAATTTTAGCAAAATTTAAACCATAGTATTTGCTTTGTCACTGTGTTAAGTAAAAAATTTTTGTCGTCAAAAACACTTGAAAATATGGGTAAAAGGGTTTTTAAAGACGCTGAATCGATTGATGCAGTTTGTTCGTAAATAGAGAAATTTGGTTGGAAATCTATTGAAGTTGAAGTAGTACAGCGAAACTCGAAGGAAGTCAATTTTGATGGGAATTATAAAGAGATTTGACATTATAACGTTATTTTCCTATTAAACATGTTTGATCTAATGGTTCTACACTATATTTATCACGCATAACCTAATTAAGAATTTTAGCAAAATTTAAACCATAGTATTTGCTTTGTCACTGTGTTAAGTAAAAATTTTTGTCGTCAAAAACACTTGAAAATATGGGTAAAAGGGTTTTTAAAGACGCTGAATCGATTGATGCAGTATGTTCGTAAATAGGAAGTGTATATCATAGAGAAATCTGGTTGGGGATCTATTGAAGTTGAAGTAGTACAGCGAAACTCGAAGGAAGTCAATTTTGATGGGAATTATCAAGAGATTTGACATTATAACGTTATTTTCCTATTTAACATGTTTGATCTAATGGTTCTACACTATATTTATCACGCATAACCTAATTAAGAATTTTAGCAAAATTTAAACCATAGTATTTGCTTTGTCACTGTGTTAAGTAAAAAATTTTTGTCGTCAAAAACACTTGAAAATATGGGTAAAAGGGTTTTTAAAGACGCTGAATCGATTGATGCAGTTTGTTCGTAAATAGAGAAATCTAGTTGGGAATCTATTGAAGTTGAAGTAGTACAGCGAAACTCGAAGGAAGTCAATTTTGATGGGAATTATGAAGAGATTTGACATTATAACGTAATTTTTCTATTCAACATGTTTGATCTAATGGTTCTACACTATATTTATCACGCATAACCTAATTAAGAATTTTAGCAAAATTTAAACCATAGTATTTGCTTTGTCACTGTGTTAAGTAAAAAATTTTTGTCGTCAAAAACACTTGAAAATAGGGGTAAAAGGGTTTTTAAAGACGCTGAATCGATTGATGCATTATGTTTGTAAATAGGAAGTGTATATCATAGAGAAATCTGGTTGAGAATTTATTGAAGTTGAAGTAGTACTGCGAAACTTGAAGGAAGTCAATTTTATTGGAAATTATAAAGAGATTTGACATTATAACGTAATTTTCCTATTCAACATGTTTGATCTAATGGTTCTACACTATATTTATCACGCATAACCTAATTAAGAATTTTAGCAAAATTTAAACCATAGTATTTGCTTTGTCACTGTGTTAAGTAAAAAATTTTTGTCGTCCAAAACACTTGAAATTATGGGTAAAAGGGTTTTTAAAGACGCTGAATCGATTGATGCAGTTTGTTCGTAAATAGAGAAATTTGGTTGGGAATCTATTGAAGTTGAAGTAGTACAGCGAAACTCGAAGGAAGTCAATTTTGATGGGAATTATGAAGAGATTTGACATTATAACGTTATTTTCCTATTAAACATATTTGATCTAATGGTTCCACACTATATTTATCACGCATAACCTAATTAAGAATTTTAGCAAAATTTAAACCATAGTATTTGCTTTGTCACTGTGTTAAAAAAAAAATTTTTGTCGTCAAAAACACTTGAAAATATGGGTAAAAGGGTTTTTAAAAACGCTGAATCGATTGATGCAGTTTGTTCGTAAATAAAGAAATTTGGTTGGGAATCTATTGAAGTTGAAGTAGTACATCGAAACTCGAAGGAAGTCAATTTTGATGGGAATTACGAAGAGATTTGACATCATAACGTTATTTTTCTATTCAACATATTTGATCTAATGGTTCTACATTATATTTATCACGCATAACCTAATTAAGAATTTTAGCAAAATTTAAACCATAGTATTTGCTTTGTCACTGTGTTAAGTAAAAAATTTTTGTCGTCAAAAACACTTGAAAATATGGGTAAAAGGGTTTTTAAAGACGCTGAATCGATTGATGCAGTATGTTCGTAAATAGGAAGTGTATATCATAGAGAAATCTGGTTGGGGATCTATTAAAGTTGAAGTAGTACAGCGAAACTCGAAGGAAGTCAATTTTGATGGGAATTATAAAGAGATTTGACATTATAACGTTATTTTCCTATTAAACATGTTTGATCTAATGGTTCTAACTATATTTATCACGCATAACCTATTTAAGAATTTTAGCAAAATTTAAACCATAGTATTTGCTTTGTCACTGTGTTAAGTAAAAAATTTTTGTCGTCCAAAACACTTGAAAATATGGGTAAAAGGGTTTTTAAAGACGCTGAATCGATTGATGCAGTTTGTTCGTAAATAGAGAAATTTGGTTGGGAATCTATTGAAGTTGAAGTAGTACAGCGAAACTCGAAGGAAGTCAATTTTGATGGGAATTATGAAGAGATTTGACATTATAACGTTATTTTCCTATTAAACATATTTGATCTAATGGTTCTACACTATATTTATCACGCATAACCTAATTAAGAATTTTAGCAAAATTTAAACCATAGTATTTGCTTTGTCACTGTGTTAAGTAAAAAATTTTTGTCGTCAAAAACACTTGAAAATATGGGTAAAAGGGTTTTTAAAGACGCTGAATCGATTGATGCAGTTTGTTCGTAAATAGAGAAATTTGGTTGGGAATCTATTGAAGTTGAAGTAGTACAGCGAAACTCGAAGGAAGTCAATTTTGATGGGAATTATGAAGAGATTTGACATTATAACGTTATTTTCCTATTAAACATGTTTGATCTAATGGTTCTACACTATATTTATCACGCATAACCTAATTAAGAATTTTAGCAAAATTTAAACCATAGTAATTGCTTTGTCACTGTGTTAAGTAAAAAATTTTGTCGTCAAAAACACGTGAAAATATGGGTAAAAGGGTTTTTAAAGACGCTGAATCGATTGATGCAGTTTGTTCGTAAATAGAGAAATTTGGTTGGGAATCTATTGAAGTTGAAGTAGTACAGCGAAACTCGAAGGAAGTCAATTTTGATGGGAATTATGAAGAGATTTGACATTACAACGTAATTTTCCTATTCAACATGTTTGATCTAATGGTTCTACACTATATTTATCACGCATAACCTAATTAAGAATTATAGCAAAATTTAAACCATAGTATTTGCTTTGTCACTGTGTTAAGTAAAAAATTTTTGTCGTCAAAAACACTTGAAAATATGGGTAAAAGGGTTTTTAAAGACGCTGAATCGATTGATGCAGTTTGTTCGTAAATAGAGAAATTTGGTTGGGAATCTATTGAAGTTGAAGTAGTACAGCGAAACTCGAAGGAAGTCAATTTTGATGGGAATTATGAAGAGATTTGACATTATAACGTTATTTTCCTATTAAACATGTTTGATCTAATGGTTCTACACTATATTTATCACGCATAACCTAATTAAGAATTTTAGCAAAATTTAAACCATAGTATTTGCTTTGTCACTGTGTTAAGTAAAAAATTTTTGTCGTCAAAAACACTTGAAAATATGGGTAAAAGGGTTTTTAAAGACGCTGAATCGATTGATGCAGTTTGTTCGTAAATAGAGAAATTTGGTTGGGAATCTATTGAAGTTGAAGTAGTACAGCGAAACTCGAAGGAAGTCAATTTTGATGGGAATTATAAAGAGATTTGACATTATAACGTTATTTTCCTATTCAACATGTTTGATCTAATGGTTCTACACTATATTTATCACGCATAACCTAATTAAGAATTTTAGCAAAATTTAAACCATAGTATTTGCTTTGTCACTGTGTTAGGTAAAAAATTTTTGTCGTCAAAAACACTTGAAAATATGGGTAAAAGGGTTTTAAAGACGCTGAATCGATTGATGCAGTTTGTTCGTAAATAGAGAAATTTGGTTGGGAATCTATTGAAGTTGAAGTAGTACAGCGAAACTCGAAGGAAGTCAATTTTGATGGGAATTATGAAGAGATTTGACATTATAACGTAATTTTCCTATTCAACATGTTTGATCTAATGGTTCTACACTATATTTATCACGCATAACCTAATTAAGAATTTTAGCAAAATTTAAACCATAGTATTTGCTTTGTCACTGTGTTAAGTAAAAAATTTTTGTCGTCAAAAACACTTGAAAATATGGGTAAAAGGGTTTTTAAAGACGCTGAATCGATTGATGCAGTTTGTTCGTAAATAGAGAAATTTGGTTGGGAATCTATTGAAGTTGAAGTAGTACAGCGAAACTCGAAGGAAGTCAATTTTGATGGGAATTATGAAGAGATTTGACATTATAACGTTATTTTCCTATTAAACATATTTGATCTAATGGTTCTACACTATATTTATCACGCATAACCTAATTAAGAATTTTAGCAAAATTTAAACCATAGTATTTGCTTTGTCACTGTGTTAAGTAAAAAATTTTTGTCGTCAAAAACACTTGAAAATATGGGTAAAAGGGTTTTTAAAGACGCTGAATCGATTGATGCAGTTTGTTCGTAAATAGAGAAATTTGGTTGGGAATCTATTGAAGTTGAAGTAGTACAGCGAAACTCGAAGGAAGTCAATTTTGATGGGAATTATGAAGAGACTTGACATTATAACGTTATTTTTCTATTAAACATGTTTGATCTAATGGTTCTACACTATATTTATCATGCATAACCTAATTAAGAATTTTAGCAAAATTTAAACCATAGTATTTGCTTTGTCACTGTGTTAGGTAAAAAATTTTGTCGTCAAAAACACTTGAAAATATGGGTAAAAGGGTTTTTAAAGACGCTGAATCGATTGATGCAGTTTGTTCGTAAATAGAGAAATTTGGTTGGGAATCTATTGAAGTTGAAGTAGTACAGCGAAACTCGAAGGAAGTCAATTTTGATGAGAATTATGAGGAGATTTGACATTATAACGTAATTTTTCTATTCAACATGTTTGATCTAATGGTTCTACACTATATTTATCACGCATAACCTAATTAAGAATTATAGCAAAATTTAAACCATAGTATTTGCTTTGTCACTGTGTTAAGTAAAAAATTTTTGTCGTCAAAAACACTTGAAAATATGGGTAAAAGGGTTTTTAAAGACGCTGAATCGATTGATGCAGTTTGTTCGTAAATAGAGAAATTTGGTTGGGAATCTATTGAAGTTGAAGTAGTACAGCGAAACTCGAAGGAAGTCAATTTTGATGGGAATTATGAAGAGATTTGACATTATAACGTTATTTTCCTATTAAACATATTTGATCTAATGGTTCTACACTATATTTATCACGCATAACCTAATTAAGAATTTTAGCAAAATTTAAACCATAGTATTTGCTTTGTCACTGTGTTAAGTAAAAAATTTTTGTCGTCAAAAACACTTGAAAAAATGGGTAAAAGGGTTTTTTAAGACGCTGAATCGATTGATGCAGTATGTTCGTAAATAGGAAGTGTATATCATAAAAAAATCTGGTTGGGAAACTATTGAAGTTGAAGTAGTACTGCGAAACTCAAAGGAAGTCAATTTTATTGGGAATTATAAAGAGATTTGACATTATAACGTAATTTTCCTATTTAACATGTTTGATCTAATGGTTCTACACTACATTTATCACGCATAACCTAATTAAGAATTTTAGCAAAATGTAAACCATAGTATTTGCTTTGTCACTGTGTTAAGTAAAAATTTTTGTCGTCAAAAACACTTGAAAATATGGGTAAAAGGGTTTTTAAAGACGCTGAATCGATTGATGCAGTTTGTTCGTAAATAGAGAAATTTGGTTGGGAATCTATTGAAGTTGAAGTAGTACAGCG
Organism: Ophraella communa; assembly: GCA_035357415.1. Lineage (NCBI taxonomy): Eukaryota > Metazoa > Arthropoda > Insecta > Coleoptera > Chrysomelidae > Ophraella > Ophraella communa. Next base: position 22,625,252 of record CM068989.1, read on the forward strand.
AAACTCGAAGGAAGTCAATTTTATTGGGAATTATAAAGAGATTTGACATTATAACGTAATTTTCCTATTAAACATGTTTGATCTAATGGTTCTACACTATATTTATCACGCATAACCTAATTAAGAATTTTAGCAAAATTTAAACCATAGTATTTGCTTTGTCACTGTGTTAAGTAAAAAATTTTTGTCGTCAAAAACACGTGAAAATATGGGTAAAAGGGTTTTTAAAGACGCTGAATCGATTGATGCAGTTTGTTCGTAAATAAAGAAATTTGGTTGGGAATCTATTGAAGTTGAAGTAGTACAGCGAAACTCGAAGGAAGTCAATTTTGATGGGAATTATGAAGAGATTTGACATTATAACGTTATTTTCCTATTAAACATGTTTGATCTAATGGTTCTACACTATATTTATCACGCATAACCTAATTAAGAATTTTAGCAAAATTTAAACCATAGTATTTGCTTTGTCACTGTGTTAAGTAAAAATTTTTGTCGTCAAAAACACTTGAAAATATGGGTAAAAGGGTTTTTAAAGACGCTGAATCGATTGATGCAGTTTGTTCGTAAATAGAGAAATTTGGTTGGGAATCTATTGAAGTTGAAGTAGTACAGCGAAACTCTAAGGAAGTCAATTTTGATGGGAATTATAAAGAGATTTGACATTATAACGTTATTTTCCTATTAAACATATTTGATCTAATGGTTCTACACTATATTTATCACGCATAACCTAATTAAGAATTTTAGCAAAATTTAAACCATAGTATTTGCTTTGTCACTGTGTTAAGTAAAAAATTTTTGTCGTCAAAAACACTTGAAAATATGGGTAAAAGGGTTTTTAAAGACGCTGAATCGATTGATGCAGTTTGTTCGTAAATAGAGAAATTTGGTTGGGAATCTATTGAAGTTGAAGTAGTACAGCGAAACTCGAAGGAAGTCAATTTTGATGGGAATTATGAAGAGATTTGACATTATAACGTTATTTTCCTATTAAACATGTTTGATCTAATGGTTCTACACTATATTTATCACGCATAACCTAATTAAGAATTTTAGCAAAATTTAAACCATAGTATTTGCTTTGTCACTGTGTTAGGTAAAAAATTTTTGTCGTCAAAAACACTTGAAAATATGGGTAAAAGGGTTTTAAAGACGCTGAATCGATTGATGCAGTTTGTTCGTAAATAGAGAAATTTGGTTGGGAATCTATTGAAGTTGAAGTAGTACAGCGAAACTCGAAGGAAGTCAATTTTGATGAGAATTATGAGGAGATTTGACATTATAACGTAATTTTCCTATTCAACATGTTTGATCTAATGGTTCTACACTATATTTATCACGCATAACCTAATTAAGAATTATAGCAAAATTTAAACCATAGTATTTGCTTTGCCACTGTGTTAAGTAAAAAATTTTTGTCGTCCAAAACACTTGAAATTATGGGTAAAAGGGTTTTTAAAGACGCTGAATCGATTGATGCAGTTTGTTCGTAAATAGAGAAATTTGGTTGGGAATCTATTGAAGTTGAAGTAGTACAGCGAAACTCGAAGGAAGTCAATTTTGATGGGAATTATGAAGAGATTTGACATTATAACGTTATTTTCCTATTAAACATGTTTGATCTAATGGTTCTACACTATATTTATCACGCATAACCTAATTAAGAATTTTAGCAAAATTTAAACCATAGTATTTGCTTTGTCACTGTGTTAAGTAAAAAATTTTTGTCGTCAAAAACACTTGAAAAAATGGGTAAAAGGGTTTTTAAAGACGCTGAATCGATTGATGCAGTATGTTCGTAAATAGGAAGTGTATATCATAGAGAAATTTGGTTGGGAATCTTAAAGTTGAAGTAGTACAGCGAAACTAGAAGGAAGTCATTTTTGTTGGAAATTATAAAGGTATTTGACATTATAACGTAACTTTCCTATTCAACATGTTTGATCTAATGGTTCTACACTATATTTATCACGCATAACCTAATTAAGAATTTTAGCAAAATTTAAACCATAGTATTTGCTTTGTCACTGTGTTAAGTAAAAAATTTTTGTCGTCAAAAACACTTGAAAAAATGGGTAAAAGGGTTTTTAAAGACGCTGAATCGATTGATGCAGTATGTTTGTAAATAGAGAAATCTGGTTGGGAAACTATTGAAGTTGAAGTAGTACAGGAAACTCGAAGGAAGTCAATTTTATTGGAAATTATAAAGAGATTTGACATTATAACGTTATTTTCCTATTAAACATGTTTGATCTAATGGTTCTACACTATATTTATCACGCATAACCTAATTAAGAATTTTAGCAAAATTTAAACCATAGTATTTGCTTTGTCACTGTGTTAAGTAAAAAATTTTTGTCGTCAAAAACACTTGAAAATATGGGTAAAAGGGTTTTTAAAGACGCTGAATCGATTGATGCAGTTTGTTCGTAAATAGAGAAATTTGGTTGGGAATCTATTGAAGTTGAAGTAGTACAGCGAAACTCGAAGGAAGTCAATTTTGATGGGAATTATGAAGAGATTTGATATTATAACGTTATTTTCCTATTAAACATGTTTGATCTAATGGTTCTACACTATATTTATCACGCATAACCTAATTAAGAATTTTAGCAAAATTTAAACCATAGTATTTGCTTTGTCACTGTGTTAAGTAAAAAATTTTTGTCGTCAAAAACACTTGAAAATATGGGTTAAAGGGTTTTTAAAGACGCTGAATCGATTGATGCAGTTTGTTCGTAAATAGAGAAATTTGGTTGGGAATCTATTGAAGTTGAAGTAGTACAGCGAAACTCTAAGGAAGTCAATTTTGATGGGAATTATGAAGAGATTTGACATTATAACGTAATTTTCCTATTCAACATGTTTGATCTAATGGTTCTACACTATATTTATCACGCATAACCTAATTAAGAATTATAGCAAAATTTAAACCATAGTATTTGCTTTGTCACTGTGTTAAGTAAAAAATTTTTGTCGTCCAAAACACTTGAAATTATGGGTAAAAGGGTTTTTAAAGACGCTGAATCGATTGATGCAGTTTGTTCGTAAATAGAGAAATTTGGTTGGGAATCTATTGAAGTTGAAGTAGTACAGCGAAACTCAAAGGAAGTCAATTTTGATGGGAATTATGAAGAGATTTGACATTATAACGTTATTTTCCTATTAAACATATTTGATCTAATGGTTCTACACTATATTTATCACGCATAACCTAATTAAGAATTTTAGCAAAATTTAAACCATAGTATTTGCTTTGTCACTGTGTTAAGTAAAAAATTTTTGTCGTCAAAAACACTTGAAAATATGGGTTAAAGGGTTTTTAAAGACGCTGAATCGATTGATGCAGTATGTTCGTAAATAGGAAGTGTATATCATAGAGAAATCTGGTTGGGAAACTATTGAAGTTGAAGTAGTACAGCGAAACTCGAAGGAAGTCAATTTTGTTGGGAATTATAAAGAGATTTGACATTATAGCTTTATTTTCCTATTTAATATGTTTGATCTTATGGTTGTAAACTAAATTTATCAGGCATAACCTAATTAAGAATTTTAGCAAAATTTAAACCATAGTATTTGATGAGAATTATGAAGAGATTTGACATTATAACGTAATTTTCCTATTCAACATGTTTGATCTAATGGTTCTACACTATATTTATCACGCATAACCTAATTAAGAATTATAGCAAAATTTAAACCATAGTATTTGCTTTGTCACTGTGTTAAGTAAAAAATTTTTGTCGTCAAAAACACTTGAAAATATGGGTAAAAGGGTTTTTAAAGACGCTGAATCGATTGATGCAGTTTGTTCGTAAATAGAGAAATTTGGTTGGGAATCTATTGAAGTTGAAGTAGTACAGCGAAACTCGAAGGAAGTCAATTTTGATGGGAATTATAAAGAGATTTGACATTATAACGTTATTTTCCTATTAAACATATTTGATCTAATGGTTCTACACTATATTTATCACGCATAACCTAATTAAAAATTTTAGCAAAATTTAAACCATAGTATTTGCTTTGTCACTGTGTTAAGTAAAAAATTTTTGTCGTCAAAAACACTTGAAAATATGGGTAAAAGGGTTTTTAAAGACGCTGAATCGATTGATGCAGTTTGTTCGTAAATAGAGAAATTTGGTTGGGAATCTATTGAAGTTGAAGTAGTACAGCGAAACTCAAAGGAAGTCAATTTTGATGGGAATTATAAAGAGATTTGACATTATAACGTTATTTTCCTATTTAACATGTTTGATCTAATGGTTCTACACTATATTTATCACGCATAACCTAATTAAGAATTTTAGCAAAATTTAAACCATAGTATTTGCTTTGTCACTGTGTTAAGTAAAAAATTTTTGTCGTCAAAAACACTTGAAAATATGGGTAAAAGGGTTTTTAAAGACGCTGAATCGATTGATGCAGTTTGTTCGTAAATAAAGAAACTTGGTTGGGAATCTATTGAAGTTGAAGTAGTACATCGAAACTCGAAGGAAGTCAATTTTGATGGGAATTATGAAGAGATTTGACATTATAACATAATTTTCCTATTCAACATGTTTGATCTAATGGTTCTACACTATATTTATCACGCATAACCTAATTACGAATTTTAGCAAAATGTAAACCATAGTATTTGCTTTGTCACTGTGTTAAGTAAAAAATTTTTGTAGTCAAAAACACTTGAAAATATGGGTAAAAGGGTTTTTAAAGACGCTGAATCGATTGATGCAGTTTGTTCGTAAATAGAGAAATCTGGTTGGGGATCTATTGAAGTTGAAGTAGTACAGCGAAACTCGAAGCAAGTCACTTTTATTGAGAATTATAAAGAGATTTGGCATTATAGCTTTATTTTCCTATTAAACATGTTTGATCTAATGGTTCTACACTATATTTATCACGCATAACCTAATTAAGAATTTTAGCAAAATTTAAACCATAGTATTTGCTTTGTCACTGTGTTAAGTAAAAAATTTTTGTCGTCAAAAACACTTGAAAATATGGGTAAAAGGGTTTTTAAAGACGCTGAATCGATTGATGTAGTATGTTTGTAAATAGGAAGTGTATATCATAGAGAAATCTGGTTGGGAAACTATTGAAGTTAAAGTAGTACTGCGAAACTCGAAGGAAGTCAATTTTATTGGGAATTATAAAGAGATTTGGCATTATAGCTTTATTTTCCTATTAAACATGTTTGATCTAATGGTTCTACACTATATTTATCACGCATAACCTAATTAAGAATTTTAGCAAAATTTAAACCATAGTATTTGCTTTGTCACTGTGTTAAGTAAAAAATTTTTGTCGTCAAAAACACTTGAAAATATGGGTAAAAGGGTTTTTAAAGACGCTGAATCGATTGATGCAGTTTGTTCGTAAATAAAGAATTATGGTTGGGAATCTATTGAAGTTGAAGTAGTACAGCGAAACTCGAAGAAAGTCAATTTAGATGGGAATTATGAAGAGATTTGACATTATAACATAATTTTCCTATTCAACATGTTTGATCTAATGGTTCTACACTATATTTATCACGCATAACCTAATTACGAATTTTAGCAAAATGTAAACCATAGTATTTGCTTTGTCACTGTGTTAAGTAAAAAATTTTTGTAGTCAAAAACACTTGAAAATATGGGTAAAAGGGTTTTTAAAGACGCTGAATCGATTGATGCAGTTTGTTTGTAAATAAACTTGGTTGGGAATCTATTGAAGGTGAAGTAGTACATCGAAACTCGAAGGAAGTCAATTTTGATGGGAATTATGAAGAGATTTGACATTATAACGTTATTTTCCTATTCAACATGTTTGATCTAATGGTTCTACACTATATTTATCACGCATAACCTAATTAAGAATTTTAGCAAAATTTAAACCATAGTATTTGCTTTGTCACTGTGTTAAGTAAAAAATTTTTGTCGTCAAAAACACTTGAAAATATGGGTAAAAGGGTTTTTAATGACGCTGAATCGATTGATGCAGTTTGTTCGTAAATAGAGAAATTTGGTTGGGAATCTATTGAAGTTGAAGTAGTACAGCGAAACTCGAAGGAAGTCAATTTTGATGGGAATTATGAAGAGATTTGACATTATAACGTTATTTTCCTATTCAACATGTTTGATCTAATGGTTCTACACTATATTTATCACGCATAAATATGTGTAAAAGGGTTTTTAAAGACGCTGAATCGATTGATGCAGTATTTTCGTAAATAGGAAGTGTATATCATAGAGAAATCTGGTTGGGAAACTATTAAAGTTGAAGTAGTACTGCGAAACTCGAAGGAAGTCAATTTTATTGGGAATTATAAAGAGATTTGACATTATAACGTAATTTTCCTATTCAACATGTTTGATCTAATGGTTCTACACTATATTTATTACGCATAACCTAATTAAGAATTTTAGCAAAATTTAAACCATAGTATTTGCTTTGTCACTGTGTTAAGTAAAAAATTTTTGTCGTCAAAAACACTTGAAAATATGGGTAAAAGGGTTTTTAAAGACGCTGAATCGATTGATGCAGTATGTTCGTAAATAGGAAGTGTATATCATAGAGAAATCTGGTTGGGAAACTATTGAAGTTGAAGTAGTACAGCAAAACTCGAAGGAAGTCAATTTTGTTGGAAATTATAAAGAGATTTGACATTATAACGTTATTTTCCTATTAAACATGTTTGATCTAATGGTTCTACACTATATTTATCACGCATAACCTAATTAAGAATTTTAGCAAAATTTAAACCATAGTATTTGCTTTGTCACTGTGTTAAGTAAAAAATTTTTGTCGTCAAAAACACTTGAAAATATGGGTAAAAGGGTTTTTAAAGACGCTGAATCGATTGATGCAGTTTGTTCGTAAATAGAGAAATCTGGTTGGGAATCTATTGAAGTTGAAGTAGTACAGCGAAACTCGAAGGAAGTCAATTTTGATGGGAATTATGAAGAGATTTGACATTATAACGTTATTTTCCTATTAAACATGTTTGATCTAATGGTTCTACACTATATTTATCACGCATAACCTAATTAAGAATTTTAGCAAAATTTAAACCATAGTATTTGCTTTGTCACTGTGTTAAGTAAAAAATTTTTGTCATCAAAAACACTTGAAAATATGGGTAAAAGGGTTTTTAAAGACGCTGAATCGATTGATGCAGTTTGTTCGTAAATAGAGAAATTTGGTTGGGAATCTATTGAAGTTAAAGTAGTACAGCGAAACTCGAAGGAAGTCAATTTTGTTGGGAATTATAAAGAGATTTGACATTATAACGTAATTTTTCTATTCAACATGTTTGATCTAATGGTTCTACACTATATTTATCACGCATAACCTAATTAAGAATTTTAGCAAAATTTATACCATAGTATTTGCTTTGTCACTGTGTTAAGTAAAAAATTTTTGTCGTCACAAACACTTGAAAATATGGGTAAAAGGGTTTTTAAAGACGCTGAATCGATTGATGCAGTTTGTTGGTAAATAAAAAAATTTGGTTGGGAATCTATTGAAGTTGAAGTAGTACATCGAAACTCTAAGGAAGTCAATTTTGATGAGAATTATGAAGAGATTTAACATTATAACTTTATTTTCCTATTCAACATGTTTGATCTAATGGTTCTACACTATATTTATCACGCATAACCTAATTAAGAATTTTAGCAAAATGTATACCATAGTATTTGCTTTGTCACTGTGTTAAGTAAAAAATTTATGTCGTCAAAAACACTTGAAAATATGGGTAAAAGGGTTTTTAAAGACGCTGAATCGATTGATGCAGTTTGTTCGTAAATAGAGAAATCTGGTTGGGGATCTATTGAAGTTGAAGTAGTACAGCGAAACTCGAAGGAAGTCAATTTGGATGGGAATTATCAAGAGATTTGACATTATACCGTTATTTTCCTATTAAACATATTTGATCTAATGGTTCTACACTATATTTATCACGCATAACCTAATTAAGAATTTTAGCAAAATTTAAACCATAGTATTTGCTTTGTCACTGTGTTAAGTAAAAAATTTTTGTCGTCAAAAACACTTGAAAATATGGGTAAAAGGGTTTTTGAAGACGCTGAATCGATTGATGCAGTAGGTTCGTAAATAGGAAGTGTATATCATAGAGAAATCTGGTTGGGAAACTATTAAAGTTGAAGTAGTACAGCGAAACTCGAAGGAAGTCAATTTTGATGGGAATTACAAAGAGATTTGACATTATAACATAATTTTCCTATTCAACATGTTTGATCTTATGGTTCTACACTACATTTATCACGCATAACCTAATTAAGAATTTTAGCAAAATTTAAACCATAGTATTTGCTTTGTCACTGTGTTAAGTAAAAAATTTTTGTCGTCAAAAACACTTGAAAATATGGGTAAAAGTGTTTTTAAAGACGCTGAATCGATTGATGCAGTTTGTTCGTAAATAGAGAAATTTGGTTGGGACTCTATTGAAGTTGAAGTAGTACAGCGAAACTCGAAGGAAGTCAATTTTGATGGGAATTATGTAGAGATTTGACATTATAACGGTATTTTCCTATTAAACATGTTTGATCTAATGGTTCTACACTAAATTTATCACGCATAACCTAATTAAGAATTTTAGCAAAATTTAAACCATAGTATTTGCTTTGGCACTGTGTTAAGTAAAAAATTTTTGTCGTCAAAAACACTTGAAAATATGTGTAAAAGGGTTTTTAAAGACGCTGAATCGATTGATGCAGTATGTTCGTTAATAGAGAAATTTGGTTGGGAATCTATTGAAGTTGAAGTAGTACAGCGAAACTCGAAGGAAGTCAATTTTGATGGGAATTATGAAGAGATTTGACATTATAACGTTATTTTCCTATTAAACATATTTGATCTAATGGTTCTACACTATATTTATCACGCATAACCTAATTAAGAATTATAGCAAAATTTAAACCATAGTATTTGCTTTGTCACTGTGTTAAGTAAAAAATTTTTGTCGTCAAAAACACTTGAAAATATGGGTAAAAGGGTTTTTAAAGACGCTGAATCGATTGATGCAGTATGTTCGTGAATAGGAAGTGTATATCATAGAGCAATCTGGTTGGGAAACTATTAAAGTTAAAGTAGTACTGCGAAACTCGAAGGAAGTTAATTTTGTTGGGAATTATAAAGAGATTTGACATTATAACGTTATTTTCCTATTAAACATGTTTGATCTGATGGTTCTACACTAAATTTATCAGGCATAACCTAATTAAGAATTTTAGCAAAATTTAAACCATAGTATTTGCTTTGTCACTGTGTTAAGTAAAAAATTTTTGTCGTCAAAAACACTTGAAAATATGGGTAAAAGTGTTTTTAAAGACGCTGAATCGATTGATGCAGTTTGTTCGTAAATAGAGAAATTTGGTTGGGAATCTATTGAAGTTGAAGTAGTACAGCGAAACTCGAAGGAAGTCAATTTTGATGGGAATTATAAAGAGATTTGACATTATAACGTTATTTTCCTATTTAACATGTTTGATCTAATGGTTCTACACTATATTTATCACGCATAACCTAATTAAGAATTTTAGCAAAATTTAAACCATAGTATTTGCTTTGTCACTGTGTTAAGTAAAAAATTTTTGTCGTCAAAAACAGGTGAAAATATGGGTAAAAGGGTTTTTAAAGACGCTGAATCGATTGATGCAGTTTGTTCGTAAATAGGAAGTGTATATCATAGAGAAATCTGGTTGGGAAGTTGAAGTAGTACAGCAAAAATCAAAGGAAGTCAATTTTGATGGGAATTATAAAGAGATTTGACATTATAACGTGATTTTCCTATTAAACATATTTAATGTAATGGTTTTACACTATATTTATCACGCATAACCTACTTAAGAATTTTAGCAAAATTTAAACCATAGTATTTGCTTTGTCACTGTGTTAAGTAAAAAATTTTTGTCGTCAAAAACACTTGAAAATATGGGTAAAAGGGTTTTTAAAGACGCTGAATCGATTGATGCAGTATGTTCGTGAATAGGAAGTGTATATTATAGAGAAATCTGGTTGGGAAACTATTGAAGTTGAAGTAGTACAGCGAAACTCGAAGGAAGTCAATTCTGTTGGGAATTATAAAGAGATTTGGCATTAAAACGTTATTTTCCTATTTAACATGTTTGATCTAATGGTTCTACACTATATTTATCACGCATAACCTAATTAAGAATTTTAGCAAAATTTAAACCATAGTATTTGCTTTGTCACTGTGTTAAGTAAAAAATTTTTGTCGTCAAAAACACTTGAAAATATGGGTAAAAGGGTTTTTAAAGACGCTAAATCGATTGATGCAGTTTGTTCGTAAATAAAGAAACTTGGTTGGGAATCTATTAAAGTTGAAGTAGTACATCGAAACTCGAAGGAAGTCAATTTTGATGGGAATTATGAAGAGATTTGACATTATAACGTTATTTTCCTATTTAACATGTTAGATCTAATGGTTCTACACTATATTTATCACGCATAACCTAATTAAGAATTTTAGCAAAATTTATACCATAGTATTTGCTTTGTCACTGTGTTAAGTAAAAAACTTTTGTTGTCAAAAACACTTGAAAATACGGGTAAAAGGGTTTTTAAAGACGCTGAATCGATTGATGCAGTTTGTTCGTAAATAAACTTGGTTGGGAATCTATTGAAGTAGAAGTAGTACAGCAAAACTCGAAGGAAGTCAATTTTGTTGGGAATTATAAAGAGATTTAACATTATAACTTAATTTTACTATTCAACATGTTTAATCTAATGGTTCTACACTATATTTATCACGCATAACCTAATTAAGAATTTTAGCAAAATTTAAACCATAGTATTTGCTTTGTCACTGTGTTAAGTAAAAAATTTTAGTCGTCAAAAACACTTGAAAATATGGGTAAAAGGGTTTTTAAAGACGCTGAATCGATTGATGCAGTTTGTTCGTAAATAAATTTGGTTGGGAATCTATTGAAGTTAAAGTAGTACAGCGAAACTCGAAGGAAGTCAATTTTAATGGGAATTATGAAGAGATTTGACATTATAACGTTATTTTCCTATTAAACATATTTGATCTAATGGTTCTACACTATATTTATCACGCATAACCTAATTAAGAATTTTAGCAAAATTTAAACCATAGTATTTGCTTTGTCACTGTGTTAGGTAAAAAATTTTGTCGTCAAAAACACTTGAAAATATGGGTAAAAGGGTTTTAAAGACGCTGAATCGATTGATGCAGTTTGTTCGTAAATAGAGAAATTTGGTTGGGAATCTATTGAAGTTGAAGTAGTACTGCGAAACTCGAAGGAAGTTAATTTTGATAAGAATTATGAAGAGATTTGAAATTATAACGTAATTTTCCTATTTAACATGTTTGATCTAATGGTTCTACACTATATTTATCACGCATAACCTAATTAAGAATTATAGCAAAATTTAAACCATAGTATTTGCTTAGTCACTGTGTTAAGTAAAAAATTTTTGTCGTCAAAACCACTTGAAAATATGGGTAAAAGGGTTTTTAATGACGCTGAATTGATTGATGCAGTTTGTTCGTAAATAGAGAGATTTGGTTGGAAATCTATTGAAGTTGAAGTAGTACAGCGAAACTCGAAGGAAGTCAATTTTGATGGGAATTATGAAGAGATTTGACATTATAACGTTATTTTCCTATTAAACATGTTTGATCTAATGGTTCTACACTATATTTATCACGCATAACCTAATTAAAAATTTTAGCAAAATTTAAACCATAGTATTTGCTTTGTCACTATGTTAGGTAAAAAATTTTGTCGTCAAAAACACTTGAAAATATGGGTAAAAGGGTTTTTAAATACGCTGAATCGATTGATGCAGTTTGTTTGTAAATAGAGAAATTTGGTTGGAAATCTATTGAAGTTGAAGTAGTACAGCAAAACTCGAAGGAAGTCAATTTTGATGGGTATTATGAAGGGATTTGAAATTATAACGTAATTTTCCTATTTAACATGTTCGATCTAATGGTTCTACACTAAATTTATCAAGCATAACCTAATTAAGAATTTTAGCAAAATTTAAACCATAGTATTTGCTTTGTCACTGTGTTAAGTAAAAAATTTTTGTCGTCCAAAACACTTGAAATTATGGGTAAAAGGGTTTTTAAAGACGCTGAATTGATTGATGCAGTTTGTTCGTAAATAGAGAGATTTGGTTGGAAATCTATTGAAGTTGAAGTAGTACAGCGAAACTCGAAGGAAGTCAATTTTGATGGGAATTATGAAGAGATTTGACATTATAACGTTATTTTCCTATTAAACATGTTTGATCTAATGGTTCTACACTACATTGAAAAAATGGGTAAAAGGGTTTTTAAAGACGCTAAATCGATGATGCAGTATGTTCGTAAATAGGAAGTGTATATCATAGAGAAATCTGGTTGGGAAACTATTAAAGTTGAAGTAGTACTGCGAAACTCGAAGGAAGTCAATTTTATTGGAAATTATAAAGAGATTTGACATTATAACGCATAATTTTCCTATTCAAGAATGTTTGATCAAATTTAAACCTTAGTGTTTGCTTTGTTACTGGGTTAAGTAAAAAATTTTTGTCGTCAAAAACACTTAAAAATATTGGTAAAAGGGTTTTTTAAGACGCTGAATCGATTAATGCAGTTTGTTCGTAAATAGAGAAATCTGGTTGGGAATCTATTGAAGTTGAAGTAGTACAGCGAAACTCGAAGGAAGTCAATTTTATTGGGAATTATAAAGAGATTTGGCATTATAGCTTTATTTTTCCATTAAACATGTTTGATCTAATGGTTCTACACTATATTTATCACGCATAACCTAATTAAGAATTTTAGCAAAATTTAAACCATAGTATTTGCTTTGTCACTGTGTTAAGTAAAAAATTTTTGTCGTCAAAAACACTTGAAAATATGGGTAAAAGGGTTTTTAAAGAAGCTGAATCGATTGATGCAGTTTGTTCGTAAATAGAGAAATCTGGTTGGGAATCTATTGAAGTTGAAGTAGTACAGCGAAACTCGAAGGAAGTCAATTTTGATGGGAATTATGAAGAGATTTGATATTATAACGTTATTTTCCTATTAAACATGTTTGATCTAATGGTTCTACACTATATTTATCACGCATAACCTAATTAAGAATTTTAGCAAAATTTAAACCATAGTATTTGCTTTGTCACTGTGTTAGGTAAAAAATTTTTGTCGTCAAAAACACTTGAAAATATGGGTAAAAGGGTTTTAAAGACGCTGAATCGATTGATGCAGTTTGTTCGTAAATAGAGAAATTTGGTTAGCAATCTATTGAAGTTAAAGTAGTACAGCAAAACTGGAAGGAAATCAATTTTGTTGGGAATTATAAAGAGATTTGACACAATAATGTAATTTTTCTATTCAACATGATTGATCTAATGGTTCTACACTATATTTATCACGCATAACCTAATTAAGAATTTTAGCAAAATTTAAACCATAATATTTGCTCTGTCACTGTGTTAAGTAAAAAATTTTTGTCGTCAAAAACACTTGAAAATAGGGGTAAAGGGGTTTTTAAAGACGCTGTATCGATTGATGCAGTTTGTTCGTAAATAGAGAAATTTGGTTGGGAATCTATTGAAGTTGAAGTAGTACAGCTAAACTCTAAGGAAGTCAATTTTGATGAGAATTATGTAGAGATTTGACATTATAACGCAATTTTCCTATTCAACATGTTTGATCTTATGGTTGTACACTAAATTTATCAGGCATAACCTAATTAAGAATTTTAGCAAAATTTAAACTATAGTATTTGCTTCGTCACTGTGTTAAGTAAAAAATTTTTGTCGTCAAAAACACTTGAAAATATGGGTAAAAGGGTTTTTAAAGAAGCTGAATCGATTGATGCAGTTTGTTCGTAAATAGAGAAATTTGGTTGGGAATCTATTGAAGTTGGAGTAGTACAGCGAAACTCGGAGGAAGTCAATTTTGATGGCAATTATGAAGAGATTTGAAATTATAACGTTATTTTCCTATTAAACATGTTCGATCTAATGGTTCTACACTATAATTATCACGCATTACCTAATTAAGAATTTTAGCAAAATTTATACCATAGTATTTGCTTTGTCACTGTGTTAAGTAAAAAATTTTTGTCGTCACAAACACTTGAAAATAGGGGTAAAAGGGTTTTTAAAGACGCTGAATCGATTAATGCAGTTTGTTCGTCAATAGAGAAATTTGGTTGGGAATCTATTTAACTTGAAGTAGTACAGCGAAACTCGAAGGAAGTCAATTTTGTTGGGAATTATAAAGAGATTTGACATTATAACATAATTTTCCCATTCAACATGTTTGATCTAATGGTTCTACACTTTATTTATCAGGCATAACCTAATTAAGAATTTTAGCAAAATTTAAACCATAGTATTTGCTTTGTCACTGTGTTAGGTAAAAAATTTTTGTCATCAAAAACACTTGAAAATATGGGTAAAAGGGTTTTAAAGACGCTGAATCGATTGATGCAGTTTGTTCGCAAATAGAGAATTTTGGTTGGGAATCTATTGAAGTTAAAGTAGTACAGCAAAACTTGAAGGAAGTCAATTTTGCTGGGAATTACAAAGAGATTTGACACAATAACGTAATTTTTCTATTCAACATGTTTGATCTAATGGTTCTCCACTATATTTATCATGCATAACCTAATTAAGAATTTTAGCAAAATTTAAACCATAATATTTGCTCTGTCACTGTGTTAAGTAAAAAATTTTTGTCGTCAAAAACACTTGAAAATAGGGGTAAAAGGGTTTTTAAAGACGCTGAATCGATTGATGCAGTTTGTTCGTAAATAGAGAAATTTGGTTGGGAATCTATTGAAGTTGAAGTAGTACAGCGAAACTCTAAGGAAGTCAATTTTGATGAGAATTATGTAGAGATTTGACATTATAACGCAATTTTCCTATTCAACATGTTTGATCTAATGGTTGTACACTAAATTTATCAGGCATAACCTAATTAAGAATTTTAGCAAAATTTAAACCATAGTATTTGCTTTGTCACTGTGTTAAGTAAAAAATTTTTGTCGTCAAAAACACTTGAAAATAGGGGTAAAAGGGTTTTTAAAGAAGCTAAATCGATTGATGCAGTTTGTTCGTAAATAGAGAAATTTGATTGGGAATCTATTGAAGTTGAAGTAGTACAGCGAAACTCGAAGGAAGTCAATTTTGATGGGAATTATGAAGAGATTTGATATTATAACGTTATTTTCCTATTAAACATGTTTGATCTAATGGTTCTACACTATAATTATCACGCATAACCTAATTAAGAATTTTAGCAAAATTTAAACCATAGTATTTGCTTTGTCACTGTGTTAAGTAAAAAATTTTTGTCGTCCAAAACACTTGAAAATAGGGGTAAAAGGGTTTTTAAAGACGCTGAATCGATTAATGCAGTTTGTTCGTAAATAGAGAAATTTGGTTGGGAATCTATTTAACTTGAAGTAGTACAGCGAAACTCGAAGGAAGTCAATTTTGTTGGGAATTATAAAGAGATTTGACATTATAACATAATTTTCCCATTCAACATGTTTGATCTAATGGTTCTACACTATATTTATCACGCATAACCTAATTAAGAATTTAAGCAAAATTTAAACCATAGTATTTGCTTTGTCACTATGATAAGTAAAAAATTTTTGTCGTCCAAAACACTTAAATATGGGTAAAAGGGTTTTTAAAGACGCTGAATCGATTGATGCAGTTTGTTCGTAAATAGAGAAATTTGGTTGGGAAACTATTGAAGTTGAAGTAGTACAGCGAAACTCGAAGGAAGTTAATTTTAATGGGAATTATTAAGAGATTTGACATTATATCGTAATTTTCCTATTCAACATATTTGATCTAATGGTTCTACACTATATTTATCACGCATAACCTAATTAAGAATTCTAGCAAAATTTAAACCATGGTGTTAGCTTTGTCACTGTGTTAAGTAAAAAATTTTGGTAGTCAAAAACACTTGAAAATATGGGTGAAAGGGTTTTTAATGACGCTAAATCGATTGATGCAGTTTGTTCGTGAATAGAGAAATTTGGTTGGGAATCTATTGAAGTTGAAGTAGTACAGCGAAACTCGAAGGAAGTCAATTTTGATAGGAATTATGAAGAGATTTGACATTATAACGTTATTTTCCTATTAAACATGTTTGATCTAATGGTTCTACACTATATTTATCACGCATAACCTAATTAAAAATTTTAGCAAAATTTAAACCATAGTATTTGCTTTGTCACTATGTTAGGTAAAAAATTTTGTCGTCAAAAACACTTGAAAATATGGGTAAAAGGGTTTTAAAGACGCTGAATCGATTGATGCAGTTTGTTCGTAAATAGAGAAATTTGGTTGGGAATCTATTGAAGTTGAAGTAGTACTGCGAAACTCGAAGGAAGTTAATTTTGATGAGAATTATGAAGAGATTTGAAATTATAACGTAATTTTCCTATTCAACATGTTTGATCTAATGGTTCTACACTATATTTATCACGCATAACCTAATTAAGAATTATAGCAAAATTTAAACCATAGTATTTGCTTAGTCACTGTGTTAAGTAAAAAATTTTTGTCGTCAAAACCACTTGAAAATATGGGTAAAAGGGTTTTTAATGACGCTGAATTGATTGATGCAGTTTGTTCGTAAATAGAGAGATTTGGTTGGGAATCTATTGAAGTTGAAGTAGTACAGCGAAACTCGAAGGAAGTCAATTTTGATGGGAATTATGAAGAGATTTGACATTATAACGTTATTTTCCTATTAAACATGTTTGATCTAATGGTTCTACACTATATTTATCACGCATAACCTAATTAAGAATTTTAGCAAAATTTAAACCATAGTATTTGCTTTGTCACTGTGTTAAGTAAAAAATTTTTGTCGTCAAAAACACTTGAAAAAATGGGTAAAAGGGTTTTTAAAGACGCTAAATCGATTGATGCAGTATGTTCGTAAATAGGAAGTGTATATCATAGAGAAATCTGGTTGGGAAACTATTAAAGTTGAAGTAGTACTGCGAAACTCGAAGGAAGTCAATTTTATTGGAAATTATAAAGAGATTTGACATTATAACGTAATTTTCCTATTCAACATGTTTGATCAAATTTAAACCATAGTATTTGCTTTGTCACTGTGTTAAGTAAAAAATTTTTGTCGTCAAAAACACTTGAAAATATGGGTAAAAGGGTTTTTAAAGACGCTGAATCGATTGATGCAGTTTGTTCGTAAATAGGAAGTGTATATCATAAAGAAATCTGCTTGGAAAACTATTGAAGTTGAAGTAGTACTGCGAAACTCGAAGGAAGTCAATTTTATTGGAAATTATAAAGAGATTTGGCATTATAGCTTTATTTTCCTATTAAACATGTTTGATCTAATGGTTCTACACTATATTTATCACGCATAACCTAATTAAGAATTTTAGCAAAATTTAAACCATAGTATTTGCTTTGTCACTGTGTTAGGTAAAAAATTTTTGTCGTCAAAAACACTTGAAAATAGGGGTAAAAGGGTTTTTAAAGAAGCTAAATCGATTGATGCAGTTTGTTCGTAAATAGAGAAATTTGATTGGGAATCTATTGAAGTTGAAGTAGTACAGCGAAACTCGAAGGAAGTCAATTTTGATGGGAATTATGAAGAGATTTGACATTATAACGTTATTTTCCTATTAAAAATGTTTGATCTAATGGTTCTACACTATAATTATCACGCATTACCCAATTAAGAATTTTAGCAAAATTTATACCATAGTATTTGCTTTGTCACTGTGTTAAGTAAAATAAAATTTTGTGGTCCACAACACTTGATATTATGGGTAAAAGGGTTTTTAAAGACGCTGAATCAATTGATGCAGTTTGTTCGTCAATAGAGAAATTTGGTTGGGAATCTATTTAACTTGAAGTAGTACAGCGAAACTCGAAGGAAGTCAATTTTGTTGGGAATTATAAAGAGATTTGACATTATAACATAATTTTCCCATTCAACATGTTTGATCTAATGGTTCTACACTTTATTTATCAGGCATAACCTAATTAAGAATTTTAGCAAAATTTAAACCATAGTATTTGCTTTGTCACAGTGTTAAGTAAAAAAATTTTGTCGTCAAAAACACTTGAAAATATGGGTAAAAGGGTTTTTAATGACGCTGAATCAATTGATGCAGTTTGTTCGTAAATAGAGAAATTTGGTTGGGAAGTTAAAGTAGTACAGCGAAACTCGAAGGAAGTCAATTTTAATGGGAATTATGAAGAGATTTGACATTATAACGTTATTTTCCTACTCAACATATTTGATCTAATGGTTCTACACTATATTTATCACGCATAACCTAATTAAGAATTTTAGCAAAATTTAAACCATAGTATTTGCTTTGTCACTGTGTTAAGTAAAAATTTTTGTCGTCAAAAACACTTTAAAATATGGGTGAAAGGGTTTTTAATGACGCTAAATTGATTGATGCAGTTTGTTCGTGAATAGAGAAATTTGGTTGGGAATCTATTGAAGTTGAAGTAGTACAGCGAAACTCGAAGGAAGTCAATTTTGATAGGAATTATGAAGAGATTTGACATTATAACGTTATTTTCCTATTAAACATGTTTGATCTAATGGTTCTACACTATATTTATCACGCATAACCTAATTAAAAATTTTAGCAAAATTTAAACCATAGTATTTGCTTTGTCACTATGTTAGGTAAAAAATTTTGTCGTCAAAAACACTTGAAAATATGGGTAAAAGGGTTTTAAAGACGCTGAATCGATTGATGCAGTTTGTTCGTAAATAGAGAAATTTGGTTGGGAATCTATTGAAGTTGAAGTAGTACTGCGAAACTCGAAGGAAGTTAATTTTGATGAGAATTATGAAGAGATTTGAAATTATAACGTAATTTTCCTATTCAACATGTTTGATCTAATGGTTCTACACTATATTTATCACGCATAACCTAATTAAGAATTATAGCAAAATTTAAACCATAGTATTTGCTTAGTCACTGTGTTAAGTAAAAAATTTTTGTCGTCAAAACCACTTGAAAATATGGGTAAAAGGGTTTTTAATGACGCTGAATTGATTGATGCAGTTTGTTCGTAAATAGAGAGATTTGGTTGGAAATCTATTAAAGTTGAAGTAGTACAGCGAAACTCGAAGGAAGTCAATTTTGATGGGAATTATGAAGAGATTTGACATTATAACGTTATTTTCCTATTAAACATGTTTGATCTAATGGTTCTACACTACATTGAAAAAATGGGTAAAAGGGTTTTTAAAGACGCTAAATCGATGATGCAGTATGTTCGTAAATAGGAAGTGTATATCATAGAGAAATCTGGTTGGGAAACTATTAAAGTTGAAGTAGTACTGCGAAACTCGAAGGAAGTCAATTTTATTGGAAATTATAAAGAGATTTGACATTATAACGTAATTTTCCTATTCAACATGTTTGATCAAATTTAAACCATAGTATTTGCTTTGTCACTGTGTTAAGTAAAAAATTTTTGTCGTCAAAAACACTTGAAAATATGTGTAAAAGGGTTTTTAAAGACGCTGAATCGATTAATGCAGTATGTTCGTAAAGAGGAAGTGTATATCATAGAGAAATCTGGTTGGAAAACTATTGAAGTTGAAGTAGTACTGCGAAACTCGAAGGAAGTCAATTTTATTGGAAATTATAAAGAGATTTGGCATTATAGCTTTATTTTCCTATTAAATATGTTTTATCTTATGGTTGTACACTAAATTTATCAGGCATAACCTAATTAAGAATTTTAGCAAAATTTAAACCATAGTATTTGCTTCGTCACTGTGTTAAGTAAAAAATTTTTGTCGTCAAAAACACTTGAAAATATGGGTAAAAGGGTTTTTAAAGAAGCTGAATCGATTGATGCAGTTTGTTCGTAAATAGAGAAATCTGGTTGGTAAGTTGAAGTAGTACAGCGAAACTCGAAGGAAGTCAATTTTGATGGGAATTATGAAGAGATTTGATATTATAACGTTATTTTCCTATTAAACATGTTCGATCTAATGGTTCTACACTATATTTATCACGCATTACCTAATTAAGAATTTTAGCAAAATTTAAACCATAGTATTTGCTTTGTCACTGTGTTAGGTAAAAAATTTTTGTCATCAAAAACACTTGAAAATATGGGTAAAAGGGTTTTAAAGACGCTGAATCTATTGAAGTTAAAGTAGTACAGCAAAACTCGAAGGAAGTCAATTTTGTTGGGAATTAAAAAGAGATTTGACACAATAACGTAATTTTTCTATTCAACATGTTTGATCTAATGGTTCTCCACTATATTTATCATGCATAACCTAATTAAGAATTTTAGCAAAATTTAAACCATAATATTTGCTCTGTCACTGTGTTAAGTAAAAAATTTTTGTCGTCAAAAACACTTGAAAATAGGGGTAAAGGGGTTTTTAAAGACGCTGTATCGATTGATGCAGTTTGTTCGTAAATAGAGAAATTTGGTTGGGAATCTATTGAAGTTGAAGTAGTACAGCGAAACTCTAAGGAAGTCAATTTTGATGAGAATTATGTAGAGATTTGACATTATAACGCAATTTTCCTATTCAACATGTTTGATCTTATGGTTGTACACTAAATTTATCAGGCATAACCTAATTAAGAATTTTAGCAAAATTTAAACTATAGTATTTGCTTCGTCACTGTGTTAAGTAAAAAATTTTTGTCGTCAAAAACACTTGAAAATATGGGTAAAAGGGTTTTTAAAGAAGCTGAATCGATTGATGCAGTTTGTTCGTAAATAGAGAAATCTGGTTGGTAAGTTGAAGTAGTACAGCGAAACTCGAAGGAAGTCAATTTTGATGGGAATTATGAAGAGATTTGATATTATAACGTTATTTTCCTATTAAACATGTTCGATCTAATGGTTCTACACTATATTTATCACGCATTACCTAATTAAGAATTTTAGCAAAATTTAAACCATAGTATTTGCTTTGTCACTGTGTTAAGTAAAAAATTTTTGTCGTCCAAAACACTTGAAAATAGGGGTAAAAGGGTTTTTAAAGACGCTGAATCGATTAATGCAGTTTGTTCGTAAATAGAGAAATTTGGTTGGGAATCTATTTAACTTGAAGTAGTACAGCGAAACTCGAAGGAAGTCAATTTTGTTGGGAATTATAAAGAGATTTGACATTATAACATAATTTTCCCATTCAACATGTTTGATCTAATGGTTCTACACTTTATTTATCAGGCATAACCTAATTAAGAATTTTAGCAAAATTTAAACCATAGTATTTGCTTTGTCACTGTGTTAGGTAAAAAATTTTTGTCATCAAAAACACTTGAAAATATGGGTAAAAGGGTTTTAAAGACGCTGAATCTACTGAAGTTGAAGTAGTACAGCGAAACTCGAAGGAAGTCAATTTTGTTGGAAATTATAAAGAGATTTGAAACAATAACGTAATTTTTCTATTTAACATGTTTGATCTAATGGTTCTACACTATATTTATCACGCATAACCTGATTAAGAATTTTAGCAAAATTTAAACCATTGTATTTGCTTTGTCACTGTGTTAAAAAATTTTTGTCGTCCAAAACACTTGAAATTATGGGTAAAAGGGTTTTTAAATACGCTGAATCGATTGATGCAGTTTGTTCGTAAATAGAGAAATTTGGTTGGGAATCTATTGAAGTTGAAGTAGTACAGCGAAACTCAAAGGAAGTCAATTTTGATGGGAATTATGAAGAGATTTGACATTATAACGTTATTTTCCTATTAAACATATTTTATTTAATGGTTCTACACTATATTTATCACGCATAACCTAATTAAAAATTTTAGCAAAATTTAAACCATAGTATTTGCTTTGTCACTGTGTTAAAAAAAAATTTTTGTCGTCAAAAACACTTGAAAATAGGGGTAAAAGGGTTTTTAAAGACGCTGAATCGATTAATGCAGTTTGTTCGTAAATAGAAAAATTTGGTTGGGAATCTATTGAAGTTGAAGTAGTACAGCAAAAATCAAAGGAAGTCAATTTTGATGGGAATTATAAAGAGATTTGACATTATAACGTGATTTTCCTATTAAACATATTTGATCTAATGGTTCTACACTATATTTATCACGCATAACCTACTTAAGAATTTTAGCAAAATTTAAACCATAGTATTTGCTTTGTCACTGTGTTAAGTAAAAAATTTTTGTCGTCAAAAACACTTGAAAAATGGGTAAAAGGGTTTTTAAAGACGCTGAATCGATTGATGCAGTATGTTCGTGAATAGGAAGTGTATATCATAGAGCAATCTGGTTGGGAAACTATTAAAGTTAAAGTAGTACTGCGAAACTCGAAGGAAGTCAATTTTGTTGGGAATTATAAAGAGATTTGGCATTATAGCTTTATTTTCCTATTTAATATGTTTGATCTTATGTTTGTAAACTAAATTTATCAGGCATAACCTAATTAAGAATTTTAGCAAAATTTAAACCATAGTATTTGCTTTGTCACTGTGTTAAGTAAAAAATTTTTGTCGTCAAAAACACTTGAAAATATGGGTAAAAGGGTTTTTAAAGACGCTGAATCGATTGATGCAGTTTGTTCGTAAATAGAGAAATTTGGTTGGGAATCTATTGAAGTTGAAGTAGTACAGCGAAACACGAAGGAAGTCAATTTTGTTGGGAATTATAAAGAGATTTGGCATTATAGCTTTATTTTCCTATTTAATATGTTTGATCTTATGGTTGTAAACTAAATTTATCACGCATAACCTAATTAAGAATTATAGCAAAATTTAAACCATAGTATTTGCTTTGTCACTGTGTTATGTAAAAAACTTTTGTTGTCAAAAACACTTGAAAAAATGGGTAAAAGGGTTTTTAAAGACGCTGAATCGATTGATGCAGTTTGTTCGTAAATAGGAAGTGTATATCATAGAGAAATCTGGTTGGGAAGTTGAAGTAGTACAGCGAAACTCGAAGGAAGTCAATTTTGATGGGAATTATGAAGAGATTTGATATTATAACGTTATTTTCCTATTAAACATGTTTTATCTAATGGTTCTACACTATATTTATCATGCATAACCTAATTAAGAATTTTAGCAAAATTTAAACCATAGTATTTGCTTTGTCACTGTGTTAAGTAAAAAATTTTTGTGGTCCAAAACACTTGAAAATATGGGTAAAAGGGTTTTAAAGACGCTGAATCGATTAATGCAGTTTGTTCGTAAATAGAGAAATTTGTTTGGGAATCTATTGAAGTTGAAGTAGTACAGCGAAATTCAAAGGAAGTAAATTTTGTTGGGAATTATAAAGAGATTTGACACAATAATGTAATTTTTCTATTCAACATGTTTGATCTAATGGTTCTCCACTATATTTATCATGCATAACCTAATTAAGAATTTTAGCAAAATTTAAACCATAGTATTTGCTTTGTCACTGTGTTAAGTAAAAAATTTTTGTCGTCAAAAACACTTGAAAAATGGGTAAAAGGGTTTTTAAAGACGCTGAATCGATTGATGCAGTATGTTCGTAAATAGGAAGTGTATATCATAGAGAAATCTAGTTGGAAAACTATTAAAGTTAAAGTAGTATTGCGAAACTCGAAGGAAGTCAATTTTGTTGGGAATTATAAAGAGATTTGGCATTATAGCTTTATTTTCCTATTTAATATTTTTGATCTTATGGTTGTACACTAAATTTATCACGCATAACCTAATTAAGAATTTTAGCAAAATTTAAACCATAGTATTTGCTTTGTCACTGTGTTAAGTAAAAAATTTTTGTCGTCAAAAACACTTGAAAATATGGGTAAAAGGGTTTTTAAAGACGCTGAATCGGTTGATGCAGTTTGTTCGTTAATAGAGAAATCTGGTTGGGAAGTTAAAGTAGTACAGCGAAACTCGAAGGAAGTCAATTTTGTTGGGAACTATAAAGAGATTTGGCATTATAGCTTTATTTTCCTATTTAATATGTTTGATCTTATGGTTGTACACTAAATTTATCAGGCATAACCTAATTAAGAATTTTAGCAAAATTTAAACCATAGTATTTGCTTTGTCACTGTGTTAAGTAAAAAATTTTTGTCGTCTAAAACACTTAAAAATATGAGTAAAAGGGTTTTTAAAGACGCTGAATCGGTTGATGCAGTTTGTTCGTTAATAGAGAAATCTGGTTGGGAAGTTGAAGTAGTACAGCGAAACTCGAAGGAAGTCAATTTTAATGGGAATTATGAAGAGATTTGATATTAAAACGTTATTTTCTTACTAAACATGTTTTATCTAATGGTTCTACACTATATTTATCACGCATAACCTAATTAAGAATTTTAGCAAAATTTAAACCATAGTATTTGCTTTGTCACTGTGATAAGTAAAAAATTTTTGTGGTCCAAAACACTTGAAAATAGGGGTAAAAGGGTTTTTAATGACGCTGAATCGATTAATGTAGTTTGTTCGTAAATAGAGAAATCTGGTTGGGAAACTATTGAAGTTAAAGTAGTACTGCGAAACTCGAAGGAAGTCAATTTTGATGAGAATTATGAAGAGATTTGACATTATAACGTAATTTTCCTATTCAACATGTTTGATCTAATAGTTCTACACTATATTTATCACGCATAACCTAATTAAGAATTATAGCAAAATTTAAACCATAGTATTTGCTTTGTCACTGTGTTAAGTAAAAAATTTGTGTCGTCAAAAACACTTGAAAATAGGGGTAAACGGGTTTTTAAAGACGCTGAATCGATTGATGCAGTTTGTTCGTAAATAGAGAAATTTGGTTGGGAATCTATTGAAGTTGAAGTAGTACAGCGAAACTCGAAGGAAGTCAATTTTGATGAGAATTATGAAGAGATATGACATTATAACGTAATTTTCCTATTCAACATGTTTGATCTAATAGTTATACACTATATTTATCACGCATAACCTAATTAAGAATTATAGCAAAATTTAAACCATAGTATTTGCTTTGTCACTGTGTTAAGTAAAAAATTTGTGTCGTCAAAAACACTTGAAAATAGGGGTAAACGGGTTTTTCAAGACGCTGAATCGATTGATGCAGTTTGTTCGTAAATAGAGAAATTTGGTTGGGAATCTATTGAAGTTGAAGTAGTACAGCGAAACTCGAAGGAAGTCAATTTTGATGAGAATTATGAAGAGATATGACATTATAACGTAATTTTCCTATTCAACATGTTTGATCTAATAGTTCTACACTATATTTATCACGCATAACCTAATTAAGAATTATAGCAAAATTTAAACCATAGTATTTGCTTTGTCACTGTGTTAAGTAAAAAATTTTTGTCGTCAAAAACACTTGAAAATAGGGGTAAACGGGTTTTTAAAGACGCTGAATCGATTGATTCAGTTTGTTCGTAAATAGAGAAATCTGGTTGGGAAGTTGAAGTAGTACAGCGAAACTCGAAGGAAGTCAATTTTGTTGGGAATTATAAAGATATTTAACATTCTAACATAATTTTTCTATTCAACATGTTTGATCTATTTTTTCTACACTTTATTTATCACGCATAACCTAATTAAGAATTTTAGCAAAATTTAAACCATAGTATTTGCTTTGTCACTGTGTTAAGTAAAAAATTTTTGTCGTCAAAAACAGGTGAAAATATGGGTAAAAGGGTTTTTAAAGACGCTGAATCGATTGATGCAGTTTGTTCGTAAATAGAGAAATTTGGTTGGGAAGTTAAAGTAGTACAGCGAAACTCGAAGGAAGTCAATTTTGATGGGAATTATGAAGAGATTTGACATTATAACATTATTTTCCTATTAAACATATTTGATCTAATGGTTTTACACTATATTTATCACGCATAACCTAATTAAGAATTTTAGCAAAATTTAAACCATAGTATTCGCTTTGTCACTGTGTTAAGTAAAAAATTTTTGTCGTCAAAAACACTTGAAAATATGGGTAAAAGGGTTTTAGAGACGCTGAATCGATTGATGCAATTTGTTCGTGAATAGAGAAATTTGGTTGGGAATCTATTGAAGTTGAAGTAGTACAGCGAAACTCGAAGGAAGTCAATTTTGATAGGAATAATGGAGAGATTTGACATTATAACGTTATTTTCCTATTAAACATGTTTGATCTAATGGTTCTACACTATATTTATAACGCATAACCTAATTAAAAATTTTAGCAAAATTTAAACCATAGTATTTGCTTTGTCACTATGTTAGGTAAAAAATTTTGTCGTCAAAAACACTTGAAAATATGGGTAAAAGGGTTTTAAAGACGCTGAATCGATTGATGCAGTTTGTTCGTAAATAGAGAAATTTGGTTGGGAATCTATTGAAGTTGAAGTAGTACTGCGAAACTCGAAGGAAGTTAATTTTGATGAGAATTATGAAGAGATTTGAAATTATAACGTAATTTTCCTATTCAACATGTTTGATCTAATGGTTCTACACTATATTTATCACGCATAACCTAATTAAGAATTATAGCAAAATTTCAACCATAGTATTTGCTTAGTCACTGTGTTAAGTAAAAAATTTTTGTCGTCAAAACCACTTGAAAATATGGGTAAAAGGGTTTTTAATGACGCTGAATTGATTGATGCAGTTTGTTCGTAAATAGAGAGATTTGGTTGGGAATCTATTGAAGTTGAAGTAGTACAGCGAAACTCGAAGGAAGTCAATTTTGATGGGAATTATGAAGAGATTTGACATTATAACGTTATTTTCCTATTAAACATGTTTGATCTAATGGTTCTACACTATATTTATCACGCATAACCTAATTAAGAATTTTAGCAAAATTTAAACCATGGTATTTGCTTTGTCACTGTGTTAAGTAAAAAATTTTTGTCGTCAAAAACACTTGAAAAAATGGGTAAAAGGGTTTTTAAAGACGCTAAATCGATTGATGCAGTATGTTCGTAAATAGGAAGTGTATATCATAGAGAAATCTGGTTGGGAAACTATTAAAGTTGAAGTAGTACTGCGAAACTCGAAGGAAGTCAATTTTATTGGAAATTATAAAGAGATTTGACATTATAACGTAATTTTCCTATTTAACATGTTTGATCAAATTTAAACCATAGTATTTGCTTTGTCACTGTGTTAAGTAAAAAATTTTTGTCGTCAAAAACACTTGAAAATATGTGTAAAAGGGTTTTTAAAGACGCTGAATCGATTAATGCAGTATGTTCGTAAAGAGGAAGTGTATATCATAGAGAAATCTGGTTGGGAAACTATTGAAGTTGGAGTAGTACTGCGAAACTCGAAGGAAGTCAATTTTATTGGGAATTATAAAGAGATTTGGCATTATAGCTTTATTTTCCTATTAAATATGTTTGATCTTATGGTTGTACACTAAATTTATCAGGCATAACCTAATTAAGAATTTTAGCAAAATTTAAACCATAGTATTTGCTTTGTCACTGTGTTAAGTAAAAAATTTTTGTCGTCAAAAACACTTGAAAATAGGGGTAAAAGGGTTTTTAAAGACGCTGAATCGATTGATGCAGTTTGTTCGTAAATAGAGAAATTTGGTTGGGAATCTATTGAAGTTGAAGTAGTACTGCGAAACTCGAAGGAAGTCAATTTTATTGGAAATTATAAAGAGATTTGACATTATAACGTAATTTTCCTATTCAACATGTTTGATCAAATTTAAACCATAGTATTTGCTTTGTCACTGTGTTAAGTAAAAAATTTTTGTCGTCAAAAACACTTGAAAATATGTGTAAAAGGGTTTTTAAAGACGCTGAATCGATTAATGCAGTATGTTCGTAAATAGGAAGTGTATATCATAGAGAAATCTGGTTGGGAAACTATTGAAGTTAAAGTAGTACTGCGAAACTCGAAGGAACTCAATTTTGTTGGGAATTATAAAGAGATTTGGCATTATAGCTTTATTTTCCTATTTAATATGTTTGATCTTATGTTTGTAAACTAAATTTATCAGGCATAACCTAATTAAGAATTTTTGCAAAATTTAAACCATAGTATTTGCTTTGTCACTGTGTTAAGTAAAAAATTTTTGTCGTCAAAAACACTTGAAAATATGGGTAAAAGGGTTTTTAAAGACGCTGAATCGATTAATGCAGTATGTTCGTAAATAGGAAGTGTATATCATAGAGAAATCTGGTTGGGAAACTATTGAAGTTAAAGTAGTACTGCAAAACTCGAAGGAACTTAATTTTGTTGGGAATTATAAAGAGATTTGGCATTATAGCTTTATTTTCCTATTTAATATGTTTGATCTTATGTTTGTAAACTAAATTTATCAAGCATAACCTAATTAAGAATTTTAGCAAAATTTAAACCATAGTATTTGCTTTGTCACTGTGTTAAGTAAAAAACTTTTGTTGTCAAAAACACTTGAAAAAATGGGTAAAAGGGTTTTTAAAGACGCTGAATCGATTGATGCAGTTTGTTCGTAAATAGGAAGTGTATATCATAGAGAAATCTGGTTGGGAAGTTGAAGTAGTACAGCGAAACTCGAAGGAAGTCAATTTTGATGGGAATTATGAAGAGATTTGATATTATAACGTTATTTTCCTATTAAACATGTTTTATCTAATGGTTCTACACTATATTTATCATGCATAACCTAATTAAGAATTTTAGCAAAATTTAAACCATAGTATTTGCTTTGTCACTGTGTTAAGTAAAAAATTTTTGTGGTCCAAAACACTTGAAAATAGGAGTAAAAGGGTTTTTAAAGACGCTGAATCGATTAATGCAGTTTGTTTGTAAATAGAGAAATTTGTTTGGGAATCTATTGAAGTTGAAGTAGTACAGCGAAATTCAAAGGAAGTAAATTTTGTTGGGAATTATAAAGAAATTTGACACAATAACGTAATTTTTCTATTCAACATGTTTGATCTAATGGTTCTCCACTATATTTATCATGCATAACCTAATTAAGAATTTTAGCAAAATTTAAACCATAGTATTTGCTTTGTCACTG
This sequence comes from Ophraella communa, assembly GCA_035357415.1. Lineage (NCBI taxonomy): Eukaryota > Metazoa > Arthropoda > Insecta > Coleoptera > Chrysomelidae > Ophraella > Ophraella communa. The sequence continues at coordinate 22,654,182 of CM068989.1, forward strand.
TGTTAAGTAAAAAATTTTTGTCGTCAAAAACACTTGAAAAATGGGTAAAAGGGTTTTTAAAGACGCTGAATCGATTGATGCAGTATATTCGTAAATAGGAAGTGTATATCATAGAGAAATCTAGTTGGAAAACTATTAAAGTTAAAGTAGTATTGCGAAACTCGAAGGAAGTCAATTTTGTTGGGAATTATAAAGAGATTTGGCATTATAGCTTTATTTTCCTATTTAATATTTTTGATCTTATGGTTGTACACTAAATTTATCACGCATAACCTAATTAAGAATTTTAGCAAAATTTAAACCATAGTATTTGCTTTGTCACTGTGTTAAGTAAAAATTTTTTGTCGTCAAAAACACTTGAAAATATGGGTAAAAGGGTTTTTAAAGACGCTGAATCGGTTGATGCAGTTTGTTCGTTAATAGAGAAATCTGGTTGGGAAGTTAAAGTAGTACAGCGAAACTCGAAGGAAGTCAATTTTGTTGGGAACTATAAAGAGATTTGGCATTATAGCTTTATTTTCCTATTTAATATGTTTGATCTTATGGTTGTACACTAAATTTATCAGGCATAACCTAATTAAGAATTTTAGCAAAATTTAAACCATAGTATTTGCTTTGTCACTGTGTTAAGTAAAAATTTTTGTCGTCAAAAACACTTAAAAATATGAGTAAAAGGGTTTTTAAAGACGCTGAATCGGTTGATGCAGTTTGTTCGTTAATAGAGAAATCTGGTTGGGAAGTTGAAGTAGTACAGCGAAACTCGAAGGAAGTCAATTTTAATGAGAATTATGAAGAGATTTGATATTAAAACGTTATTTTCTTACTAAACATGTTTTATCTAATGGTTCTACACTATATTTATCACGCATAACCTAATTAAGAATTTTAGCAAAATTTAAACCATAGTATTTGCTTTGTCACTGTGATAAGTAAAAAATTTTTGTGGTCCAAAACACTTGAAAATAGGGGTAAAAGGGTTTTTAATGACGCTGAATCGATTAATGTAGTTTGTTCGTAAATAGAGAAATCTGGTTGGGAAACTATTGAAGTTAAAGTAGTACTGCGAAACTCGAAGGAAGTCAATTTTGATGAGAATTATGAAGAGATTTGACATTATAACGTAATTTTCCTATTCAACATGTTTGATCTAATAGTTCTACACTATATTTATCACGCATAACCTAATTAAGAATTATAGCAAAATTTAAACCATAGTATTTGCTTTGTCACTGTGTTAAGTAAAAAATTTGTGTCGTCAAAAACACTTGAAAATAGGGGTAAACGGGTTTTTAAAGACGCTGAATCGATTGATGCAGTTTGTTCGTAAATAGAGAAATTTGGTTGGGAATCTATTGAAGTTGAAGTAGTACAGCGAAACTCGAAGGAAGTCAATTTTGATGAGAATTATGAAGAGATATGACATTATAACGTAATTTTCCTATTCAACATGTTTGATCTAATAGTTCTACACTATATTTATCACGCATAACCTAATTAAGAATTATAGCAAAATATAAACCATAGTATTTGCTTTGTCACTGTGTTAAGTAAAAAATTTGTGTCGTCAAAAACACTTGAAAATAGGGGTAAACGGGTTTTTAAAGACGCTGAATCGATTGATGCAGTTTGTTCGTAAATAGAGAAATTTGGTTGGGAATCTATTGAAGTTGAAGTAGTACAGCGAAACTAGAAGGAAGTCAATTTTGATGAGAATTATGAAGAGATATGACATTATAACGTAATTTTCCTATTCAACATGTTTGATCTAATAGTTCTACACTATATTTATCACGCATAACCTAATTAAGAATTATAGCAAAATTTAAACCATAGTATTTGCTTTGTCACTGTGTTAAGTAAAAAATTTGTGTCGTCAAAAACACTTGAAAATAGGGGTAAACGGGTTTTTAAAGACGCTGAATCGATTGATGCAGTTTGTTCGTAAATAGAGAAATTTGGTTGGGAATCTATTGAAGTTGAAGTAGTACAGCGAAACTCGAAGGAAGTCAATTTTGATGAGAATTATGAAGAGATATGACATTATAACGTAATTTTCCTATTCAACATGTTTGATCTAATAGTTCTACACTATATTTATCACGCATAACCTAATTAAGAATTATAGCAAAATTTAAACCATAGTATTTGCTTTGTCACTGTGTTAAGTAAAAAATTTTTGTCGTCAAAAACACTTGAAAATAGGGGTAAACGGGTTTTTAAAGACGCTGAATCGATTGATTCAGTTTGTTCGTAAATAGAGAAATCTGGTTGGGAAGTTGAAGTAGTACAGCGAAACTCGAAGGAAGTCAATTTTGTTGGGAATTATAAAGATATTTAACATTCTAACATAATTTTTCTATTCAACATGTTTGATCTATTTTTTCTACACTTTATTTATCACGCATAACCTAATTAAGAATTTTAGCAAAATTTAAACCATAGTATTTGCTTTGTCACAGTGTTAAGTAAAAAAATTTTGTCGTCAAAAACACTTGAAAATATGGGTAAAAGGGTTTTTAATGACGCTGAATCAATTGATGCAGTTTGTTCGTAAATAGAGAAATTTGGTTGGGAAGTTAAAGTAGTACAGCGAAACTCGAAGAAAGTCAATTTTGATGGGAATTATGAAGAGATTTGACATTATAACGTTATTTTCCTACTCAACATATTTGATCTAATGGTTTTACACTATATTTATCACGCATAACCTAATTAAGAATTTTAGCAAAATTTAAACCATAGTATTTGCTTTGTCACTGTGTTAAGTAAAAAATTTTTGTCGTCAAAAACTCTTGAAAATATGGGTGAAAGGGTTTTTAATGACGCTTAATCGATTGATGCAATTTGTTCGTGAATAGAGAAATTTGGTTGGGAATCTATTGAAGTTGAAGTAGTACAGCGAAACTCGAAGGAAGTCAATTTTGATAGGAATTATGGAGAGATTTGACATTATAACGTTATTTTCCTATTAAACATGTTTGATCTAATGGTTCTACACTATATTTATAACGCATAACCTAATTAAAAATTTTAGCAAAATTTAAACCATAGTATTTGCTTTGTCACTATGTTAGGTAAAAAATTTTGTCGTCAAAAACACTTGAAAATATGGGTAAAAGGGTTTTAAAGACGCTGAATCGATTGATGCAGTTTGTTCGTAAATAGAGAAATTTGGTTGGAAATCTATTGAAGTTGAAGTAGTACTTAATTAATTAATTAATTTTGATGAGAATTATGAAGAGATTTGAAATTATAACGTAATTTTCCTATTCAACATGTTTGATCTAATGGTTCTACACTATATTTATCACGCATAACCTAATTAAGAATTATAGCAAAATTTCAACCATAGTATTTGCTTAGTCACTGTGTTAAGTAAAAAATTTTTGTCGTCAAAACCACTTGAAAATATGGGTAAAAGGGTTTTTAATGACGCTGAATTGATTGATGCAGTTTGTTCGTAAATAGAGAGATTTGGTTGGGAATCTATTGAAGTTGAAGTAGTACAGCGAAACTCGTAGGGAGTCAATTTTGATGGGAATTATGAAGAGATTTGACATTATAACGTTATTTTCCTATTAAACATGTTTGATCTAATGGTTCTACACTACATTTATCACGCATGACCTAATTAAGAATTTTATCAAAATTTAAACCATGGTATTTGCTTTGTCACTGTGTTAAGTAAAAAATTTTTGTCGTCAAAAACACTTGAAAATAGGAGTAAAAGGGTTTTTAAAGACGCTGAATCGATTGATGCAGTTTGTTCGTAAATAGGAAGTGTATATCATAGAGAAATCTGGTTGGGAAGTTGAAGTAGTACAGCGAAACTCGAAGGAAGTCAATTTTGATGGGAATTATGAAGAGATTTGATATTATAACGTTATTTTCCTATTAAACATGTTTTATCTAATGGTTCTACACTATATTTATCATGCATAACCTAATTAAGAATTTTAGCAAAATTTAAACCATAGTATTTGCTTTGTCACTGTGTTAAGTAAAAAATTTTTGTGGTCCAAAACACTTGAAAATAGGAGTAAAAGGGTTTTTAAAGACGCTGAATCGATTAATGCAGTTTGTTTGTAAATAGAGAAATTTGTTTGGGAATCTATTGAAGTTGAAGTAGTACAGCGAAATTCAAAGGAAGTAAATTTTGTTGGGAATTATAAAGAAATTTGACACAATAACGTAATTTTTCTATTCAACATGTTTGATCTAATGGTTCTCCACTATATTTATCATGCATAACCTAATTAAGAATTTTAGCAAAATTTAAACCATAGTATTTGCTTTGTCACTGTGTTAAGTAAAAAATTTTTGTCGTCAAAAACACTTGAAAAATGGGTAAAAGGGTTTTTAAAGACGCTGAATCGATTGATGCAGTATATTCGTAAATAGGAAGTGTATATCATAGAGAAATCTAGTTGGAAAACTATTAAAGTTAAAGTAGTATTGCGAAACTCGAAGGAAGTCAATTTTGTTGGGAATTATAAAGAGATTTGGCATTATAGCTTTATTTTCCTATTTAATATTTTTGATCTTATGGTTGTACACTAAATTTATCACGCATAACCTAATTAAGAATTTTAGCAAAATTTAAACCATAGTATTTGCTTTGTCACTGTGTTAAGTAAAAATTTTTTGTCGTCAAAAACACTTGAAAATATGGGTAAAAGGGTTTTTAAAGACGCTGAATCGGTTGATGCAGTTTGTTCGTTAATAGAGAAATCTGGTTGGGAAGTTAAAGTAGTACAGCGAAACTCGAAGGAAGTCAATTTTGTTGGGAACTATAAAGAGATTTGGCATTATAGCTTTATTTTCCTATTTAATATGTTTGATCTTATGGTTGTACACTAAATTTATCAGGCATAACCTAATTAAGAATTTTAGCAAAATTTAAACCATAGTATTTGCTTTGTCACTGTGTTAAGTAAAAAATTTTTGTCGTCAAAAACACTTAAAAATATGAGTAAAAGGGTTTTTAAAGACGCTGAATCGGTTGATGCAGTTTGTTCGTTAATAGAGAAATCTGGTTGGGAAGTTGAAGTAGTACAGCGAAACTCGAAGGAAGTCAATTTTAATGAGAATTATGAAGAGATTTGATATTAAAACGTTATTTTCTTACTAAACATGTTTTATCTAATGGTTCTACACTATATTTATCACGCATAACCTAATTAAGAATTTTAGCAAAATTTAAACCATAGTATTTGCTTTGTCACTGTGATAAGTAAAAAATTTTTGTGGTCCAAAACACTTGAAAATAGGGGTAAAAGGGTTTTTAATGACGCTGAATCGATTAATGTAGTTTGTTCGTAAATAGAGAAATCTGGTTGGGAAACTATTGAAGTTAAAGTAGTACTGCGAAACTCGAAGGAAGTCAATTTTGATGAGAATTATAAAGAGATTTGACATTATAACGTAATTTTCCTATTCAACATGTTTGATCTAATAGTTCTACACTATATTTATCACGCATAACCTAATTAAGAATTATAGCAAAATTTAAACCATAGTATTTGCTTTGTCACTGTGTTAAGTAAAAAATTTGTGTCGTCAAAAACACTTGAAAATAGGGGTAAACGGGTTTTTAAAGACGCTGAATCGATTGATGCAGTTTGTTCGTAAATAGAGAAATTTGGTTGGGAATCTATTGAAGTTGAAGTAGTACAGCGAAACTCGAAGGAAGTCAATTTTGATGAGAATTATGAAGAGATATGACATTATAACGTAATTTTCCTATTCAACATGTTTGATCTAATAGTTCTACACTATATTTATCACGCATAACCTAATTAAGAATTATAGCAAAATTTAAACCATAGTATTTGCTTTGTCACTGTGTTAATTATAAAATTTGTTTCGTCAAAAACTCTTGACAGTTGTGGTAAACGGGTTTTTAAAGACGCTGAATCGATTGATGCAGTTTGTTCGTAAATAGAGAAATTTGGTTGGGAATCTATTGAAGTTGAAGTAGTACAGCGAAACTAGAAGGAAGTCAATTTTGATGAGAATTATGAAGAGATATGACATTATAACGTAATTTTCCTATTCAACATGTTTGATCTAATAGTTCTACACTATATTTATCACGCATAACCTAATTAAGAATTATAGCAAAATTTAAACCATAGTATTTGCTTTGTCACTGTGTTAAGTAAAAAATTTGTGTCGTCAAAAACACTTGAAAATAGGGGTAAACGGGTTTTTAAAGACGCTGAATCGATTGATGCAGTTTGTTCGTAAATAGAGAAATTTGGTTGGAAAACTATTAAAGTTGAAGTAGTACTGCGAAACTAGAAGGAAGTCAATTTTATTGGAAATTATAAAGAGATTTGACATTATAACGTAATTTTCCTATTCAACATGTTTGATCTAATGGTTCTACACTATATTTATCACGCATAACCTAATTAAGAATTTTAGCATAATTTAAACCATAGTATTTGCTTTGTCACTGTGTTAAGTAAAAAATTTTTGTCGTCAAAAACACTTGAAAATAGGGGTAAACGGGTTTTTAAAGACGCTGAATCGATTGATGCAGTTTGTTCGTAAATAGAGAAATCTGGTTGGGAAGTTGAAGTAGTACAGCGAAACTCGAAGAAAGTCAATTTTGTTGGGAATTATAAAGATATTTAACATTCTAACATCATTTTCCTATTCAACATGTTTAATCTAATTTTTCTACACTTTATTTATCACGCATAACCTAATTAAGAATTTTAGCAAAATTTAAACCATAGTATTTGCTTTGTCACAGTGTTAAGTAAAAAAATTTTGTCGTCAAAAACACTTGAAAATATGGGTAAAAGGGTTTTTAATGACGCTGAATCAATTGATGCAGTTTGTTCGTAAATAGAGAAATTTGGTTGGGAAGTTAAAGTAGTACAGCGAAACTCGAAGGAAGTCAATTTTGATGGGAATTATGAAGAGATTTGATATTATAACGTTATTTTCCTACTCAACATATTTGATCAAATGATTCTACACTATATTTATCAGGCATAACCTAATTAAGAATTTTAGCAAAATTTAAACCATAGTATTTGCTTTGTCACTGTGTTAAGTAAAAAATTTTTGTCGTCAAAAAATATTGAAAATATGGGTGAAAGGGTTTTTAATGACGCTTAATCGATTGATGCAATTTGTTCGTGAATAGAGAAATTTGGTTGGGAATCTATTGAAGTTGAAGTAGTACAGCGAAACTCGAAGGAAGTCAATTTTGATAGGAATTATGGAGAGATTTGACATTATAACGTTATTTTCCTATTAAACATGTTTGATCTAATGGTTCTACACTATATTTATAACGCATAACCTAATTAAAAATTTTAGCAAAATTTAAACCATAGTATTTGCTTTGTCACTATGTTAGGTAAGAAATTTTGTCGTCAAAAACACTTGAAAATATGGGTAAAAGGGTTTTAAAGACGCTGAATCGATTGATGCAGTTTGTTCGTAAATAGAGAAATTTGGTTGGAAATCTATTGAAGTTGAAGTAGTACTTAATTAATTAATTAATTTTGATGAGAATTATGAAGAGATTTGAAATTATAACGTAATTTTCCTATTCAACATGTTTGATCTAATGGTTCTACACTATATTTATCACGCATAACCTAATTAAGAATTATAGCAAAATTTCAACCATAGTATTTGCTTAGTCACTGTGTTAAGTAAAAAATTTTTGTCGTCAAAACCATTTGAAAATATGGGTAAAAGGGTTTTTAATGACGCTGAATTGATTGATGCAGTTTGTTCGTAAATAGAGAGATTTGGTTGGGAATCTATTGAAGTTGAAGTAGTACAGCGAAACTCGTAGGGAGTCAATTTTGATGGGAATTATGAAGAGATTTGACATTATAACGTTATTTTCCTATTAAACATGTTTGATCTAATCGTTCTACACTACATTTATCACGCATGACCTAATTAAGAATTTTAGCAAAATTTAAACCATGGTATTTGCTTTGTCACTGTGTTAAGTAAAAAATTTTTGTCGTCAAAAACACTTGAAAAAATGGGTAAAAGGGTTTTTAAAGACGCTAAATCGATTAATGCAGTATGTTCGTAAAGAGGAAGTGTATATCATAGAGAAATCTGGTTGGGAAACTATTAAAGTTGAAGTAGTACTGCGAAACTCGAAGGAAGTCAATTTTATTGGAAATTATAAAGAGATTTGACATTATAACGTAATTTTCCTATTCAACATGTTTGATCAAATTTAAACCATAGTATTTGCTTTGTCACTGTGTTAAGTAAAAAATTTTTGTCGTCAAAAACACTTGAAAATATGTGTAAAAGGGTTTTTAAAGACGCTGAATCGATTAATGCAGTATGTTCGTAAAGAGGAAGTGTATATCATAGAGAAATCTGGTTGGGAAACTATTGAAGTTGAAGTAGTACTGCGAAACTCGAAGGAAGTCAATTTTATTGGAAATTATAAAGGGATTTGGCATTATAGCTTTATTTTCCTATTAAATATGTTTGATCTTATGGTTGTACACTAAATTTATCAGGCATAACCTAATTAAGAATTTTAGCAAAATTTAAACCATAGTATTTGCTTTGTCACTGTGTTAAGTAAAAAATTTTTGTCGTCAAAAACACTTGAAAATATGGGTAAAAGGGTTTTTAAAGACGCTGAATCGATTGATGCAGTTTGTTCGTAAATAGAGAAATCTGGTTGGTAAGTTGAAGTAGTACAGCGAAACTCGAAAGAAGTCAATTTTGATGGGAATTATGAAGAGATTTGATATTATAACGTTATTTTCCTATTCAACATATTTGATCTAATGGTTCTACACTATATTTATCACGCATAACCTAATTAAGAATTTTAGCAAAATTTAAACCATAGTATTTGCTTTGTCACTGTGTTAAGTAAAAAAATTTTGTCGTCAAAAACACTTGAAAATATGGGTAAAAGGGTTTTTAAAGACGCTGAATCGATTAATGCAGTTTGTTCGTAAATAGAGAAATTTGGTTGGGAATCTATTGAAGTTGAAGTAGTACAGCGAAACTCAAAGGAAGTCAATTTTGATGGGAATTATAAAGAGATTTGACATTATAACGTTATTTTCCTATTAAACATATTTTATTTAATGGTTCTACACTATATTTATCACGCATAACCTAATTAAGAATTTTAGCAAAATTTAAACCATAGTATTTGATTTGTCACTGTGTTAAGTAAAAAATTTTTGTGGTCCAAAACACTTGAAAATAGGGGTAAAAGGGTTTTTAAAGACGCTGAATCGATTAATGCAGTTTGTTTGTAAATAGAGAAATTTGTTTGGGAATCTATTGGAGTTGAAGTAGTACAGCGAAATTTAAAGGAAGTAAATTTTGTTGGGAATTATAAGGAGATTTGACACAATAACGTAATTTTTCTATTCAACATGTTTGATCTAATGGTTCTCCACTATATTTATCATGCATAACCTAATTAAGAATTTTAGCAAAATTTAAACCATAGTATTTGCTTTGTCACTGTGTTAAGTAAAAAATTTTTGTGGTCCAAAACACTTGAATATAGGGGTAAAAGGGTTTTTAAAGACGCTGAATCGATTAATGCAGTTTGTTCGTAAATAGAGAAATTTGTTTGGGAATCTATTGAAGTTGAAGTAGTACAGCGAAATTCAAAGGAAGTCAATTTTGATGGGAATTATGAAGAGATTTGACACAATAACGTTATTTTCCTATTAAACATATTTTATTTAATGGTTCTCCACTATATTTATCATGCATAACCTAATTAAGAATTTTAGCAAAATTTAAACCATAATATTTGCTTTGTCACTGTGTTAAGTAAAAAATTTTTGTCGTCAAAAACACTTGAAAATATGTGTAAAAGGGTTTTTAAAGACGCTGAATCGATTAATGCATTATGTTCGTAAATAGGAAGTGTATATCATAGAGAAATCTGGTTGGGAAACTATTAAAGTTAAAGTAGTACTGCGAAACTCGAAGGAAGTCAATTTTGTTGGGAATTATAAAGAGATTTGGCATTATAGCTTTATTTTCCTATTTAATATGTTTGATCTTATGGTTGTAAACTAAATTTATCAGGCATAACCTAATTAAGAATTTTAGCAAAATTTAAACCATAGTATTTGCTTTGTCACTGTGTTAAGTAAAAAATTTTTGTCGTCAAAAACACTTGAAAATATGGGTAAAAGGGTTTTTAAAAACGCTGAATCGTTTGATGCAGTTTGTTCGTTAATAGAGAAATCTGGTTGGGAAGTTGAAGTAGTACAGCGAAACTCGAAGGAAGTCAATTTTGATAGGAATTATCAAGAGATTTGATATTATAACGTTATTCTCCTATTAAACATGTTTAATCTAATGGTTCTACACTATATTTATCACGCATAACCTAATTACGACTTTTAGCAATATTTAAACCATAGTATTTGCTTTGTCACTGTGTTAAGTAAAAAATTTTTGTCGTAAAAAACACTTGAAAAAATGGGTAAAAGGGTTTTTAAAGACGCTGAATCGATTGATGCAGTATGTTCGTAAATAGGAAGTGTATATCATAGAGAAATCTGGTTGGGAAACTATTGAAGTTAAAGTAGTACTGCGAAGTCAATTTTATTGGAAATTATAAAGAGATTTGACATTATAACGTAATTGTCCTATTCAACATGTTTGATCTAATGGTTCTACACTATATTTATCACGCATAACCTAATTAAGAATTTTAGCAAAATTTAAACCTTAGTATTTGCTTTGTCACTGTGTTAAGTAAAAAATTTTTGTCGTCAAAAACACGTGAAAATATGGGTAAAAGGGTTTTTAAAGACGCTGAATCGATTGATGCAGTTTGTTCGTAAATAGGAAGTGTATATCATAGAGAAATCTGGTTGGGAAGTTGAAGTAGTACAGCGAAACTCGAAGGAAGTCAATTTTGATGGGAATTATGAAGAGATTTGATATTATAACGTTATTTTCCTATTAAACATGTTTTATCTAATGGTTCTACACTATATTTATCACGCATAACCTAATTAAGAATTTTAGCAAAATTTAAACCTTAGTATTTGCTTTGTCACTGTGTTAAGTAAAAAATTTTTGTGGTCCAAAACACTTGAAAATAGGGGTAAAAGGGTTTTTAAAGACGCTGAATCGATTAATGCAGTTTGTTTGTAAATAGAGAAATTTGTTTGGGAATCTATTGGAGTTGAAGTAGTACAGCGAAACTTGAAGGAAGTCAATTTTGATGGGAATTATGAAGAGATTTGACATTATAACGTTATTTTCCTATTCAACATGTTTGATCTAATGGGTCTACACTATATTTATCACGCATAACCTAATTAAGAATTTAAGAAAAATTTAAACCATAGTGTTTGCTTTGTCACTGTGTTAAGTAAAAAATTTTTGTCGTCAAAAAAAAAAGAAAATATGGGTAAAAGGGTTTTTAAAGACGCTGAATCAAATGATGCAGTTTGTTCGTAAATAGAGAAATTTGGTGGGGAATCTATTGAAGTTGAAGTAGTACAGCGAAACTCGAAGGAAGTCAATTTTAATGGGAATTATAAAGAGATTTGACATTATAACGTTATTTTCCTATTCAACATGTTTGATCTAATGGTTCTACACTATAATTATCACGCATAACCTAATTAAGAATTTTAGCAAAATTTATACCATAGCATTTGCTTTGTCACTGTTAAGTAAAAAATTTTTGTCGTCAATAACACTTGAAAATATGGGTAAAAGGGTTTTTAAAAACGCTGAATCGTTTGATGCAGTTTGTTCGTAAATAGAGAAATCTGAAGTTGAAGTAGTACAGCGAAACTCAAAGGAAGTCAATTTTGATAGGAATTATCAAGAGATTTGATATTATAACGTTATTCTCCTATTAAACATGTTTAATCTAATGGTTCTACACTATATTTATCACGCATAACCTAATTACGACTTTTAGCAATATTTAAACCATAGTATTTGCTTTGTCACTGTGTTAAGTAAAAAATTTTTGTCGTAAAAAACACTTGAAAAAATGGGTAAAAGGGTTTTTAAAGACGCTGAATCGATTGATGCAGTATGTTCGTAAATATGAAGTGTATATCATAGAGAAATCTGGTTGGGAAACTATTGAAGTTAAAGTAGTACTGCGAAGTCAATTTTATTGGAAATTATAAAGAGATTTGACATTATAACGTAATTTTCCTATTCAACATGTTTGATCTAATGGTTCTACACTATATTTATCACGCATAACCTAATTAAGAATTTTAGCAAAATTTAAACCTTAGTATTTGCTTTGTCACTGTGTTAAGTAAAAAATTTTTGTCGTCAAAAACACGTGAAAATATGGGTAAAAGGGTTTTTAAAGACGCTGAATCGATTGATGCAGTTTGTTCGTAAATAGGAAGTGTATATCATAGAGAAATCTGGTTGGGAAGTTGAAGTAGTACAGCGAAACTCGAAGGAAGTCAATTTTGATGGGAATTATGAAGAGATTTGATATTATAACGTTATTTTCCTATTAAACATGTTTTATCTAATGGTTCTACACTATATTTATCACGCATAACCTAATTAAGAATTTTAGCAAAATTTAAACCTTAGTATTTGCTTTGTCACTGTGTTAAGTAAAAAATTTTTGTGGTCCAAAACACTTGAAAATAGGGGTAAAAGGGTTTTTAAAGACGCTGAATCGATTAATGCAGTTTGTTTGTAAATAGAGAAATTTGTTTGGGAATCTATTGGAGTTGAAGTAGTGCAGCGAAACTTGAAGGAAGTCAATTTTGATGGGAATTATGAAGAGATTTGACATTATAACGTTATTTTCCTATTCAACATGTTTGATCTATTTTTTCTACACTTTATTTATCACGCATAACCTAATTAAGAATTTTAGCAAAATTTAAACCATAGTATTTGCTTTGTCACTGTGTTAAGTAAAAAATTTTTGTCGTCAAAAACACGTGAAAATATGGGTAAAAGGGTTTTTAAAGACGCTGAATCGATTGATGCAGTTTGTTCGTAAATAGAGAAATCTGGTTGTGAAGTTGAAGTAGTACAGCGAAACTCGAAGGAAGTCAATTTTGTTGGGAATTATAAAGAGATTTGGCATTATAGCTTTATTTTCCTATTTAATATGTTTGATCTTATGGTTGTAAACTAAATTTATCACGCATAACCTAATTAAGAATTTTAGCAAAATTTATACCATAGCATTTGCTTTGTCACTGTTAAGTAAAAAATTTTTGTCGTCAATAACACTTGAAAATATGGGTAAAAGGGTTTTTAAAAACGCTGAATCGTTTGATGCAGTTTGTTCGTAAATAGAGAAATCTGAAGTTGAAGTAGTACAGCGAAACTCAAAGGAAGTCAATTTTGGTGGGAATTATGAAGAGATTTGACATTATAACGTAATTTTCCAATTCAACATGTTTAATCTAATGGTTCTACACTATATTTATCACGCATAACCTAATTACGACTTTTAGCAATATTTAAACCATAGTATTTGCTTTGTCACTGTATTAAGTAAAAAATTTTTGTCGTCAAAAACACTTGAAAAAATGGGTAAAAGGGTTTTTAAAGACGCTGAATCGATTGATGCAGTATGTTCGTAAATAGGAAGTGTATATCATAGAGAAATCTGGTTGGGAAACTATTGAAGTTGAAGTAGTACTGCGAAGTCAATTTTATTGGAAATTATAAAGAGATTTGACATTATAACGTAATTTTCCTATTCAACATGTTTGATCTAATGGTTCTACACTATATTTATCACGCATAACCTAATTAAGAATTTTAGCAAAATTTAAACCTTAGTATTTGCTTTGTCACTGTGTTAAGTAAAAAATTTTTGTCGTCAAAAACACGTGAAAATATGGGTAAAAGGGTTTTTAAAGACGCTGAATCGATTGATGCAGTTTGTTCGTAAATAGGAAGTGTATATCATAGAGAAATCTGGTTGGGAAGTTGAAGTAGTACAGCGAAACTCGAAGGAAGTCAATTTTGATGGGAATTATGAAGAGATTTGATATTATAACGTTATTTTCCTATTAAACATGTTTTATCTAATGGTTCCACAGTATATTTATCACGCATAACCTAATTAAGAATTTTAGCAAAATTTAAACCTTAGTATTTGCTTTGTCACTGTGTTAAGTAAAAAATTTTTGTGGTCCAAAACACTTGAAAATAGGGGTAAAAGGGTTTTTAAAGACGCTGAATCGATTAATGCAGTTTGTTTGTAAATAGAGAAATTTGTTTGGGAATCTATTGGAGTTGAAGTAGTACAGCGAAACTTGAAGGAAGTCAATTTTGATGGGAATTATGAAGAGATTTGACATTATAACGTTATTTTCCTATTCAACATGTTTGATCTATTTTTTCTACACTTTATTTATCACGCATAACCTAATTAAGAATTTTAGCAAAATTTAAACCATAGTATTTGCTTTGTCACTGTGTTAAGTAAAAAATTTTTGTCGTCAAAAACACGTGAAAATATGGGTAAAAGGGTTTTTAAAGACGCTGAATCGATTGATGCAGTTTGTTCGTAAATAGAGAAATCTGGTTGGGAAGTTGAAGTAGTACAGCGAAACTCGAAGGAAGTCAATTTTGTTGGGAATTATAAAGAGATTTGGCATTATAGCTTTATTTTCCTATTTAATATGTTTGATCTTATGGTTGTAAACTAAATTTATCAGGCATAACCTAATTAAGAATTTTAGCAAAATTTAAACCATAGTATTTGCTTTGTCACTGTGTTAAGTAAAAAATTTTTGTCGTCAAAAACACTTGAAAATATGGGTAAAAGGGTTTTTAAAGACGCTAAATCGATTGATGCAGTTTGTTCGTAAATAGAGAAATTTGGTTGGGAATCTATTGAAGTTGAAGTAGTACAGCGAAACACGAAGGAAGTCAATTTTGATGAGAATTATGAAGAGATTTGACATTATAACGTAAACTTGAAAAAATGGGTAAAAGGGTTTTTAAAGACGCTGAATCGATTGATGCAGTTTGTTTGTAAATAGAGAAATTTGTTTGGGAATCTATTGGAGTTGAAGTAGTACAGCGAAATTCAAAGGAAGTAAATTTTGTTGGGAATTATAAAGAGATTTGACACAATAACGTAATTTTTCTATTCAACATGTTTGATCTATTGGTTCTCCACTATATTTATCATGCATAACCTAATTAAGAATTTTAGCAAAATTTAAACCATAGTATTTGCTTTGTCACTGTGTTAAGTAAAAAATTTTTGTGGTCCAAAACACTTGAAAATAGGGGTTTTTAAAGACGCTGAATCGATTAATGCAGTATGTTCGTAAATAGGAAGTGTATATCATAGAGAAATCTGGTTGGGAAACTATTAAAGTTGAAGTAGTACTGCGAAACTCGAAGGAAGTCAATTTTGTTGGGAATTATAAAGAGATTTGGCATTATAGCTTTATTTTCCTATTTAATATTTTTGATCTTATAGTTGTACACTAAATTTATCACGCATAACCTAATTAAGAATTTTAGCAAAATTTAAACCATAGTATTTGCTTTGTCACTGTGTTAAGTAAAAAATTTTTGTCGTCAAAAACACTTGAAAATATGGGTAAAAGGGTTTTTAAAGACGCTGAATCGATTGATGCAGTTTGTTCGTAAATAGAGAAATCTGGTTGGGAAGTTGAAGTAGTACAGCGAAACTCGAAGGAAGTCAATTTTGATGGGAATTATGAAGAGATTTGATATTATAACGTTATTTTCCTATTAAACATGTTTTATCTACACTATATTTATCACGCATAACCTAATTAAGAATTTTAGCAAAATTTAAACCATAGTATTTGCTTTGTCACTGTGTTAAGTAAAAAATTTTTGTGGTCCAAAACACTTGAATATAGGGGTAAAAGGGTTTTTAAAGACGCTGAATCAATTAATGCAGTTTGTTCGTAAATAGAGAAATTTGTTTGGGAATCTATTGAAGTTGAAGTAGTACAGCGAAATTCAAAGGAAGTCAATTTTGATGGGAATTATGAAAAGATTTGACACAATAACGTTATTTTCCTATTAAACATATTTTATTTAATGGTTCTCCACTATATTTATCATGCATAACCTAATTAAGAATTTTAGCAAAATTTAAACCATAATATTTGCTTTGTCACTGTGTTAAGTAAAAAATTTTTGTCGTCAAAAACACTTGAAAATATGTGTAAAAGGGTTTTTAAAGACGCTGAATCGATTAATGCATTATGTTCGTAAATAGGAAGTGTATATCATAGAGAAATCTGGTTGGGAAACTATTAAAGTTAAAGTAGTACTGCGAAACTCGAAGGAAGTCAATTTTGTTGGGAATTATAAAGAGATTTGGCATTATAGCTTTATTTTCCTATTTAATATGTTTGATCTTATGGTTGTACACTAAATTTATCAGGCATAACCTAATTAAGAATTTTAGCAAAATTTAAACCATAGTATTTGCTTTGTCACTGTGTTAAGTAAAAAATTTTTGTCGTCAAAAACACTTGAAAATATGGGTAAAAGAGTTTTTAAAAACGCTGAATCGGTTGATGCAGTTTGTTCGTTAATAGAGAAATCTGGTTGGGAAGTTGAAGTAGTACAGCGAAACTCGAAGGAAGTCAATTTTGATAGGAATTATGAAGAGATTTGATATTATAACGTTATTCTCCTATTAAACATGTTTAATCTAATGGTTCTACACTATATTTATCACGCATAACCTAATTACGACTTTTAGCAATATTTAAACCATAGTATTTGCTTTGTCACTGTGTTAAGTAAAAAATTTTTGTCGTCAAAAACACTTGAAAAAATGGGTAAAAGGGTTTTTAAAGACGCTGAATCGATTGATGCAGTATGTTCGTAAATAGGAAGTGTATATCATAAAGAAATCTGGTTGGGAAACTATTGAAGTTGAAGTAGTACTGCGAAGTCAATTTTATTGGAAATTATAAAGAGATTTGACATTATAACGTAATTTTCCTATTCAACATGTTTGATCTAATGGTTCTACACTATATTTATCACGCATAACCTAATTAAGAATTTTAGCAAAATTTAAACCTTAGTATTTGCTTTGTCACTGTGTTAAGTAAAAAATTTTTGTCGTCAAAAACACGTGAAAATATGGGTAAAAGGGTTTTTAAAGACGCTAAATCGATTGATGCAGTTTGTTCGTAAATAGGAAGTGTATATCATAGAGAAATCTGGTTGGGAAGTTGAAGTAGTACAGCGAAACTCGAAGGAAGTCAATTTTGATGGGAATTATGAAGAGATTTGATATTATAACGTTATTTTCCTATTAAACATGTTTTATCTAATGGTTCTACACTATATTTATCACGCATAACCTAATTAAGAATTTTAGCAAAATTTAAACCATAGTATTTGCTTTGTCACTGTGTTAAGTAAAAAATTTTTGTGGTCCAAAACACTTGAAAATAGGGGTAAAAGGGTTTTTAAAGACGCTGAATCGATTAATGCAGTTTGTTTGTAAATAGAGAAATTTGTTTGGGAATCTATTGGAGTTAAAGTAGTACAGCGAAACTTGAAGGAAGTCAATTTTGATGGGAATTATAAGGAGATTTGACATTATAACGTTATTTTCCTATTCAACATGTTTGATCTATTTTTTCTACACTATATTTATCACGCATAACCTAATTAAGAATTATAGCAAAATTTAAACCATAGTATTCGCTTTGTCACTGTGTTAAGTAAAAAATTTTTGTCGTCAAAAACACTTGAAAATATGGGTAAAAGGGTTTTAAAGACGCTGAATCGATTGATGCAGTTTGTTCTTAAATAGAGAAATCTGGTTGGGAAGTTGAAGTAGTACAGCGAAACTCGAAGGAAGTCAATTTTGATGGGAATTATAAAGAGATTTGACATTATAGCTTTATTTTTCTATTTAATATGTTTGATCTTATGGTTGTACACTAAATTTATCAGGCATAACCTAATTAAGAATTTTAGCTAAATTTAAACCATAGTATTTGCTTTGTCACTGTGTTAGGTAAAAAATTTTTGTCGTCAAAAACACTTGAAAATAGGGGTAAAAGGGTTTTTAAAGACGCTGAATCGATTGATGCAGTTTGTTCTTAAATAGAGAAATCTGGTTGGGAAGTTGAAGTAGTACAGCGAAACTCGAAGGAAGTCAATTTTGATGGGAATTATAAAGAGATTTGACATTATAACGTTATTTTCCTATTAAACATGTTTTATCTAATGGTTCTACACTATATTTATCACGCATAACCCAATTAAGAATTTTAGCAAAATTTAAACCATAGTATTTGCTTTGTCACTGTGTTAAGTAAAAAATTTTTGTGGTCCAAAACACTTGAAAATAGGGGTAAAAGGGTTTTTAAAGACGCTGAATCGATTATTGCAGTTTGTTCGTAAATAGAGAAATCCGGTTGGGAAACTATTGAAGTTAAAGTAGTACTGCGAAACTCGAAGGAAGTCAATTTTGTTGGGAATTATAAAGAGATTTGACATTATAACGTTATTTTCCTATTAAACATATTTTATCTAATGATTCTACACTATATTTTTTATGCATAACCTAATTAAAAATTTTAGCAAAAATTTAAACAATAGTATTTGCTTTGTCACTGTGTTAGGTAAAAAATTTTTATCGTTAAAAAAACTTGAAAATATGGGTAAAGGGGTTTTAAAGACGCTGAATCGATTGATGCAGTTTGTTCGTAAATAGAGAAATTTGGTTGGGAATCTATTGAAGTTGAAGTAGTACAGCGAAACTCGAAGGAAGTCAATTTTGATGAGAATTATGAAGAGATTTGACATTATAACGTAATTTTCCTATTCAACATGTTTGATCTAATAGTTCTACACTATATTTATCACGCATAACCTAATTAAGAATTTTAGCAAAATTTAAACCATGGTATTTGCTTTGTCACTGTGTTAAGTAAAAAATGTTTGTCGTCAAAAACATTTGAAAATAGGGGTAAACGGATTTTTAAAGACGCTGAATATATTGATGCAGTTTGTTCGTAAATAGAGAAATTTGGTTGGGAATCTATTAAAGTTGAAGTAGTACAGCGAAACTCGAAGGAAGTCAATTTTGATGGGAATTATGAAGAGATTTGACATTATAACGTAATTTTCCTATTCAACATGTTTGATCTAATAGTTCTACACTATATTTATCACGCATAACCTAATTAAGAATTATAGCAAAATTTAAACCATAGTATTTGCTTTGTCACTGTATTAAGTAAAAAATTTTTGTCGTCCAAAACATTTGAAATTATAGGTAAAAGGGTTTTTAAAGACGCTGAATCGATTGGTGCAGTTTGTTCGTAAATAGAGACATTTGATTGGGAATCTATTGAAGTTAAAGTAGTACAGCGAAACTTAAAGGAAGTCAATTTTGATGGGAATTATGAAGAGATTTGACATAATAACGTTATTTTCCTATTAAACATATTTAATCTAATGGTTCTACACTGTATTTATCACGCATAACCTAATTAAAAATTTTAGCAAAATTTAAACCATAGCATTTGCTTTGTCACTGTGTTAAGTAAAACATTTTTGTCGTCAAAAACACTTGAAAATATGGGTAAAAGGGTTTTTAAAGACGCTGAATCGATTGATGCAGTATGTTCGTAAATAGGAAGTGTATATCATAGAGAAATCTGGTTGGGAAACTATTGAAGTTGAAGTAGTACTGCGAAACTTGAAGGAAGTCAATTTTTTTGGGAATTATAAAGAGATTTGACATTATAACGTAATTTTCCCATTCAACATGTTTGATCTAATGATTCTACACTATATTTATCACGCATAACCTAATTAAGAATTTTAGCAAAATTTAAACCATGCTTTATCACTGTGTTAAGTAAAAAATTTTTGTCGTCAAAAACACGTTAAAATATGGGTAAAAGGGTTTTAAAGACGCTGAATCGATTGATGCAGTTTGTTCATAAATGGAGAAATTTGGTTGGGAATCTATTGAAGTGATGTAGTACAGCGAAACTCGAAGAAAGTCAATTTTGATGAGAATTATAAAGAGATTTGACACAATAACAATTTTTCTATTCAACATGTTTGATCTAATGGTTCTACACTATATTTATCAGACATAACCTGATAATTAAGAATTTTAGCAAAATTTAAACCATAGTAATTGCTTTGTCACTGTGTTAAATAAAAAATTTTTTGTCGTCCAAAACACTTGAAATTTTAGGTAAAAGGGTTTTTAAAGACGCTAAATCGATTGATGCAGTTTGTTCGTAAATAGAGAAATTTGGTTGGGAATCAATTGAAGTTGAAGTAGTACAGCAAAACTCGAAGAAAGTCAATTTTGATGGAAATTATAAAGAGACTTGACATTATAACGTTATTCTCCTATTAAACATGTTTGATCTAATGGTTCTACACTATATTTATCACGCATAACCTGATTAAGAATTTTAGCAAAATTTAAACCATAATATTTGCTTTGTCACTGTGTTAAGTAAAAAATTTTTGTCGTCAAAAACACTTGAAAATATGTGTAAAAGGGTTTTTAAAGACGCTGAATCGATTAATGCATTATGTTCGTAAATAGGAAGTGTATATCATAGAGAAATCTGGTTGGGAAACTATTAAAGTTAAAGTAGTACGGCGAAACTCGAAGGAAGTCAATTTTGTTGGGAATTATAAAGAGATTTGGCATTATAGCTTTTTTCTATTTAATATGTTTGATCTTATGGTTGTACACTAAATTTATCAGGCATAACCTAATTAAGAATTTTAGCAAAATTTAAACCATAGTATTTGCTTTGTCACTGTGTTAAGTAAAAAATTTTTGTCGTCAAAAACACTTGAAAATATGGGTAAAAGGGTTTTTAAAGACGCTGAATCGGTTGATGCAGTTTGTTCGTTAATAGAGAAATCTGGTTGGGAAGTTGAAGTAGTACAGCGAAACTCGAAGGAAGTCAATTTTGATAGGAATTATGAAGAGATTTGATATTATAACGTTATTCTCCTATTAAACATGTTTGATCTAATGGTTCTACACTATATTTATCACGCATAACCTAATTACGACTTTTAGCAATATTTAAACCATAGTATTTGCTTTGTCACTGTGTAAAGTAAAAAATTTTTGTCGTCAAAAACACGTGAAAATATGGGTAAAAGGGTTTTTAAAGACGCTGAATCGATTGATGCAGTTTGTTCGTAAATAGAGAAATCTGGTTGGGAAGTTGAAGTAGTACAGCGAAACTCGAAGGAAGTCAATTTTGTTGGGAATTATAAAGATATTTAACATTCTAACATAATTTTCCTATTCAACATGTTGATCTATTTTTTCTACACTTTATTTATCACGCATAACCTAATTAAGAATTTTAGCAAAATTTAAACCATAGTATTTGCTTTGTCACTGTGTTAAGTAAAAAATTTTTGTCGTAAAAAACACGTGAAAATATGGGTAAAAGGGTTTTTAAAGACGCTGAATCGATTGATGCAGTTTGTTCGTAAATAGAGAAATCTGGTTGGGAAGTTGAAGTAGTACAGCGAAACTCGAAGGAAGTCAATTTTGTTGGGAATTATAAAGAGATTTGGCATTATAGCTTTTTTCTATTTAATTTGTTTGATCTTATGGTTGTACACTAAATTTATCAGGCATAACCTAATTAAGAATTTTAGCAAAATTTAAACCATAGTATTTGCTTTGTCACTGTGTTAAGTAAAAAATTTTTGTCGTCAAAAACACTTGAAAATATGGGTAAAAGGGTTTTTAAAGACGCTGAATCGGTTGATGCAGTTTGTTCGTTAATAGAGAAATCTGGTTGGGAAGTTGAAGTAGTACAGCGAAACTCGAAGGAAGTCAATTATGATGGGAATTATGAAGAGATTTGATATTATAACGTTATTCTCCTACTAAACATGTTTTATCTAATGGTTCTACACTATATTTATCACACATAACCTAATTAAGAATTTTAGCAAATTTTAAACCATAATATTTGCTTTGTCACTGTGTTAAGTAAAAAATTTTTGTCGTCAAAAACACTTGAAAATATGTGTAAAAGGGTTTTTAAAGACGCTGAATCGATTGATGCAGTATTTTCGTAAATAGGAAGTGTATATCATAGAGAAATCTGGTTGGGAAACTATTGAAGTTAAAGTAGTACTGCGAAACTCGATGGAAGTCAATTTTGTTGGGAATTATAAAGAGATTTGACGTTATAACGTTATTTTCCTATTAAACATATTTGATCTAATGGTTCTACACTATATTTATTACGCATAACCTAATTAAGAATTTTAGCAAAAATTTAAACCATAGTATTTGCTTTGTCACTGTGTTAGGTAAAAAATTTTTATCGTTAAAAAAACTTGAAAATATGGGTAAAAGGGTTTTAAAGACGCTGAATCGATTGATGCAGTTTGTTCGTAAATAGAGAAATTTGGTTGGGAATCTATTGAAGTTGAAGTAGTACAGCGAAACTCGAAGGAAGTCAATTTTGATGAGAATTATGAAGAGATTTGACATTATAACGTAATTTTCCTATTCAACATGTTTGATCTAATAGTTCTACACTATATTTATCACGCATAACCTAATTAAGAATTATAGCAAAATTTAAACCATAGTATTTGCTTTGTCACTGTGTTAAGTAAAAAATTTTTGTCGTCCAAAACACTTGAAAATATGTGTAAAAGGGTTTTTAAAGACGCTGAATCGATTAATGCATTATGTTCGTAAATAGGAAGTGTATATCATTGAGAAATCTGGTTGGGAAACTATTGAAGTTAAAATAGTACTGCGAAACTCGAAGGAAGTCAATTTTGTTGGGAATTATAAAGAGATTTGACATTATAACGTTATTTTCCTATTAAACATATTTGATCTAATGGTTCTACACTATATTTATTACGCATAATCTAATTAAGAATTTTAGCAAAAATTTAAACCATAGTATTTGCTTTGTCACTGTGTTAGGTAAAAAATTTTTATCGTTAAAAAAACTTGAAAATATGGGTAAAAGGGTTTTTAAAGACGCTGAATCGATTGATGCAGTTTGTTCATGAATGGAGAAATTTGGTTGGGAATCTATTGAAGTTGATGTAGTACAGCGAAACTCGAAGAAAGTCAATTTTGATGGGAATTATAAAGAGATTTGACACAATAACAATTTTTCTATTCAACATGTTTGATCTAATTTTTCTACACTATATTTATCAGGCATAACCTAATTAAGAATTTTAGCAAAATTTAAACCATAGTATTTGCTTTGTAACTGTGTTAAGTAAAAAATTTTTGTCGTCAAAAACAATTGAAAAAATAAGTAAAAGGGTTTTTAAAGACGCTGAATCGATTGATGCAGTATGTTCGTAAATAGGAAGTGTATATCATAGAGAAATCTGGTTGGAAAACTATTAAAGTTGAAGTAGTACTGCGAAACTAGAAGGAAGTCAATTTTATTGGAAATTATAAAGAGATTTGACATTATAACGTAATTTTCCTATTCAACATGTTTGATCTAATGGTTCTACACTATATTTATCACGCATAACCTAATTAAGAATTTTAGCATAATTTAAACCATAGTATTTGCTTTGTCACTGTGTTAAGTAAAAAATTTTTGTCGTCAAAAACACTTGAAAATATGGGTGAAAGGGTTTTTAATGACGCTAAATCGATTGATGCAGTTTGTTCGTGAATAGAGAAATTTGGTTGGGAATCTATTGAAGTTGAAGTAGTACAGCGAAACTCGAAGAAAATATGTTATATAGGAAAATAATGTTATAATGTCAAATCTCTTCATAATTCCCATCAAAATTGACTTTTTTCGAGTTTCGCTGTACTACTTCAACTTCAATAGATTCCCAATCAAATTTCTCTATTTACGAAAAAACTGCATCAATCGATTCAGCGTCTTTAAAACCCTTTTACCCATATTTTCAAGTGTTTTTGACGACAAAATTTTTTTACCTAACACAGTGACAAAGCAAATACTATGGTTTAAATTTTGCTAAAATTCTTAATTAGGTTATGCCTGATAAATTTAGTGTACAACCATAAGATCAAACATATTTAATAGGAAAATAAAGCTATAATGCCAAATCTCCTTATAATTCCCAATAAAATTGACTTCCTTCGAGTTTCGCAGTACTACTTCAACTTCAATAGTTTCCCAACCAGATTTCTCTATGATATACACTTCCTATTTACGAACATAGTGCATCAATCGATTCAGCGTCTTTAAAAACCCTTTTACTTATTTTTTTAAGTGTTTTTGACGACAAAATTTTTTTACTTAACACAGTGACAAAGCAAATACTATGGTTTAAATTTTGCTAAAATTCTTAATTAGGTTATGCGTAATAAATATAGTGTAGAACCATTAGATCAAATATGTTTAATAGGAAAATAACGTTATAATGTCAAATCTCTTCATAATTCTCATCAAAATTGACTTCCTTCGAGTTTCGCTGTACTACTTCAACTTCAATAGATTCCCAACCAAATTTCCCTATTTACGAACAAACTGCATCAATCGATTCAGCGTCTTTAAAAACCCGTTTACCCCTATTTTCAAGTGTTTTTGACGACACAAATTTTTTACTTAACACAGTGACAAAGCAAATACTATGGTTTAAATTTTGCTATAATTCTTAATTAGGTTATGCGTGATAAATATAGTGTAGAACCATTAGATCAAACATGTTTAATAGGAAAATAACGTTATAATGTCAAATCTCTTCATAATTCCCAACAAAATTGACTTCCTTCGAGTTTCGCAGTACTACTTTAACTTCAATAGTTTCCCAACCAGATTTCTCAATGATATACACTTCCTATTTACGAACATAATGCATTAATCGATTCAGCGTCTTTAAAAAGTTTGTTCGTAAATAGAGAAATTTGGTTGGGAATCTATTGAAGTTGAAGTAGTACAGCGAAACTCGAAGGAAGTCAATTTTGATGGGAATTATGAAAAGATTTGACATTATAACGTTATTTTCCTATTAAACATATTTAATCTAATGGTTCTACACTATATTTATCACGCATAACCTAATTAAGAATTAAGGCAAAATTTAAACCATAGTATTTGCTTTGTCACTGTGTTAAGTAAAAAATTTTTGTCGTCAAAAACACTTAAAATAGGGGTTAAAGGGTTTTTAATGACGCTGAATCGATTGATGCAGTTTGTTCGTAAATAGAGAAATTTGGTTGGAAATCTATTGAAGTTGAAGGTGTACAGCGAAACTCGAAGGAAGTCAATTTTGATGGGAATTATGAAGAGATTTGACATTATAACGTTATTTTCCTATTAAACATATTTGATCTAATGGTTCTACACTATATTTATTACGCATAACCTAATTAAGAATTTTAGCAAAATTTAAACCATAGTATTTGCTTTGTCACTGTGTTAAGTAAAAAAATTTTGTCGTCAAAAACACTTAAAAAAATAAGTAAAAGGGTTTTTAAAGACGCTGAATCGATTGATGCACTATGTTCGTAAATAGGAAGTGTATATCATAGAGAAATCTGGTTGGGAAACTATTGAAGTTGAAGTAGTACTGCGAAACTCGAAGGAAGTCAATTTTATTGGGAATTATAAAGAGATTTGGCATTATAGCTTTATTTTCCTATTAAATATGTTTGATCTTATGGTTGTCACTAAATTTATCAGGCATAACCTAATTAAGAATTTTAGCAAAATTTAAACCATAGTATTTGCTTTGTCACTGTGTTAAGTAAAAAATTTTTGTCGTCAAAAACACTTGAAAATATGGGTAAAAGGGTTTTAAAGACGCTGAATCGATTGATGCAGTTTGTTCGTAAATAGAGAAATTTGATTGGGAATCTATTGAAGTTGAAGTAGTACAGCGAAACTCGAAGGAAGTCAATTTTGATGGGAATTATGAAGAGATTTGACATTATAACGTTATTTTCCTATATAACATATTTGATCTAATGGTTCTACACTATATTTATCACGCATAACCTTATTAAGAATTTAAGCAAAATTTAAACCATAGTATTTGCTTTGTCACTGTGTTAAGTAAAAAATTTTTGTCGTCAAAAACACTTGAAAAAATAAGTAAAGACGCTGAATGGATTGATGCAGTATGTTCGTAAATAGGAAGTGTATATCATAGAGAAATCTGGTTGATAAACTATTGAAGTTGAAGTAGTACTGCGAAACTAGAAGGAAGTCAATTTTATTGGAAATTATAAAGAGATTTGACATTATAACGCAATTTTCCTATTCAACATGTTTGATCTAATGGTTCTACACTATATTTATCACGCATAACCTAATTAAGAATTTTAGCAAAATTTAAACCATAGTATTTGCTTTGTCACTGTGTTAAGTAAAAAATTTTTGTCGTCAAAAACACGTGAAAATATGGGTAAAAGGGTTTTTAAAGACGCTGAATCGATTGATGCAGTTTGTTCGTAAATAGAAAAATTTGGTTGGGAATCTATTGAAGTTGAAGTAGTACAGCGAAACTCGAAGGAAGTCAATTTTGATGGGAATTATGAAGAGATTTGACATTATAACGTTATTTTCCTATTAAACATATTTGATCTAATGGTTCTACACTATATTTATCACGCATTAAGAATTTTAGCAAAATTTAAACCATAGTATTTGCTTTGTCACTGT
This sequence comes from Ophraella communa, assembly GCA_035357415.1. NCBI lineage: Eukaryota > Metazoa > Arthropoda > Insecta > Coleoptera > Chrysomelidae > Ophraella > Ophraella communa. The sequence goes on from CM068989.1 coordinate 22,680,824, forward strand.
GTTAAGTAAAAAATTTTTGTCGTCAAAAACACTTGAAAATAGGGGTTAAAGGGTTTTTAATGACGCTGAATCGATTGATGCAGTTTGTTCGTAAATAGAGAAATTTGGTTGGAAATCTATTGAAGTTGAAGTAGTACAGCGAAACTCGAAGGAAGTCAATTTTGATGGGAATTATGAAGAGATTTGACATTATAACGTTATTTTCCTATTAAACATATTTGATCTAATGGTTCTACACTATATTTATCACGCATAACCTAATTAAGAATTTTAGCAAAATTTAAACCATAGTATTTGCTTTGTCACTGTGTTAAGTAAAAAATTTTTGTCGTCAAAAACACTTGAAAATAGGGGTAAAAGGGTTTTTAATGACGCTGAATCGATTGATGCAGTATGTTCGTAAATAGGAAGTGTATATCATAGAGAAATCTGGTTGATAAACTATTGAAGTTGAAGTAGTACTGCGAAACTAGAAGAAAGTCAATTTTATTGGAAATTATAAAGAGATTTGACATTATATCGCAATTTTCCTATTCAACATGTTTGATCTAATGGTTCTACACTATATTTATCACGCATAACCTAATTAAGAATTTTAGCAAAATTTAAACCATAGTATTTGCTTTGTCACTGTGTTAAGTAAAAAATTTTTGTCGTCAAAAACACGTGAAAATATGGGTAAAAGGGTTTTTAAAGACGCTGAATCGATTGATGCAGTTTGTTCGTAAATAGAGAAATTTGATTGGGAATCTATTGAAGTTGAAGTAGTACAGCGAAACTCGAAGGAAGTCAATTTTGTTGGGAATTATGAAGAGATTTGACATTATAACGTTATTTTCCTAAATAGGAAGTGTATATCATAGAGAAATCTGGTTGGGAAACTATTGAAGTTGAAGTAGTACTGCGAAACTAGAAGGAAGTCAATTTTATTGGAAATTATAAAGAGATTTGACATTATAAGGCAATTTTCCTATTCAACATGTTTGATCTAATGGTTCTACACTATATTTATCACGCATAACCTAATTAAGAATTTTAGCAAAATTTAAACCATAGTATTTGCTTTGTCACTGTGTTAAGTAAAAAATTTTTGTCGTCAAAAACACGTGAAAATATGGGTAAAAGGGTTTTTAAAGACGCTGAATCGATTGATGCAGTTTGTTCGTAAATAGAGAAATTTGATTGGGAATCTATTGAAGTTGAAGTAGTACAGCGAAACTCGAAGGAAGTCAATTTTGATGGGAATTATGAAGAGATTTGACATTATAACGTTATTTTCCTATATAACATATTTGATCTAATGGTTCTACACTATATTTATCACGCATAACCTTATTAAGAATTTTAGCAAAATTTAAACTATAGTATTTGCTTTGTCACTGTGTTAAGTAAAAATTTTTGTCGTCAAAAACACGTGAAAATATGGGTAAAAGGGTTTTTAAAGACGTTGAATCGATTGATGCAGTTTGTTCGTAAATAAAGAAACTTGGTTGGGAATCTATTGAAGTTGAAGTAGTACATCGAAACTGGAAGGAAGTCAATTTTGATGGGAATTATGAAGAGATTTGACATTATAACATAATTTTCCTATTGAACATGTTTGATCCAATGGTTCTACACTATAGTTTAAGAATTTTAGCAAAATTTAAACCATAGTATTTGCTTTGTCACTGTGTTAAGTAAAAAAATTTTGTCGTCAAAAACACTTGAAAATATGGGTTAAAGGGTTTTTTAAGACACTGAATCGATTGATGCAGTTTGTTCGTAAATAAAAAAATTTGGTTGGAAATCTATTGAAGTTGAAGTAGTACAGCGAAACTCGAAGGAAGTCAATTTTGATGGGAATTATGAAGAGATTTGACATTATAACGTTATTTTCCTATTAAACATATTTGATCTAATGGTTCTACACTATATTTATCACGCATTAAGAATTTTAGCAAAATTTAAACCATAGTATTTGCTTTGTCACTGTGTTAAGTAAAAAATTTTTGTCGTCAAAAACACTTGAAAATAGGGGTTAAAGGGTTTTTAATGACGCTGAATCGATTGATGCAGTTTGTTCGTAAATAGAGAAATTTGGTTGGAAATCTATTGAAGTTGAAGTAGTACAGCGAAACTCGAAGGAAGTCAATTTTGATGGGAATTATGAAGAGATTTGACATTATAACGTTATTTTCCTATTAAACATATTTGATCTAATGGTTCTACACTATATTTATCACGCATAACCTAATTAAGAATTTTAGCAAAATTTTAACCATAGTTTTTGCTTTGTCACTGTGTTAAGTAAAAAATTTTTGTCGTCAAAAACACTTGAAAATAGGGGTAAAAGGGTTTTTAATGACGCTGAATCGATTGATGCAGTATGTTCGTAAATAGGAAGTGTATATCATAGAGAAATCTGGTTGGGAAACTATTGAAGTTGAAGTAGTAGAGCAAAACTCGAAGGAAGTCAATTTTGATGGGAATTATGAAGAGATTTGGCATTATAACGTTATTTTCCTATTAAACATATTTGATCTAATGGTTCTACACTATATTTATCACGCATAACCTAATTAAGAATTTTAGCAAAATTTAAACCATAGTATTTGCTTTGTCACTGTGTTAAGTAAAAAATTTTTGTCGTCAAAAACACTTGAAAATAGGGGTAAAAGGGTTTTTAATGACGCTGAATCGATTGATGCAGAATGTTCGTAAATAGGAAGTGTATATCATAGAGAAATCTGGTTGGGAAACTATTGAAGTTGAAGTAGTACTGCGAAACTCGAAGAAAGTCAATTTTATTGGGAGTTATAAAGAGATTTGACATTATAACGTTATTCTCCTATTAAACATGTTTGATCTAATGGTTCTACACTATATTTATCACGCATAACCTAATTAAGAATTTTAGCAAAATTTAAACCATAGTATTTGCTTTGTCAATGTGTTAAGTAAAAAATTTTTGTCGTCAAAAACACTTGAAAATAGGGGTAAAAGGGTTTTTAATGACGCTGAATCGATTGATGCAGTATGTTGGTAAATAGGAAGTGTATATCATAGAGAAATCTGGTTGATAAACTATTGAAGTTGAAGTAGTACTGCGAAACTAGAAGAAAGTCAATTTTATTGGAAATTATAAAGAGATTTGACATTATAACGCAATTTTCCTATTCAACATGTTTGATCTAATGGTTCTACACTATATTTATCACGCATAACCTAATTAAGAATTTTAGCAAAATTTAAATCATAGTATTTGCTTTGTCACTGTGTTAAGTAAAAAATATTTGTCGTCAAAAACACGTGAAAATATGGGTAAAAGGGTTTTTAAAGACGCTGAATCGATTGATGCAGTTTGTTCGTAAATAGAGAAATTTGATTGGGAATCTATTGAAGTTGAAGTAGTACAGCGAAACTCGAAGGAAGTCAATTTTTATGGGAATTATGAAGAGATTTGACATTATAACGTTATTTTCCTATATAACATATTTGATCTAATGGTTCTACACTATATTTATCACGCATAACCTTATTAAGAATTTTGTCAAAATTTAAACCATAGTATTTGCCTTGTCACTGTGTTAAGTAAAAAATTTTTGTCGTCAAAAACACGTGAAAATATGGGTAAAAGGGTTTTTAAAGACGTTGAATCGATTGATGCAGTTTGTTCGTAAATAGAAAAATTTGGTTGGGAATCTATTGAAGTTGAAGTAGTACAGCGAAACTCGAAGGAAGTCAATTTTGATGGGAATTATGAAGAGATTTGACATTATAACGTTATTTTCCTATTAAACATATTTGATCTAATGGTTCTACACTATATTTATCACGCATTAAGAATTTTAGCAAAATTTAAACCATAGTATTTGCTTTGTCACTGTGTTAAGTAAAAAATTTTTGTCGTCAAAAACACTTGAAAATAGGGGTTAAAGGGTTTTTAATGACGCTGAATCGATTGATGCAGTTTGTTCGTAAATAGAGAAATTTGGTTGGAAATCTATTGAAGTTGAAGTAGTACAGCAAAACTCGAAGGAAGTCAATTTTGATGGGAATTATGAAGAGATTTGACATTATAACGTTATTTTCCTATTAAACATATTTGATCTAATGGTTCTACACTATATTTATCACGCATAACCTAATTAAGAATTTTAGCAAAATTTAAACCATAGTATTTGCTTTGTCACTGTGTTAAGTAAAAAATTTTTGTCGTCAAAAACACTTGAAAATAGGGGTAAAAGGGTTTTTAATGACGCTGAATCGATTGATGCAGTATGTTCGTAAATAGGAAGTGTATATCATAGAGAAATCTGGTTGGGAAACTATTGAAGTTGAAGTAGTACTGCGAAACTCGAAGGAAGTCAATTTTATTGGGAATTATAAAGAGATTTGACATTATAACGTTATTTTCCTATTAAACATGTTTGATCTAATGGTTCTACACTATATTTATCACGCATAACCTAATTAAGAATTTTAGCAAAATTTAAACCATAGTATTTGCTTTGTCACTGTGTTAAGTAAAAAATTTTTGTCGTCAAAAACACTTGAAAATAGGGGTAAAAGGGTTTTTAATGACGCTGAATCGATTGATGCAGTATGTTCGTAAATAGGAAGTGTATATCATAGAGAAATCTGGTTGGGAAACTATTGAAGTTAAAGTAGTACTGCGAAACTCGAAGGAAGTCAATTTTATTGGGAATTATAAAGAGATTTGACATTATAACGTTATTCTCCTATTAAACATGTTTGATCTAATGGTTCTACACTATATTTATCACGCATAACCTAATTAAGAATTTTAGCAAAATTTAAACCATAGTATTTGCTTTGTCAATGTGTTAAGTAAAAAATTTTTGTCGTCAAAAACACTTGAAATTAGGGGTAAAAGGGTTTTTAATGACGCTGAATCGAATGATGCAGTATGTTCGTAAATAGGAAGTGTATATCATAGAGAAATCTGGTTGATAAACTATTGAAGTTGAAGTAGTACTGCGAAACTAGAAGAAAGTCAATTTTATTGGAAAGTATAAAGAGATTTGACATTATAACGCAATTTTCCTATTCAACATGTTTGATCTAATGGTTCTACACTATATTTATCACGCATAACCTAATTAAGAATTTTAGCAAAATTTAAACCATAGTATTTGCTTTGTCACTGTGTTAAGTAAAAAATTTTTGTCGTCAAAAACACGTGAAAATATGGGTAAAAGGGTTTTTAAAGACGCTGAATCGATTGATGCAGTTTGTTCGTAAATAGAGAAATTTGATTGGGAATCTATTGAAGTTGAAGTAGTACAGCGAAACTCGAAGGAAGTCAATTTTGATGGGAATTATGAAGAGATTTGACATTATAACGTTATTTTCCTATATAACATATTTGATCTAATGGTTCTACACTATATTTATCACGCATAACCTTATTAAGAATTTTAGCAAAATTTAAACCATAGTATTTGCTTTGTCACTGTGTTAAGTAAAAAATTTTTGTCGTCAAAAACACGTGAAAATATGGGTAAAAGGGTTTTTAAAGACGTTGAATCGATTGATGCAGTTTGTTCGTAAATAGAAAAATTTGGTTGGGAATCTATTGAAGTTGAAGTAGTACAGCGAAACTCGAAGGAAGTCAATTTTGATGGGAATTTTGAAGAGATTTGACATTATAACGTTATTTTCCTATTAAACATATTTGATCTAATGGTTCTACACTATATTTATCACGCATACAGAATTTTAGCAAAATTTAAACCATAGTATTTGCTTTGTCACTGTGTTAAGTAAAAAATTTTTGTCGTCAAAAACACTTGAAAATAGGGGTTAAAGGGTTTTTAATGACGCTGAATCGATTGATGCAGTTTGTTCTTAAATAGGGAAATTTGGTTGGAAATCTATTGAAGTTGAAGTAGTACAGCGAAACTCGAAGGAAGTCAATTTTGATGGGAATTATGAAGAGATTTGACATTATAACGTTATTTTCCTATTAAACATATTTGATCTAATGGTTCTACACTATATTTATCACGCATAACCTAATTAAGAATTAAAGCAAAATTTAAACCATAGTATTTGCTTTGTCACTGTGTTAAGTAAAAAATTTTTGTCGTCAAAAACACTTGAAAATAGGGGTAAAAGGGTTTTTAATGACGCTGAATCGATTGATGCAGTATGTTCGTAAATAGGAAGTGTATATCATAAAGAAATCTGGTTGGGAAACTATTGAAGTTGAAGTAGTACTGCGAAACTCGAAGAAAGTCAATTTTATTGGGAATTATAAAAAAATTTGACATTATAACGTTATTTTCCTATTAAATATGTTTGATCTAATGGTTCTACACTATATTTATCACGCATAACCTAATTAAGAATTTTAGCAAAATTTAAACCATAGTTTTTGCTTTGTCACTGTGTTAAGTAAAAAATTTTTGTCGTCAAAAACACTTGAAAATAGGGGTAAAAGGGTTTTTAATGACGCTGAATCGATTGATGCAGTATGTTCGTAAATAGGAAGTGTATATCATAGAGAAATCTGGTTGATAAACTATTGAAGTTGAAGTAGTACTGCGAAACTAGAAGGAAGTCAATTTTATTGGAAATTATAAAGAGATTTGACATTATAACGCAATTTTCCTATTCAACATGTTTGATCTAATGGTTCTACACTATATTGTTACGGTTGCATTAGAAGTAGTATACAAATGAGCATGTTTATTTATAAATATTATGAAAAAGATACTGAATTGGTGTACAACATTCGGGGGGAAACAATAATTAAAAATCATTATAAGTCTTTGTTCGATTTTTTTATGCAACTAAATTAATAGAAAGAAAGATAATAGCAAAACTACAAGTTGAGTTTAATTTATTCCAGATAATTATTCCATAAATTTTATAAATTTCTTAAATTGTACCTTGAAAATAATTGATTAGTTTTAATTTCTAGATGTTAAGGACAAATTTGTGATCACTCCCAAAATCAGTAGGAATAATTTTAGAATTCCAAATCTCACTAAAATAAAATCACCCTGTACAACAAGGTTACAATAAACATCATTTGAACTTACCAGTCACCAACATAAAAAACTGATATTTTTTTAGTAACTTTGCTTTCATTGCCAACATAAATTTATTTATTTTTGTTCAAAAAAGAAAGCTGGGAAAACAAAAGAATTTTCGGTAACCATGGTTCTGTTGAATCTAAAATCTCTCTCTTGTTTTTTGTTCCTGAAAGCGAAAGGAGGGTAAGAAATTTGTCCTGATAAAATTAAAATTTTTTATAAGTAAAATTAAACAATTAACGCATAATAATGCAAGATAAATACTTAAAACGATAAAGTGTGATATAAAAGTGTATTTCCATAAAAAATTTAACATACCTGACAAGAAATTGGGGCCAAAGTGTATTGGCATCCAATACCAGCAGTTCCAGGAGAGCAAGCAAGTTATTTAAGCCTTAAGGAACATATTCCTGTCCATTTGAAAGTGACAGCAGTTGTAAGGATTCTACATTTGAGGTATTTGGGGCCAATTTTGCTCCAACACATATTTAGCAAGAATTAAGTACCAGGACTCCACAACATCCACGTGTGGACCAAATTCTGAACATTTTTAAGGTGATATCAATTATTATTGTTCTATTTTAATACTTGACATTTTCGATAAACTCTAGAATTTCAACAATTATTATTGATCTATTTTAATGTTTAACATTTTCGATGAACTTTAGAATTTCATACTAATTTGTTTAATCACTAATTCATTTGTACAAGATCTATATTTATTGTCCAAAAAATTTATTCGTATTATAAAGGTTTTATTTAAATTAGCACGTGCTACAACTTTGATGTAGTTTGTTCTTGGAAGAGAAAAACAGGATATTCGGGAATTTTCACATCCATACATTTCAATTAAAGAATACGGTTTTATAACTAAGAACACACTATATATTTATTTAAGGTACATTTCATAGGAATAAAAGTATAAATTGTACTCACCAGTAAACCCAATTCATTTTGGAATCTTTCTAATACATTTTCTTTTAGCGACATTGAACAATAAATATCTCTTTTGAATTTCTGTTTATTTCAAACATAAATTAATCTGAAAAATTTATTTAACGAGAACGATCACTTCTTAATTTACCTCAATCAGCTGTAACGTCTCAGAACTTTAACCTCACAAAACACAGAATTTGACTAGAGGGAATAATCGCAGAATTTGAACCTACACCAGTAACCTGAGCGGGTGACGTCATACAGTGACCGGAGGAACTACTTAAGTATCTTTTTTCGTTATTTGTTTTTAATCATAAAAATTTTTAAGAGTCTCATTGCTTTGAGCAGCTTGGTTTGATTTAATTTCATTGGCGTCATATTTTTTTTAAGAAAATATTGTGGGAGATCATATTGTTGTCGTAGGCATACCGCTATAGGCAACACGTTTCACACAAATACTTTAAGAAAAATATAATTTTATAGATTTAACAATATTTAACCCCACAATATTAATGGCGCTCAACGTGGGGCGTTATAAAATTAATATAAATTTCATCTCTAAAGATTTATTGTATTAAATATTATTGTTTACATAAAATAAAAACAAGAGTAATAATTCTAGATTGTTTCCAGACTACTCAGAGACAATTAGAATTTTTAGTAAACAAATGCTCAGTTGTATTTTTTCTTGAATCATATTAACATTGCTTGAGAAAAATAATTCTAAGATTTTCTTTGCAAAATTTTATATTTAACTACATACAAAAACTCAGTACAATTCCTGAAATAGGGAAACATCATTGTTATTGGGTGTAATATCTAGGTCTAATTACTTAAATTAAAACTTAAAACTGATTTCAAAAACTCTATTTCAACTTAATCTAACAAAATGGAACAAAACAAGTCCTGTAAGACTATAGGCCAGTTGAGAGTAAAGGAATTGAAAGAAGAATTGGAAAAAAGAAATTTAAGCAGTGAAGGGATTAAATTAACTCTTTTCAATAGACTTAAGACAGCTCTTATCGAGGAGGAAAAGGATCCAGAAACTTTTCCAATTTCTTTTGGAGGAAAGAACCTCAAACCAAGAGATGGACCATGAAAAAGATGATGTCTCGGAAACAGGGGAAGAGACAGAAAATCAGACAATGAGAACCTTAGGGGATGATGTCTCAGACAACGCAACAGAAGAGGTAGACAGACTCGCAGGTGGAGAAGCCACACCGGGAGCAAACAATCAAGACCAAAATTGGATGATGAATAATTTCTTCAGAGAAATGAGAGCAGACCTTAGAAAAATGATGGATGAACAAAAAGAAAATCTTGGTAAGAAGATGGATGAACAAAAAGAAGATATTGGTAAGAAGTTGGATGAACAAAAAGAAGACATGAAGAAGATGGATAAGAAGATGGATGAACAAAAAGAAGAAAGGAAGCAGGACATGATAGATTTAAGAAAAGATCTTATTAAGATGAAGACAGAAATTACAAATGATATTGGAAGGAAATTACAGAAGATAGAAGAGAAACTTGACAAAAACATAGAGGATTTAAGTGGAAGACAGGACATTTTGGAAGTGGAGATGGAAAACCAGAAGGAGAAGATACATTTCATCCAGGAGAACATACAGGGAGAATTATTAAAGAATGCAGAGGTATTTGTGAAGAAGGCTCAAGAAAAAATTGGTTGGGAGACAGAAAAGGATATTAAATCCCCAACAAGGATCACACAACCAAACATAAGAGAAATCAAGGAGTTGGAGACAGGAGTAAGAAAGGAGATTGGTTTGTACATTTCTCATGAACAATACAAAAACTTGTGTAATTCATATGGAGATTACAAATTAAATTCAAATCTATTCAATATCAACGAATTGTATAAAAAACACAACAAATTCAAATCGGCATTAAAAATAGTGGAACCAAACAATGAATTTGAAGAACTAATAAGAAAACAAAAAGATATTAAACAAAAGTTTAGCCATTTCTTTCCACAGATTGAACAAAATTTAAAGAGAAGTTGTTTGGATAATAAAAAAGCCCTTGAAACATCCGATCATATCAACTCTATGTGTGAAAAATTTAGTGTTGTAGGTGTTCATGGAAGTAATATTGGACCAGCTATGATCAAAGAAATAAATGGAACAAAATTTATCTTTCCAGAAAACACTGAATTCCTACAGTAAAGATGTGTGCAGAAATAAACAAATATTTAACTGAAAGAAAGTTTGACCTTACTCTGCGAGATCCTCCTTGGTGGAATAAATATAATTGGAGGAAAAAGAAAAAAACATCAGAAGGCTATAACATGATGTTTAATGAAGATTTAAAGAGTTTACCAATAGACAGCTTATTATCGGATGATGGTTTACTTGTAGTATGGTGTACAAATTCTAGACAAAATTTAAAAGCACTTCTCAATAATATACTTCCACATTGGCAAGTACGCTTTATTGCAAAAATGGTACTGGTTAAAAATAACAAAAAATTGGGGAACCAATTTATGAGTTCTCTCAAACCCCTGGTAAACAACATTATAAAAAAATTATATTTGCTAGTAAAAAAATGTTCAACACATAAAATTCAAGATGGTAAGATACTGGTCAGTATTCCAATTATTTTGCATTCACATAAAAATCCTTTGGTAAAAGTATTAGAGGAATTTTCAATGTTACACAGCTGTTCAGATATGTGAGTCCTTCTGATGAAAATTCGGTGTGTTTACCTAAAACATAAAATTTATTAATGGTTATTTAGTTATGTTATGTTACAATTACAATTATGTTAATTACTCTGTTTAAAATTATTTTTAAGGGAATTTCTGTTTTCTTTCATAATTTAAAATGATACAGGTGTCATGACTGGTGAAATGTGGGAACGTTATATTCTAATGAACTTAAAGAGATAAAGAGATTTTCAAAGTATTTGTCATTAAGGACATATTTTGAGATTTATAAAATGTTGAGGAAGTACCTCAAATAAAAAGAAGTAAATGTGACTTCACTATATTTGTCAAAGGGCATATGGTGAGCTAAGGAAAAATTGTTTCTCTGAGAGAAAAGATCTCAGGAAAAATTTTCAAGATATGAGAATAATAATATAATTTAAATATTGTCACGTTTGTGTGTGGACACATGACGAAATATTAATGAGAAGAGGAATCGTATGTAAAGATTCTATTATGAATATTGATAGATAAATGAGTTTTAAAGTAAAATGTTCAATAAAAAAAAGTAATACCCAGTCAAAGTGTACCAAAAATCATGAACAGTACGGAAATTCTCATGTTAAAGAAGGAAAAACTAATTTGTTTTATTTAAAAAAAAAAATGTTTTAGGTAAAGCAATGTTAATAATGTCTATTAATTTGTTTTGGTCTGTGAGAAAAACACACATTAATTAATTTTTTGTTAACTTGATTTAATTTAAAATAAATTTAGGTTTGAATTTTTCCTGAATTATTCTAGATTGACAAAGCCAATTATAATAATTACAAGAAAATTCAGGGAAATTGTTACGGTTGCATTAGAAGTAGTATACAAATGAGCATGTTTATTTATAAATATTATGAAAAAGATACTGAATTGGTGTACAACATTCGGGGGGAAACAATAATTAAAAATCATTATAAGTCTTTGTTCGATTTTTTATGCAACTAAATTAATAGAAAAGAAAGATAATAGCAAAACTACAAGTTGAGTTTAATTTATTCCAGATAATTATTCCATAAATTTTATAAATTTCTTAAATTGTACCTTGAAAATAATTGATTAGTTTTAATTTCTAGATGTTAAGGACAAATTTGTGATCACTCCCAAAATCAGTAGGAATAATTTTAGAATTCCAAATCTCACTAAAATAAAATCACCCTGTACAACAAGGTTACAATAAACATCATTTGAACTTACCAGTCACCAACATAAAAAACTGATATTTTTTTAGTAACTTTGCTTTCATTGCCAACATAAATTTATTTATTTTTGTTCAAAAAGAAAGCTGGGAAAACAAAAGAATTTTCGGTAACCATGGTTCTGTTGAATCTAAAATCTCTCTCTTGTTTTTTGTTCCTGAAAGCGAAAGGAGGGTAAGAAATTTGTCCTGATAAAATTAAAATTTTTATAAGTAAAATTAAACAATTAACGCATAATAATGCAAGATAAATACTTAAAACGATAAAGTGTGATATAAAAGTGTATTTCCATAAAAAATTTAACATACCTGACAAGAAATTGGGGCCAAAGTGTATTGGCATCCAATACCAGCAGTTCCAGGAGAGCAAGCAAGTTATTTAAGCCTTAAGGAACATATTCCTGTCCATTTGAAAGTGACAGCAGTTGTAAGGATTCTACATTTGAGGTATTTGGGGCCAATTTTGCTCCAACACATATTTAGCAAGAATTAAGTACCAGGACTCCACAACATCCACGTGTGGACCAAATTCTGAACATTTTTAAGGTGATATCAATTATTATTGTTCTATTTTAATACTTGACATTTTCGATAAACTCTAGAATTTCAACAATTATTATTGATCTATTTTAATGTTTAACATTTTCGATGAACTTTAGAATTTCATACTAATTTGTTTAATCACTAATTCATTTGTACAAGATCTATATTTATTGTCAAAATTTATTCGTATTATAAAGGTTTTATTTAAATTAGCACGTGCTACAACTTTGATGTAGTTTGTTCTTGGAAGAGAAAACAGGATATTCAGGAATTTTCACATCCATACATTTCAATTAAAGAATACGGTTTTATAACTAAGAACACACTATATATTTATTTAAGGTACATTTCATAGGAATAAAAGTATAAATTGTACTCACCAGTAAACCCAATTCATTTTGGAATCTTTCTAATACATTTTCTTTTAGCGACATTGAACAATAAATATCTCTTTTGAATTTCTGTTTATTTCAAACATAAATTAATCTGAAAATTTATTTAACGAGAACGATCACTTCTTAATTTACCTCAATCAGCTGTAACGTCTCAGAACTTTAACCTCACAAAACACAGAATTTGACTAGAGGGAATAATCGCAGAATTTGAACCTACACCAGTAACCTGAGCGGGTGACGTCATACAGTGACCGGAGGAACTACTTAAGTATCTTTTTCGTTATTTGTTTTTAATCATAAAAATTTTTAAGAGTCTCATTGCTTTGAGCAGCTTGGTTTGATTTAATTTCATTGGCGTCATATTTTTTTTAAGAAAATATTGTGGGAGATCATATTGTTGTCGTAGGCATACCGCTATAGGCAACACGTTTCACACAAATACTTTAAGAAAATATAATTTTATAGATTTAACAATATTTAACCCCACAATATTTATCACGCATAACCTAATTAAGAATTTTAGCAAAATTTAAACCATAGTATTTGCTTTGTCACTGTGTTAAGTAAAAAATTTTTATCGTCA
>CM068989.1:22696231-22818731 GCA_035357415.1 Ophraella communa
GCTGGCCGTGGCGAACACGCTAACGATCGGGACGGTGCCTGTCTGTAAACAGAAGAAATTCGTCAGAAATCCATTGAAGCTGAAGAAACTGAAAGGAAGCCCACCTGACGAGAATCATGTTACATCTGACATCATAACGTACCTGATTCAACATGTTTGATCCGTTCCCACATCATATTTATCACAGCATAACCTACACTACAGCGAATTTAAACTTGTCAATTGCAGGCAAATTGTCGTCAAAACACTTGAAATTCATGTAGTGTTGCCTTTAAATTACTGAATCGATTGACGCAGTCTGTCTGTGTTGATCAGAATCTATCGAGTTGAAGTAGCACATGAAACTCGAAGAGATTCGACATTATAACGTAATTTCCATTTAACACGTCTGGATCTATCGGTTCTACACTATATTTATCACATGCATAACCTAATTAAAGAATTATGTTAAAATTAAACTATATATATTTCATCATAGCAAAATTTTGTCACAAACATCGAGTACATACAAAGGGTTTAACACGCCAAATCAGATTAACGCAGCTCTGTCTGTAAACAGAGAGCCTAATGGGGAATCCATTGAGTCCGATGGTTCACGAGTTTGTCACCTGATGAGAATTCATAAAGAAGATCTGACATTACATCTGTCTTCCTATCTCAATCATTGATCTAATGGGTTCTTACACTATAGCATGCACCTTGGGACTAATATCTCATGGAAGCAAATCAAACTGATATACTGCTTGTCTCTGTGTTATAAAATTTTGTCGTCAGAGGTATCATGCTGGCAGCAGTTTGTTATCGTCATGACCTGTTCAAAATTGTTGTTTGATCAAACAACGCACAAGCGAAACTGAAGGAAGTCAATTCCATTAGAAATTTATAAAGAAGATCTGACATTATAACGTAATTTCTCCCATTTAACATGTCTGATCTAATTGTTCAACTTACACTATATTTATCACGCATATCCCAATTGGGTATTCATAGCAAAAATTTAAACCATATATGCTTTGTCACTGTGTTAAGGCAAAAATTCTTGTCGTCAAAACACTCGAAAATATGGCGCCAGCGGTTTTAATGACGTTAAATCGATTGCAGCCTGTTCGTAACAGAGAAATTTGGCTGTGAATTCCATTGAAGCTGAAGTAGCAAGGCCGAAATTACGAAGTCAAATTTGGATGAGAATTATAAAAGAGATCTGACATATAACGTGGTCTTCCTATTCAACATGCCTGGATCTAATACTCTCTCTCTCTCTTATCACTTACTTACAATAGATATATATATATATACCGGGTAGTGTTTTTTTTTATAAAATTTTGTCAAAACTAAAATACTTGAAATTGCTGTAAAGGGTTTTAAAGATGCTGATGCAGCTCTGTTCAAATAGAGAAATTTGATTGGGAATCTATTGAAGGCTGAGTGTATCGAGTCACTTGATGGGAATTCATGAAGAGATTTGACATTATAGCGTTATTTCTCCTCTACAAACATATTTGGTCTAATGGTTCTACACTATACGCATGGCCTGGAAATTAAAATTTTGCTGTACCACCATAGCTTGCTAACTCTGCCAGGCAAAAATTTTTGTCGTCAAAACACTTCGAAAACATGGGTGTGCCGAATCGATTGGTTGCAACAGAAATTTGGATTGGGAATAAATCTATTGAGTTGAAGTAGCATCAGTGAAAACCGAGCGAGTCAATTTTACAGAAATTATAAAAGAGATCTGACATTATAACGTACTTCTCCTATTCAACATGCCTGGATTCAATAATGGTTCTACACTGAGTATTTATCAATGGCTGGCCCCAACATAATGTACCTAAACCATATATATTTGTCATCAAAGGCAAAAAAATTTTGTCGTCCAAAACACTGAAATATGGCAAAAGGGTTTGTATCATGCCGAACCGATTGACGCAATTTGTCTGTACCAAATTTGAACGACAGCTGAAGGAAAATAAATGAAATACCTGATGGGAATTCATGAAGAGATCTGATCTTTAACGTTTCATTCTCCCATATGCCTTTTACATTCATCACTTTAGCAAAATTTAAAACCATATTTAGTTTCATCACAGCCAAAATTTTCTGTCGTCAAAACACTCTGAAAATCATGGGCCGTTGATTTGTCTGTCTGTAAATCAGAGAACTTACTGGGAATCCATTGAAGTTGAGTAGCATACGAAACTTTGATGGTTGATGGGAATTCATGATCTGATTATTTCATAACGCCATTTCTCCCATTTCAAAACATATCTAATCTGGTCGAAAATTTAATAATTATATTTCATATCACGCATACCTAATTAAAATTTAGCAAAAATTTAAAATCCACATATATTTGCTTCATTCCAGTTGTGCGTAATTTCAAAACAACTCTGAAAAAATATAAAGGGTTGAATCGATTGGCAGTTTGTTCGTAAATAGAGAAATTTGACTGGGAATCTATCAGCCGGTAGCACGCATCTTATTGTACCATAAAGAGATCTGACATTATAACGCGGGTTCTCCCATTTTAACATGTTTGATCTAATGGTTCTACACTATATTTATATCACGCATGTACCTACCAAGAACATAGCAAAATTTTAAACCATATATGCTTCATCACCGTGCCAAGTAAAATTTGTCGTCCAAAAACACCTGAAACCATAAGTGCTGGTTTTAAATGTGCCGAATCGATTGATGTAATTCTGCTCCGTAACAGAGAAATCAAACCTGGACCCATTGAGTTGAAGTGTGCCGTTTGTGTTCCGGTACGGTCATCTTGGAATTCATGAAGAGATCTGACATTTTTGCCATTTCTCCCATTAAACATGTCGGTTCTTACACTATATGATCACGCATGGCCCCACTGTTATTTTAGCAAAATTTAAACCATATATTTGTTTCGTCACGTGTTAATAATTTTGTCGTCAAAACACTTGAAAATCATAATAAAGGGCACGACGCTTAATCGATTGATTTACCTGTCCGTAAATGAGAAATTTGGCCAGGGACCCATTGAGGCTGAAGCAGCAAGAAGGAAATCTCGAGCGAGTCAATTCTGGATGAGACTATGTGCTATGACGTAATTCTCCTATTTCCCAACATGCCTGATGGTTTGATCTACACTATATTTTCCATTCACCAGCACTATAGCTGTAATTTAAACCGTAGTATTTGCTTGTCACGTGTTAAGTAAAAATTTGTCGTCCAAACACTCGAAATCATGGGTAAAAAGGTTTTGAAGACGCTGAATCGATCGATTTAAAGGTTCGTAACAGAGAAATTTGATTGCCGAGGTAGTATTACGAAACTCGAAGGAAAAAGTCAATTTGATTTAGCTCATGAAGAGATTTGACATATTAAACACAGTTTGGTCTAATCGGTTCTTACACTATATTTAATCATTTATTGAATTCCACCAAAAATTTTGTTAAAATTTAAACCATGTTTGCAGCCATGTCTCTGCAGCTAGGCGTTAGTCGTCAAAAACACTCGAGTAACAGCGGGTAAAAGGGTTTTAAAGACGCCGGTTCGATTCGTGTCAGAAGAAATTGACTGGGACCTACGCCGAAGCGCAGCACTGATGAAACTGATGGCGACAGGAAATTCATGTTAAGATCTGACATAACGTAATTTCCTGACTAACATACTGATCTAATACCACACTATATTTATCACGCATAACTCCAATTGCTATTCATGTTTAAACCATTAAGAGGCGTTTATCACTGTTATGTGACTTTCACGTCCAAAACACCTGAAAATCATGGGTAAAGGGCCTAGGCCGAATCGATTGATTTACCTGTCTGTAAACAGAGGAGAAATTTGATCGGGAATCTCATCTTAACGTTACTTCCCATTAAACATGCCTGATTCATCAATTTACACTCATATTTCATCACTAGCAAAATTTAAACCATATATTTCTGTTTGTCATCATGTTATAAAAAATTTTGTCGTCCAAAACACTCGAGGTCATGGCTCGTGCTGGTTTTAACGCCAAATCGATCGATTTGTTTCCAACAGAGAGTCAGAATCTATCGAGGCCGAGGTAGTGGATAGCGAAACTGACGGATGGACCCGTTTGAAGAGATTCGACATCATAACGTTATCTCTCCTATTAAACATATCACGACCCATCGACACTACATTTATCACGCATACCTAACTGTACCTTGTATTGTGTCTAAACCATTAGGCATTTTCCAGTTTCAAAATAGGCAAAAGTAGTCAAATCAAAAACACTGAAAACATGGGGTAGTGAGCGGTCTTAAAGACAGAAATTAGTTCAAAATGTAATAGGATTTGATCAAATCTATCGAAGGCTTCGAAGGAAGCCCAATTTATCAGAAATTGATAAAGAGATCTGACACATAACGTAATTTATCTAACATGCCTGATCTAATGGTCTCACACTATATTTATCACGCATAACAGCAAAAATTTTAAAAACCATAGGCATATGCTTCACTGTAAAAAATTTTGTCGCCGCAAATCACTGGGCAAAGGGTTTTAAATGATTTATCGATTTACCTGTTCAAATCAGAGAAATTGACGTAGACTATCGGCTGAAGTAGTATTCAGCGAAATGAGCTGTCAATTCTGATGGGAATTTACCTGATACTTATAACGCTGCCTTCCCATTAAACATGCTCTGGACCTAATGGTTCTACACTTATATTTATCACGCATACCTAATTACATTTGGATTTGTTGTACCTAAACCATAGCATGTTTGTCACTGTAAGGCGTGTCTCTTTGTCAAACAAACACTCTGAAAAATATAATAAAGGGTTTAATGACGCTGAATCGATTGATTTGTGTCTAGTTCAAATCATATCTTGGTCAGAATCCATCGAAACCGAGTTTAGCACAGCCGAAACTTGATCATTGTTCCGACGAGCACTACGTTACAGATCTGACACATAACGTAATTCCTCCTCTGTCAATTACAATTGTTCCACATCTCATATTTGCCCATACTCTAATAACCTAACTGGGGTAATTGAAGAAATCGAACCATACATTTACTATGTCTCTGCGTTAATAAAAAATTCTTATCGCCAAAACACTCGAGCGGTCTAAGCCACGCCGAATCGACTGGCGCAGCCTGTCTGGGGTCAAGAGAAATTGATCGTAGTCCATCGAGTCAAAGTAGTACTATGAAATCGAGTGAGTCAATTTTATTTAAAGAAGATACCTGACATTATAACGTACTTTCCTAATTAACATAAGATCTTGGTCGTTTCTACATCTATATTTGAGTATCTAATACATTATGTAGCTAGAATTTAAAACCATATATAGCGTTTGTCACCAGTGCCAATTAAAAATTTTGTCGTTCAAAACACTTGAAATTATGGGTAAAAGGGTTTTACGTTGATTTAGCTCTGTCTGTAAATAGAGAAATTTGATTGGGAGCATTGAGTGCCGAGAGTATATTACGAAATTACAAGTCAATTTTGATGGCTCATGAAGATCTGGATATAACGTTATTTTCCTATTAAACATATTTGATCTATCGAAAACCAGACTATATTTATCACGTATTACCTAATTGTAATTTAGCAAAATTTAAACTATAAGTATTTGCTTGTTCACTTCTGTGTTAGTAAAAATTTGTCGTCAAAACACCCTGAAAACATGGGCAAAAGGGTTCTTCATCACATCAAGATAAAGTTCCACAAAATACAGGATCTGATCGGGAATCTATTCGAGGCCGAAGGAAATGAAAGGAAGTCATTTCAGAGTTCATAAAAGAGATCTGACATTATAACGTAATTTATCTAACATGCCTGGATCCAATGGTACCTTATCACGTTACGTTCCACTACATTCATCACAAAGGTACCTAAAACCATTAGTATAGATTTATCACCGTGTTTCATAAAAAAACAACTAAAACACCCCGGCGTATGGCCTTTAAATACTGATTGACGCACCTGTCCGTAACAGAAGAAATTTCGATTGCACTATCGAGGCCGAAGTAGCACAGCGAAATCGCCGAGCGAAGTCAATTTTGATGCCCAGGAAGAGATCTGATTACTTCATAACGTTACTTCCTATTAAATCTAATGGTTCTACACTATATTTGTCATTTATTGGCCCCACTAAAGAATTTTAGCAAAAATTTAAACCATAGTATTTGCTTTGTCACTCGTAAGTGTAATTTTGTCGTTAAACACTTGGGGCCAAAGGGTTTTAATGACGCTAAATCGATTGATTTGGTTTGTCTGTAAATATAGAAATTTGGTTGCACCCATTGAAATTCGAAGTAGTACAGCGAAACTCGAAGAAGTCAAATCTCTTGATGAGAATTATAAAGAGATCTGACATTATAATGGGTTCTCCTATTCGTTTGATCTAATGGTTCTACATTCCTATTTAATACGCATACCTAATTAATCGAATTATATTAAAATTTTAAACCATAGTATTTAGTTTCTGTCACGTGCCAAGGCAAAAATTTTGTCGTCCAAAACACTCGAGTTCATGGGGCGAAGACGCTGATGCAGTCAAAATAGAGTTGTTCTGATTGAATCTATTTATTTCGAAGAAGTAAAGAAACTGATTCTGATGGGAATTGTTTAGATTCGATTATAACGTTATTTCCCATTAAACATATTTTGATCTAATGAATTCTACACTTATATTTATCACGCATACCTAATTGTACTTGTAGCTAAAAATTTGAACCATATGAGCTTGCTTTGTCACCGTGTTAAGTAAAAATTTTGTCGTCAAAAACATCTGAAAACATGGGTAAGCGGTTTTGAAGATCGCCGAATGATTGACGCAGCATGCCGCGTAAGGAAGCGTATATCATACAGGTCTGGCCGTGGAAACATTGAGTTGACAGCACTGCGAATGAAGGAGTCAATTTTACTGAAAATATAAAGAGATCTGATATAACGTAATTTCCCATTCAACATGTTTGATCAAATGGTTCCACACTATACTTATCACGCATAACCTAATTACATCAGCAAAATTTAAACCATAGCAGTTTGTCACTGTTAAGTAAAAATTTCTTTGTCGTCAAAACACGTGGTAAGGGCAGAAGACGCAGAATTGATTAATGCAGTTTGTTAGGTCAAATAGAAAATATATTGGGAATTCCATTTGAGTTGAGTAGTGATTGAAGGAACTAGAGCTGAGTCATGGATGGGAATTATGAAGATCTGATATCATAATCTACATTTCTCCCATTAAACATTATTTCCATCTAATGGTTCACACTTTCAATTGCATACCTAATTGCACGAGCTGTACTCTAAACCATATATTTGCTTTGTCACTGTGCGTAAAATTTGTCATCAAAACACTTGCAACAGCGTTGACGCAGCATGCCCGTAAATAGAGCGCATATCATTGGCTGGGAAATTACCGAGGCTTCGAGGCGCAGTACCGAGCGAGTCAATTTTACTGAAATCGCCATGTTAAGATCTGACATTATAACGCTCTTATCAACATGCCTGATCTTGCCCCACACTATATTTATCACGCATGTTTGTTGTACCTAAACCATATATTTGTTTTGTCACTGCAGCTATGTGGATTTGTCGTTCAAAACACTTGAAATTATATAAAGGGAAGACGTTGAATCGATTGATGCCTGTTGTAAATAGAGACATATTGAATCTATCGCTTCGAGTTTAGCATTACGAAACCGAGTTTGTTTTGATGGGAATTGGCGAAGAGATCTGACATTTTTAACGTTATTCTTATTAAATACGTTTAATGGTTCCACACTATATTTGATCATTTACGTACTAATTAAGAATATACAAATTTAAACCATAGTATTCTGTTTTTGTCACTGCAGTGTGTCTTGAATCATATTATAAACAGGGCTTAAAAAACGTGCCGAATCGATTGATGCAGTTCCACTTAACAGAGAAATCTGGTTGGGAAGCTGAGTAGGCATTGTTTGTTCCTGGATTTATTTAATTTTGGAATTCATGCAAAGATTAGATTATATAACGTTATTTCTTCTTACACTAACATATTGATCTAATATATTTAATTTTAGCAAAATTTAAACCATATATTTTCAGTTTTGTCACTGTGTTATAAAAATTTTGTTACGTCCAAAAGGAATCGATTGATACGCAGTGCCTAAATCAGAGAAATTTGGTTGGGAATCTATTGATGTAGACAGCGAAACTGATGAGTCATGGATGTACATTATAAGATCTGACATTATAACGTCATCTCCCATTGCCTTATCCACGTTTCACATCATATTTATCACGCATAATTACACTTTGTTAAAATTTCCAAAACCATTAGGCATTTGTCACTGCAAGTTACAATTTTGCGGTCAAAACAATGCGAATATATTGCTGGCCTTTAAAGACGCCGAATCGATTGATTTAAAGCCTTGCTCCCAACAGAGAAAATTCGGTTGAGTTGAGGCAGATGAAACCGAGCGAGTCAATTTGATGGAATCATGACAGACAGATTATCATAACGTTATCTTCATTCAACATATCTGATCTGCCTGATTGTCTCTACACTATATTTATCACGCATAACTCCAATTGAATTTTACCTAAACCATAGGCATTTGCTTTGTCACAGTTATAAAAATTTGTTGTCCGTTAAAAATCGACTGACGCAGCTCAGTTCTAAATGAAGAAATCTGGCCGTAACGACAGCTGATGATGTCACTTGATGGAATTCATGGAGATTTGGCATTATAACGTTGCCTTCCTATTAAACATATTTAATGCACCATATTTGCCAGATCATCACAGCAAAAAATTTACACCGTCAAAACACCTGAAAAATGTAGCGTGGCCTTAAAGACGCCGAACTGATCATTTAAAGGTTATGCTCCGTAAATAGAGCGTATATCATGAGCAGGATCTGGCTGTGAAATCCACAGGCTTCGAAGGCAGTACGCGAAACTCGAAATGGTTTCTCCACTTACTGGTGTCATACAGATCTGACAAATTTATCAACATTTGATTCAATGGTTCCCACACTGTATCTATCACGCATACCTAATTCAAATATTCCCAGCTGTACCCTAAAACTATTAAGTATTGCTCACTTTACTGTGTTGTACTTGTCAAATCCAAAACACTCTGAAATCATATACAAAAATGGCCTTAAAGACGCCGAATCGACGCAGTCTCAACAGAGAAATTTGGTCAGAATCTATCGAGTTGAAGTATACAGCGAAACTCATAAAGCCTGACTTGAATTTAGAGAAGGATACGACATTTTAACGTTGCCTTTCTCCCATTGTAAACATGCCTGATCCACGAAGTTCCACACTCATATTTATCACGCATCAAATCTCACTTTGTTGCCCCAAAACCATATATCTACTCTGTGTTACACTGGGTACCAAAACACTCGAGACCATGGCGCTGTTTTTGAAGACTGAATCACTGACGGAAAAGCCTGTTCGTAACAGAGAAATAATAGAATCCATCGAAGGAGTAGCACACGAAACCGAGCGAGTCAATTTTTTGATGGGAATTATGATACATGACATTATGTTTAAGAGTTCAACATGTTTGATCTATCGGTTCTACACTATATTTGTCAACGCATACCCCAATTAATTTTAGCAAAATTGAAACCATAGTATTTTTTGTTTGTCAACTACTGTGTTAAGTAAAATCTTTTTGCTGCAACAATTTACGAAAATATGGTAAAGCGTTTTAATGACGCTGAATCGATTAATGAGAAGTTTGTTCGTAATAGAAAAATTTTTTGGGACCCCATTGAAGCTGACAGTGACAATAGCAAATACTATGGTTTAAATTTTGCTAAAATTAATTAGGTTATGTAAGTAATATAGTGTAGAACACCAGATCAAACATGTTTAATAGGAAAATAACGTTATAATGTCAAATCTCTTCATAATTCCCATCAAAATTGACTTTCTTCTAGTTTTGCTGTACTACTTCAACTTCAATAGATTCCCAACCAAATTTCTCTATTTACGAACAAACTGCATCAATCGATTCAGCGTCATTAAAAACCCTTTTACCCATATTTTCAAGTGTTTTTGACAACAAAAGATTTTTACTTAACACAGTGACAAAGCAAATACTATGGTTTCAATTTTGCTAAAATTCTTAATTAGGTTATGCTTGATAAATATAGTGTAGAACCATTAGATCAAACATGTTGAATAGGAAAATTACTTTATAATGTCATATCTCTTCATAATTCCCATCAAAATTGACTTCCTTCGAGTTTCGCTGTACTACTTCAACTTCAATAGATTCCCAACCAAATTTCTCTATTTACGAACAAACTGCATCAATTGATTCAGAGTCTTTAAAAACCCTTTTACCCATAATTTCAAGTGTTTTGGACGACAAAAATTTTTTAATTAACACAGTTACAAAGCAAATACTATGGTTTAAATTTTGCTAAAATTCTTAATGCGTGATAAATATAGTGTAGAACCATTAGATCAAACATGTTTAATAGGAAAATAACGTTATAATGTCAAATCTCTTCATAATTCCCATCAAAATTGACTTCCTTCGAGTTTCGCTGTACTACTTCAACTTCAATAGATTCCCAACCAAATTTCTCTATTTACGAACAAACTGCATCAATCGATTCAGCGTCTTTAAAAACCCTTTTACATATAATTTCAAGTGTTTTGGACGACAAAATTTTTTTACTTAACACAGTGACAAAGCAAATACTATGGTTTAAATTTTGCTAAAATTCTTAATTAGGTTATGCGTGATAAATATAGTGTAGAACCATTAGATCAAACATGTTGAATAGGAAAATTACGTTATAATGTCAAATCTCTTTATAATTTCCAATAAAATTGACTTCCTTCGAGTTTCGCAGTACTACTTCAACTTCAATAGTTTCCCAACCAGATTTCTCTATGATATACACTTCCTATTTACGAACATACTGCATCAATCAATTCAGCGTCTTTAAAAACCCTTTTACCCATTTTTTCAAGTGTTTTTGACGACAAATTTTTTTACTTAACACAGTGACAAAGCAAATACTATGGTTTAAATTTTGCTAAAATTTTTAATTAGGTTATGCGTGATAAATATAGTGTAGAACCATTAGATTAAATATGTTTAATAGGAAAATAACGTTATAATGCCAAATCTCTTTATAATTCCCATCAAAATTGACGTCCTTCGAGTTTCGCTGTACTACGTCAACTTCAATAGATTCCCAACCAAATTTCTCTATTTACGAACAAACTGCATCAATCGATTCACGTTTTTTTGGACAACAAAAATTTTTTACTTAACACAGTGACAAAGCAAATACTATGGTTTAAATTTTGCTAAAATTCTTAATTAGGTTATGCGTGATAAATATAGTGTAGAACCATTAGATCAAATATGTTGAATAGGAAAATAACGTTATAATGTCAAATCTCTTCATAATTCCCATCAAAATTGACTTCCTTCGAGTTTCGCTGTACTACTTCAACTTCCCAACCAGATTTCTCTATTTAAGAACAAACTGCATCAATCGATTCAGCGTCTTTAAAAACCCTTTTACCCATATATTCACGTGTTTTTGACCACAAAAATTTTTTACTTAACACAGTGACAAAGCAAATACTATGGTTTAAATTTTGCTAAAATTCTTAATTAGGTTATGCGTGATAAATATAGTGTAGAAACATTAGATAAAATATGTTTAATAGGAAAATGACGTTATAATGTCAAATCTCTTCATAATTCCCATCAAAATTGACTTCCTTCGAGTTTCGCTGTACTACATCAACTTCAATAGATTCCCAACCAAATTTCTCTATTTACGAACAAACTGCATCAATCGATTCACGTGTTTTTGACAACAAAAATTTTTTACTTAACACAGTGACAAAGCAAATACTATGGTTTAAATTTTGCTAAAATTCTTAATTAGGTTATGCGTGATAAATATAGTGTAGAACCATTAGATCAAATATGTTGAATAGGAAAATAACGTTATAATGTCAAATCTCTTCATAATTCCCATCAAAATTGACTTCCTTCGAGTTTCGCTGTACTACTTCAACTTCCCAACCAGATTTCTCTATTTAAGAACAAACTGCATCAATCGATTCAGCGTCTTTAAAAACCCTTTTACCCATATATTCACGTGTTTTTGACCACAAAAATTTTTTACACAGTGACAAAGCGAATACTATGGTTTAAATTTTGCTAAAATTCTTAATTAGGTTATGCGTGATAAATATAGTGTAGAACCATTAGATCAAACATGTTTAATAGGAAAATAACGTTAAAATGTCAAATCTCTTCATAATTCCCATCAAAATTGACTTCCTTCGAGTTTCGCTGTACTACTTCAACTTCAATAGATTCCCAACCAAATTTCTCTATTTACGAACAAACTGCATCAATCGATTCAGCGTCTTTAAAAACCCTTTTACATATAATTTCAAGTGTTTTGGACGACAAAATTTTTTTACTTAACACAGTGACAAAGCAAATACTATGGTTTAAATTTTGCTAAAATTCTTAATTAGGTTATGCGTGATAAATATAGTGTAGAACCATTAGATCAAACATGTTGAATAGGAAAATTACGTTATAATGTCAAATCTCTTTATAATTTCCAATAAAATTGACTTCCTTCGAGTTTCGCAGTACTACTTCAACTTCAATAGTTTCCCAACCAGATTTCTCTATGATATACACTTCCTATTTACGAACATACTGCATCAATCGATTCAGCGTCTTTAAAAACCCTTTTACCCATTTTTTTAAGTGTTTTTGACGACAAAATTTTTTTACTTAACACAGTGACAAAGCAAATACTATGGTTTAAATTTTGCTAAAATTTTTAATTAGGTTATGCGTGATAAATATATTGTAGAACCATTAGATTAAATATGTTTAATAGGAAAATAACGTTATATTGTCAAATCTCTTCATAATTCCCATCAAAATTGACTTCCTTCGAGTTTCGCTGTACTACTTCAACTTCAATAGATTCCCAACCAAATTTCTTTATTTACGAACAAACTGCATTAATCGATTCTGCGTCTTTAAACACCCTTTTACCCATATTTTCACGTGTTTTTGACGACAAAAATTTTTTACTTAACACAGTGACAAAGCAAATACTATGGTTTAAATTTTGCTAAAATTCTTAATTAGGTTATGCGTGATAAATATAGTGTAGAACCATTAGATCAAACATGTTGAATAGGAAAATTACGTTATAATGTCAAATCTCTTTATAATTTTCAATAAAATTGACTTCCTTCGAGTTTCGCAGTACTACTTCAACTTCAATAGTTTCCCAACCAGATTTCTCTATGATATACACTTCCTATTTACGAACATACTGCATCAATCGATTCAGCGTCTTTAAAAACCCTTTTACCCATTTTTTCAAATGTTTTTGACGACAAAATTTTTTTACTTAACACAGTGACAAAGCAAATACTATGGTTTAAATTTTGCTAAAATTTTTAATTAGGTTATGCGTGATAAATATAGTGTAGAACCATTAGATTAAATATGTTTAATAGGAAAATAACGTTATAATGTCAAATCTCTTCATAATTCCCATCAAAATTGACTTCCTTCGAGTTTCGCTGTACTACTTCAACTTCAATAGATTCCCAATCAAATTTCTCTATTTACGAACAAACTGCATCAATCGAATCAGCGTCTTTAAAAACCTTTTACCCATAATTTCAAGTGTTTTGGACGACAAAAATTTTTTACTTAACACAGTGACAAAGCAAATACTATGGTTTAAATTTTGCTATAATTCTTAATTAGGTTATGCGTATTAAATATAGTGTAGAACCATTAGATCAAACATGTTGAATAGGAAAATTACGTTATAATGTCAAATCTCTTTATAATTCTCATCAAATTTGACTTTCTTCGAGTTTCGCTGTACTACTTCAATTTCAATAGATTCCCAACCAAATTTCTATATTTACGAACAAACTGCATCAATCGATTTAGCGTCATTAAAAACCCTTTAAACCATATTTTCAAGTGTTTTTGACGACAAAAATTTTTTACTTAACACAGTGACAAAGCAAATACTATGGTTTAAATTTTGCTAAAATTCTTAATAAGGTTATGTTATGCGTGATAAATATAGTGTAGAACCATTAGATCAAACATGTTTAATAGGAAAATAACGTTATAATATCAAATCTCTTTATAATTCCCATCAAAATTGACTTCCTTCGAGTTTCGCTGTACTACTTCAACTTCAATAGATTCCCAATCAAATTTCTCTATTTACGAACAAATTGCATCAATCGATTCAGCGTCTTTAAAAACCCTTTTACCCATAATTTCAAGTGTTTTGGACGACAAAAATTTTTTACTTAACACAGTGACAAAGCAAATACTATGGTTTAAATTTTGCTATAATTCTTAATTAGGTTATGCGTGATAAATATAGTGTAGAACCATTAGATCAAACATGTTAAATAGGAAAATTACATTATAATGTCAAATCTCTTTATAATTTCTAATAAAATTGACTTCCTTCGAGTTTCGCAGTACTACTTCAACTTCAATAGATTCCCAATCAAATTTCTCTATTTACGAACAAACTGCACCAATCGATTCAGCGTCTTTAAAACCCTTTTACCCATATTTTCAAGTGTTTTTGACGACAAAAATTTTTTACCTAACACAGAGACAAAGCAAATACTATGGTTTAAATTTTGCTAAAATTTTTAATTAGGTTATGCGTGATAAATATAGTCTAGAACCATTAGATTAAATATGTTTAATAGGAAAATAACGTTATAATGTCAAATCTCTTCATAATTCCCATCAAAATTGACTTCCTTCGAGTTTCGCTGTACTACCTCAACTTCAATAGATTCCCAATCAAATTTCTCTATTTACGAACAAACTGCATCAATCGATTCAGCGTCTTTAAAAACCCTTTTACCCATAATTTCAAGTGTTTTGGACGACAAAAATTTTTTAATTAACACAGTGACAAAGCATATACTATGGTTTAAATTTTGCTATAATTCTTAATTAGGTTATGCGTGATAAATATAGTGTAGAAGCATTAGATCAAACATGTTGAATAGGAAAATTACGTTATAATGTCAAATCTCTTTATAATTTCTAATAAAATTGACTTCCTTCGAGTTTCGCAGTACTACTTCAACTTCAATAGATTCCCAATCAAATTTCTCTATTTACGAACAAACTGCACCAATCGATTCAGCGTCTTTAAAACCCTTTTACCCATATTTTCAAGTGTTTTTGACGACAAAAATTTTTTACCTAACACAGAGACAAAGCAAATACTATGGTTTAAATTTTGCTAAAATTTTTAATTAGGTTATGCGTGATAAATATAGTGTAGAACCATTAGATCAAACATGTTGAATAGGAAAATTACGTTATAATGTCAAATCTCTTTATAATTCTCATCAAATTTGACTTTCTTCGAGTTTCGCTGTACTACTTCAATTTCAATAGATTCCCAACCAAATTTCTATATTTACGAACAAACTGCATCAATCGATTTAGCGTCATTAAAAACCCTTTAACCCATATTTTCAAGTGTTTTTGACGACAAAAATTTTTTACTTAACACAGTGACAAAGCAAATACTATGGTTTAAATTTTGCTAAAATTCTTAATTAGGTTATGCGTGATAAATATAGTGTAGAACCATTAGATCAAACATGTTTAATAGGAAAATAACGTTAAAATGTCAAATCTCTTCATAATTCCCATCAAAATTGACTTGCTTCGAATTTCGCTGTACTACTTCAACTTCAATAGATTCCCAATCAAATTTCTCTATTTACGAACAAATTGCATCAATCGATTCAGCGTATTTAAAAACCCTTTTACCCATAATTTCAAGTGTTTTGGACGACAAAAATTTTTTACTTAACACAGTGACAAAGCATATACTATGGTTTAAATTTTGCTATAATTCTTAATTAGGTTATGCGTGATAAATATAGTGTAGAACCATTAGATCAAACATGTTAAATAGGAAAATTACGTTATAATGTCAAATCTCTTTATAATTTCTAATAAAATTGACTTCCTTCGAGTTTCGCAGTACTACTTCAACTTCAATAGATTCCCAATCAAATTTCTCTATTTACGAACAAACTGCACCAATCGATTCAGCGTCTTTAAAACCCTTTTACCCATATTTTCAAGTGTTTTTGACGACAAAAATTTTTACCTAACACAGAGACAAAGCAAATACTATGGTTTAAATTTTGCTAAAATTTTTAATTAGGTTATGCGTGATAAATATAGTGTAGAACCATTAGATTAAATATGTTTAATAGGAAAATAACGTTATAATGTCAAATCTCTTCATAATTCCCATCAAAATTGACTTCCTTCGAGTTTCGCTGTACTACCTCAACTTCAATAGATTCCCAACCAAATTTCTCTATTTACGAACAAACTGCATCAATCGATTTAGCGTCATTAAAAACCCTTTAACCCATATTTTCAAGTGTTTTTGACGACAAAAATTTTTTACTTAACACAGTGACAAAGCAAATACTATGGTTTAAATTTTGCTAAAATTCTTAATTAGGTTATGCGTGATAAATATAGTGTAGAACCATTAGATCAAACATGTTTAATAGGAAAATAACGTTAAAATGTCAAATCTCTTCATAATTCCCATCAAAATTGACTTCCTTCGAATTTCGCTGTACTACTTCAACTTCAATAGATTCCCAATCAAATTTCTCTATTTACGAACAAATTGCATCAATCGATTCAGCGTATTACAAACCCTTTTACCCATAATTTTAAGTGTTTTGGACGACAAAAATTTTTTACTTAACACAGTGACAAAGCATATACTATGGTTTAAATTTTGCTATAATTCTTAATTAGGTTATGCGTGATAAATATAGTGTAGAAGCATTAGATCAAACATGTTGAATAGGAAAATTACGTTATAATGTCAAATCTCTTTATAATTTCTAATAAAATTGACTTCCTTCGAGTTTCGCAGTACTACTTCAACTTCAATAGATTCCCAATCAAATTTCTCTATTTACGAACAAACTGCACCAATCGATTCAGCGTCTTTAAAACCCTTTTACCCATATTTTCAAGTGTTTTTGACGACAAAAATTTTTTACCTAACACAGAGACAAAGCAAATACTATGGTTTAAATTTTGCTAAAATTTTTAATTAGGTTATGCGTGATAAATATAGTGTAGAACCATTAGATTAAATATGTTTAATAGGAAAATAACGTTATAATGTCAAATCCCTTTATAATTCCCATCAAAATTGACTTCCTTCGAGTTTCGCTGTACTACCTCAACTTCAATAGATTCCCAATCAAATTTCTCTATTTACGAACAAACTGCATCAATCGATTCAGCGTCTTTAAAAACCCTTTTACCCATAATTTCAAGTGTTTTGGACGACAAAAATTTTTTACTTAACACAGTGACAAAGCAAATACTATGGTTTAAATTTTGCGATAATTCTTAATTAGGTTATGCGTGATAAATATAGTGTAGAACCATTAGATCAAACATGTTAAATAGGAAAATTACGTTATAATGTCAAATCTCTTTATAATTCTCATTAAATTTGACTTCCTTCGAGTTTCGCTGTACTACTTCAACTTCAATAGATTCCCAACCAAATTTCTCTATTTACGAAAAAACTGCATCAATCGATTAAGCGTCATTAAAAACCCTTTAACCCATATTTTCAAGTGTTTTTGACGAAAAAAATTTTTTACTTAACACAGTGACAAAGCAAATACTATGGTTTAAATTTTGCTAAAATTCTTAATTAGGTTATGCGTGATAAATATAGTGTAGAACCATTAGATCAAACATGTTTAATAGGAAAATAACGTTAAAATGTCAAATCTCTTCATAATTCCCATCAAAATTGACTTCCTTCGAATTTCGCTGTACTACTTCAACTTCAATAGATTCCCAATCAAATTTCTCTATTTACGAACAAATTGCATCAATCGATTCAGCGTATTTAAAAACCCTTTTACCCATAATTTCAAGTGTTTTGGACGACAAAAATTTTTTACTTAACACAGTGACAAAGCATATACTATGGTTTAAATTTTGCTATAATTCTTAATTAGGTTATGCGTGATAAATATAGTGTAGAACCATTAGATCAAACATGTTAAATAGGAAAATTACGTTATAATGTCAAATCTCTTTATAATTTCTAATAAAATTGACTTCCTTCGAGTTTCGCAGTACTACTTCAACTTCAATAGATTCCCAATCAAATTTCTCTATTTACGAACAAACTGCACCAATCGATTCAGCGTCTTTAAAACCCTTTTACCCATATTTTCAAGTGTTTTTGACGACAAAAATTTTTTACCTAACACAGAGACAAAGCAAATACTATGGTTTAAATTTTGCTAAAATTTTTAATTAGGTTATGCGTGATAAATATAGTGTAGAACCATTAGATTAAATATGTTTAATAGGAAAATAACGTTATAATGTCAAATCTCTTCATAATTCCCATCAAAATTGACTTCCTTCGAGTTTCGCTGTACTACCTCAACTTCAATAGATTCCCAACCAAATTTCTCTATTTACGAACAAACTGCATCAATCGATTTAGCGTCATTAAAAACCCTTTAACCCATATTTTCAAGTGTTTTTGACGACAAAAATTTTTTACTTAACACAGTGACAAAGCAAATACTATGGTTTAAATTTTGCTAAAATTCTTAATTAGGTTATGCGTGATAAATATAGTGTAGAACCATTAGATCAAACATGTTTAATAGGAAAATAACGTTAAAATGTCAAATCTCTTCATAATTCCCATCAAAATTGACTTCCTTCGAATTTCGCTGTACTACTTCAACTTCAATAGATTCCCAATCAAATTTTTCTATTTACGAACAAATTGCATCAATCGATTCAGCGTATTACAAACCCTTTTACCCATAATTTCAAGTGTTTTGGACGACAAAAATTTTTTTACTTAACACAGTGACAAAGCATATACTATGGTTTAAATTTTGCTATAATTCTTAATTAGGTTATGCGTGATAAATATAGTGTAGAACCATTAGATCAAACATGTTGAATAGGAAAATTACGTTATAATGTCAAATCTCTTTATAATTTCTAATAAAATTGACTTCCTTCGAGTTTCGCAGTACTACTTCAACTTCAATAGATTCCCAATCAAATTTCTCTATTTACGAACAAACTGCACCAATCGATTCAGCGTCTTTAAAACCCTTTTACCCATATTTTCAAGTGTTTTTGACGACAAAAATTTTTTACCTAACACAGAGACAAAGCAAATACTATGGTTTAAATTTTGCTAAAATTTTTAATTAGGTTATGCGTGATAAATATAGTGTAGAACCATTAGATTAAATATGTTTAATAGGAAAATAACGCTATAATGTCAAATCTCTTCATAATTCCCATCAAAATTGACTTCCTTCGAGTTTCGCTGTACTACCTCAACTTCAATAGATTCCCAATCAAATTTCTCTATTTACGAACAAACTGCATCAATCGATTCAGCGTCTTTAAAAACCCTTTTACCCATAATTTCAAGTGTTTTGGACGACAAAAATTTTTTACTTAACACAGTGACAAAGCAAATACTACGGTTTAAATTTTGCTATAATTCTTAATTAGGTTATGCGTGATAAATATAGTGTAGAACCATTAGATCAAACATGTTGAATAGGAAAATTACGTTATAATGTCAAATCTCTTTATAATTCTCATCAAATTTGACTTCCTTCGAGTTTCGCTGTACTACTTCAACTTCAATAGATTCCCAACCAAATTTCTCTATTTACGAACAAACTGCATTAATCGATTTAGCGTCATTAAAAACCCTTTAACCCATATTTTCAAGTGTTTTTGACGACAAAAATTTTTTACTTAACACAGTGACAAAGCATATACTATGGTTTAAATTTTGCTATAATTCTTAATTAGGTTATGCGTGATAAATATAGTGTAGAACCATTAGATCAAACATGTTAAATAGGAAAATTACGTTATAATGTCAAATCTCTTTATAATTTCTAATAAAATTGACTTCCTTCGAGTTTCGCAGTACTACTTCAACTTCAATAGATTCCCAATCAAATTTCTCTATTTACGAACAAACTGCACCAATCGATTCAGCGTCTTTAAAACCCTTTTACCCATATTTTCAAGTGTTTTTGACGACAAAAATTTTTTACCTAACACAGAGACAAAGCAAATACTATGGTTTAAATTTTGCTATAATTCTTAATTAGGTTATGCGTGATAAATATAGTGTAGAACCATTAGATCAAACATGTTGAATAGGAAAATTACGTTATAATGTCAAATCTCTTTATAATTCTCATCAAATTTGACTTCCTTCGAGTTTCGCTGTACTACTTCAACTTCAATAGATTCCCAACCAAATTTCTCTATTTACGAACAAACTGCATTAATCGATTTAGCGTCATTAAAAACCCTTTAACCCATATTTTCAAGTGTTTTTGACGACAAAAATTTTTACTTAACACAGTGACAAAGCATATACTATGGTTTAAATTTTGCTATAATTTTTAATTAGGTTATGCGTGATAAATATAGTGTAGAACCATTAGATCAAACATGTTAAATAGGAAAATTACGTTATAATGTCAAATCTCTTTATAATTTCTAATAAAATTGACTTCCTTCGAGTTTCGCAGTACTACTTCAACTTCAATAGATTCCCAATCAAATTTCTCTACTTACGAACAAACTGCATCAATCGATTCAGCGTCTTTAAAAACCCTTTTACCCATAATTTCAAGTGTTTTGGACGACAAAAATTTTTTACTTAACACAGTGACAAAGCAAATACTACGGTTTAAATTTTGCTATAATTCTTAATTAGGTTATGCGTGATAAATATAGTGTAGAACCATTAGATCAAACATGTTGAATAGGAAATTACGTTATAATGTCAAATCTCTTTATAATTCTCATCAAATTTGACTTCCTTCGAGTTTCGCTGTACTACTTCAACTTCAATAGATTCCCAACCAAATTTCTCTATTTACGAACAAACTGCATCAATCGATTAAGCGTCATTAAAAACCCTTTAACCCATATTTTCAAGTGTTTTTGACGACAAAAATTTTTTACTTAACACAGTGACAAAGCAAATACTATGGTTTAAATTTTGCTAAAATTCTTAATTAGGTTATGCGTGATAAATATAGTGTAGAACCATTAGATCAAACATGTTTAATAGGAAAATAACGTTAAAATGTCAAATCTCTTCATAATTCCCATCAAAATTGACTTCCTTCGAATTTCGCTGTACTACTTCAACTTCAATAGATTCCCAATCAAATTTCTCTATTTACGAACAAATTGCATCAATCGATTCAGCGTATTTAAAAACCCTTTTACCCATAATTTCAAGTGTTTTGGACGACAAAAATTTTTTAACACAGTGACAAAGCATATACTATGGTTTAAATTTTGCTATAATTCTTAATTAGGTTATGCGTGATAAATATAGTGTAGAACCATTAGATCAAACATGTTAAATAGGAAAATTACGTTATAATGTCAAATCTCTTTATAATTTCTAATAAAATTGACTTCCTTCGAGTTTCGCAGTACTACTTCAACTTCAATAGATTCCCAATCAAATTTCTCTATTTACGAACAAACTGCACCAATCGATTCAGCCTCTTTAAAACCCTTTTACCCATATTTTCAAGTGTTTTTGACGACAAAAATTTTTTACCTAACACAGAGACAAAGCAAATACTATGGTTTAAATTTTGCTAAAATTTTTAATTAGGTTATGCGTGATAAATATAGTGTAGAACCATTAGATTAAATATGTTTAATAGGAAAATAACGTTATAATGTCAAATCTCTTCATAATTCCCATCAAAATTGACTTCCTTCGAGTTTCGCTGTACTACCTCAACTTCAATAGATTCCCAACCAAATTTCTCTATTTACGAACAAACTGCATCAATCGATTTAGCGTCATTAAAAACCCTTTAACCCATATTTTCAAGTGTTTTTGACGACAAAAATTTTTTACTTAACACAGTGACAAAGCAAATACTATGGTTTAAATTTTGCTAAAATTCTTAATTAGGTTATGCGTGATAAATATAGTGTAGAACCATTAGATCAAACATGTTTAATAGGAAAATAACGTTAAAATGTCAAATCTCTTCATAATTCCCATCAAAATTGACTTCCTTCGAATTTCGCTGTAGTACTTCAACTTCAATAGATTCCCAATCAAATTTCTCTATTTACGAACAAATTGCATCAATCGATTCAGCGTATTACAAACCCTTTTACCCATAATTTCAAGTGTTTTGGACGACAAAAATTTTTTACTTAACACAGTGACAAAGCATATACTATGGTTTAAATTTTGCTATAATTCTTAATTAGGTTATGCGTGATAAATATAGTGTAGAACCATTAGATCAAACATGTTGAATAGGAAAATTACGTTATAATGTCAAATCTCTTTATAATTTCTAATAAAATTGACTTCCTTCGAGTTTCGCAGTACTACTTCAACTTCAATAGATTCCCAATCAAATTTCTCTATTTACGAACAAACTGCACCAATCGATTCAGCGTCTTTAAAACCCTTTTACCCATATTTTCAAGTGTTTTTGACGACAAAAATTTTTACCTAACACAGAGACAAAGCAAATACTATGGTTTAAATTTTGCTAAAATTTTTAATTAGGTTATGCGTGATAAATATAGTGTAGAACCATTAGATTAAATATGTTTAATAGGAAAATAACGCTATAATGTCAAATCTCTTCATAATTCCCATCAAAATTGACTTCCTTCGAGTTTCGCTGTACTACCTCAACTTCAATAGATTCCCAATCAAATTTCTCTATTTACGAACAAACTGCATCAATCGATTCAGCGTCTTTAAAAACCCTTTTACCCATAATTTCAAGTGTTTTGGACGACAAAAATTTTTTACTTAACACAGTGACAAAGCAAATACTACGGTTTAAATTTTGCTATAATTCTTAATTAGGTTATGCGTGATAAATATAGTGTAGAACCATTAGATCAAACATGTTGAATAGGAAAATTACGTTATAATGTCAAATCTCTTTATAATTCTCATCAAATTTGACTTCCTTCGAGTTTCGCTGTACTACTTCAACTTCAATAGATTCCCAACCAAATTTCTCTATTTACGAACAAACTGCATTAATCGATTTAGCGTCATTAAAAACCCTTTAACCCATATTTTCAAGTGTTTTTGACGACAAAAATTTTTTACTTAACACAGTGACAAAGCAAATACTATGGTTTAAATTTTGCTAAAATTCTTAATTAGGTTATGCGTGATAAATATAGTGTAGAACCATTAGATCAAACATGTTGAATAGGAAAATTACGTTATAATGTCAAATTTTTTCATAATTCTCATCAAATTTGACTTCCTTCGAGTTTCGCTGTACTACTTCAACTTCAATAGATTCCCAACCAAATTTCTCTATTTACGAACAAACTGCATCAATCGATTTAGCGTCATTAAAAACCCTTTAACCCATATTTTCAAGTGTTTTTGACGACAAAAATTTTTTACTTAACACAGTGACAAAGCAAATACTATGGTTTAAATTTTGCTAAAATTCTTAATTAGGTTATGCGTGATAAATATAGTGTAGAACCATTAGATCAAACATGTTGAATAGGAAAATTACGTTATAATGTCAAATTTTTTCATAATTCTCATCAAATTTGACTTCCTTCGAGTTTCGCTGTACTACTTCAACTTCAATAGATTCCCAACCAATTTTCTCTATTTACGAACAAACTGCATCAATCGATTTAGCGTCATTAAAAACCCTTTAACCCATATTTTCAAGTGTTTTTGACGACAAAAATTTTTTACTTAACACAGTGACAAAGCAAATACTATGGTTTAAATTTTGCTAAAATTCTTAATTAGGTTATGCGTGATAAATATAGTGTAGAACCATTAGATCAAACATGTTCAATAGGAAAATAACGTTAAAATGTCAAATCTCTTCATGATTCCCATCAAAATTGACTTCCTTCGAGTTTCGCTGTACTACTTCAACTTCAATAGATTCCCAACCAAATTTCTCTATTTACGAACAAACTGCATCAATCGATTCAGCGTCTTTAAAAACCCTTTTACATATAATTTCAAGTGTTTTGGACGACAAAATTTTTTTACTTAACACAGTGACAAAGCAAATACTATGGTTTAAATTTTGCTAAAATTCTTAATTAGGTTATGCGTGATAAATATAGTGTAGAACCATTAGATCAAACATGTTGAATAGGAAAATTACGTTATAATGTCAAATCTCTTTATAATTTCCAATAAAATTGACTTCCTTCGAGTTTTGCAGTACTACTTCAACTTCAATAGTTTCCCAACCAGATTTCTCTATGATATACACTTCCTATTTACGAACATACTGCATCAATCGATTCAGCGTCTTTAAAAACCCTTTTACCCATTTTTTCAAGTGTTTTTGACGACAAAATTTTTTTACTTAACACAGTGACAAAGCAAATACTATAGTTTAAATTTTGCTAAAATTTTTAATTAGATTATGCGTGATAAATATAGTGTAGAACCATTAAATTAAATATGTTTAATAGGAAAATAACGTTATAATGTCAAATCTCTTCATAATTCCCATCAAAATTGACTTCCTTCGAGTTTCGCTGTACTACTTCAACTTTAATAGATTCCCAACCAAATTTCTTTATTTACGAACAAACTGCATCAATCGATTCAGCGTCTTTAAAAACCCTTTTACCCATATTTATTTACGTGTTTTTGACGACTAAAATTTTTTACTTAACACAGTGACAAAGCAAATACTATGGTTTAAATTTTGCTAAAATTCTTAATTAGGTTATGCGTGATAAATATAGTGTAGAACCATTAGATCAAACATGTTGAATAGGAAAATTACGTTATAATGTCAAATCTCTTTATAATTTCCAATAAAATTGACTTCCTTCGAGTTTCGCAGTACTACTTCAACTTCAATAGTTTCCCAACCAGATTTCTCTATGATATACACTTCCTATTTACGAACAAACTGCATCAATCGATTCAGCGTCTTTAAAAACCCTTTTACCCATAATTTCAAGTGTTTTGGACGACAAAAATTTTTTACTTAACACAGTGACAAAGCAAATACTATGGTTTAAATTTTGCTATAATTCCTAATTAGGTTATGCTTGATAAATATAGTGTAGAACCATTAGATCAAACATGTTGAATAGGAAAATTACGTTATAATGTCAAATCTCTTTATAATTTTCATCAAATTTGACTTCCTTCGAGTTTCGCTGTACTACTTCAACTTCAATAGATTCCCAACCAAATTTCTCTATTTACGAACAAACTGCATTAATCGATTTAGCGTCATTAAAAACCCTTTAACCCATATTTTCAAGTGTTTTTGACGACAAAAATTTTTTACTTAACACAGTGACAAAGCATATACTATGGTTTAAATTTTGCTATAATTCTTAATTAGGTTATGCGTGATAAATATAGTGTAGAACCATTAGATCAAACATGTTAAATAGGAAAAATTACGTTATAATGTCAAATCTCTTTATAATTTCTAATAAAATTGACTTCCTTCGAGTTTCATGCAATTACTACTTCAACTTCAATAGATTCCCAATCAAATTTCTCTATTTACGAACAAACTGCACCAATCGATTCAGCGTCTTTAAAACCCTTTTACCCATATTTTCAAGTGTTTTTGACGACAAAAATTTTTTACCTAACACAGAGACAAAGCAAATACTATGGTTTAAATTTTGCTATAATTCTTAATTAGGTTATGCGTGATAAATATAGTGTAGAACCATTAGATCAAACATGTTGAATAGGAAAATTACGTTATAATGTCAAATCTCTTTATAATTCTCATCAAATTTGACTTCCTTCGAGTTTCGCTGTACTACTTCAACTTCAATAGATTCCCAACCAAATTTCTCTATTTACGAACAAACTGCATTAATCGATTTAGCGTCATTAAAAACCCTTTAACCCATATTTTCAAGTGTTTTTGACGACAAAAATTTTTTACTTAACACAGTGACAAAGCATATACTATGGTTTAAATTTTGCTATAATTTTTAATTAGGTTATGCGTGATAAATATAGTGTAGAACCATTAGATCAAACATGTTAAATAGGAAAATTACGTTATAATGTCAAATCTCTTTATAATTTCTAATAAAATTGACTTCCTTCGAGTTTCGCAGTACTACTTCAACTTCAATAGATTCCCAATCAAATTTCTCTACTTACGAACAAACTGCATCAATCGATTCAGCGTCTTTAAAAACCCTTTTACCCATAATTTCAAGTGTTTTGGACGACAAAAATTTTTTACTTAACACAGTGACAAAGCAAATACTACGGTTTAAATTTTGCTATAATTCTTAATTAGGTTATGCGTGATAAATATAGTGTAGAACCATTAGATCAAACATGTTGAATAGGAAATTACGTTATAATGTCAAATCTCTTTATAATTCTCATCAAATTTGACTTCCTTCGAGTTTCGCTGTACTACTTCAACTTCAATAGATTCCCAACCAAATTTCTCTATTTACGAACAAACTGCATCAATCGATTCAGTGTCTTTAAAAACCCTTTAACCCATATTTTCAAGTGTTTTTGACGACAAAAATTTTTTACTTAACACAGTGACAAAGCAAATACTATGGTTTAAATTTTGCTAAAATTCTTAAAATATAGTGTAGAACCATTGGATCAAACATGTTCAATAGGAAAATTATGTTATAATGTCAAATCTCTTCATAATTCCCATCAAAATTGACTTCCTTCCAGTTTCGATGTACTACTTCAACTTCAATAGATTCCCAATCAAATTTCTCTATTTACGAACAAATTGCATCAATCGATTCAGCGTATTTAAAAACCCTTTTACCCATAATTTCAAGTGTTTTGGACGACAAAAATTTTTTACTTAACACAGTGACAAAGCATATACTATGGTTTAAATTTTGCTATAATTCTTAATTAGGTTATGCGTGATAAATATAGTGTAGAACCATTAGATCAAAACATGTTTAATAGGAAAATTACGTTATAATGTCAAATCTCTTTATAATTTCTAATAAAATTGACTTCCTTCGAGTTTCGCAGTACTACTTCAACTTCAATAGATTCCCAATCAAATTTCTCTATTTACGAACAAACTGCACCAATCGATTCAGCCTCTTTAAAACCCTTTTACCCATATTTTCAAGTGTTTTTGACGACAAAAATTTTTACCTAACACAGAGACAAAGCAAATACTATGGTTTAAATTTTGCTAAAATTTTTAATTAGGTTATGCGTGATAAATATAGTGTAGAACCATTAGATTAAATATGTTTAATAGGAAAATAACGTTATAATGTCAAATCTCTTCATAATTCCCATCAAAATTGACTTCCTTCGAGTTTCGCTGTACTACCTCAACTTCAATAGATTCCCAACCAAATTTCTCTATTTACGAACAAACTGCATCAATCGATTTAGCGTCATTAAAAACCCTTTAACCCATATTTTCAAGTGTTTTTGACGACAAAAATTTTTTACTTAACACAGTGACAAAGCAAATACTATGGTTTAAATTTTGCTAAAATTCTTAATTAGGTTATGCGTGATAAATATAGTGTAGAACCATTAGATCAAACATGTTTAATAGGAAAATAACGTTAAAATGTCAAATCTCTTCATAATTCCCATCAAAATTGACTTCCTTTGAATTTCGCTGTACTACTTCAACTTCAATAGATTCCCAATCAAATTTCTCTATTTACGAACAAATTGCATCAATCGATTCAGCGTATTACAAACCCTTTTACCCATAATTTCAAGTGTTTTGGACGACAAAAATTTTTTACTTAACACAGTGACAAAGCATATACTATGGTTTAAATTTTGCTATAATTCTTAATTAGGTTATGCGTGATAAATATAGTGTAGAACCATTAGATCAAACATGTTGAATAGGAAAATTACGTTATAATGTCAAATCTCTTTATAATTTCTTATAAAATTGACTTCCTTCGAGTTTCGCAGTACTACTTCAACTTCAATAGATTCCCAATCAAATTTCTCTATTTACGAACAAACTGCACCAATCGATTCAGCGTCTTTAAAACCCTTTTACCCATATTTTCAAGTGTTTTTGACGACAAAAATTTTTTACCTAACACAGAGACAAAGCAAATACTATGGTTTAAATTTTGCTAAAATTTTTAATTAGGTTATGCGTGATAAATATAGTGTAGAACCATTAGATTAAATATGTTTAATAGGAAAATAACGCTATAATGTCAAATCTCTTCATAATTCCCATCAAAATTGACTTCCTTCGAGTTTCGCTGTACTACCTCAACTTCAATAGATTCCCAATCAAATTTCTCTATTTACGAACAAACTGCATCAATCGATTCAGCGTCTTTAAAAACCCTTTTACCCATAATTTCAAGTGTTTTGGACGACAAAAATTTTTTACTTAACACAGTGACAAAGCAAATACTACGGTTTAAATTTTGCTATAATTCTTAATTAGGTTATGCGTGATAAATATAGTGTAGAACCATTAGATCAAACATGTTGAATAGGAAAATTACGTTATAATGTCAAATCTCTTTATAATTCTCATCAAATTTGACTTCCTTCGAGTTTCGCTGTACTACTTCAACTTCAATAGATTCCCAACCAAATTTCTCTATTTACGAACAAACTGCATTAATCGATTTAGCGTCATTAAAAACCCTTTAACCCATATTTTCAAGTGTTTTTGACGACAAAAATTTTTACTTAACACAGTGACAAAGCAAATACTATGGTTTAAATTTTGCTAAAATTCTTAATTAGGTTATGCGTGATAAATATAGTGTAGAACCATTAGATCAAACATGTTGAATAGGAAAATTACGTTATAATGTCAAATTTTTTCATAATTCTCATCAAATTTGACTTCCTTCGAGTTTCGCTGTACTACTTCAACTTCAATAGATTCCCAACCAAATTTCTCTATTTACGAACAAACTGCATCAATCGATTTAGCGTCATTAAAAACCCTTTAACCCATATTTTCAAGTGTTTTTGACGACAAAAATTTTTTACTTAACACAGTGACAAAGCAAATACTATGGTTTAAATTTTGCTAAAATTCTTAATTAGGTTATGCGTGATAAATATAGTGTAGAACCATTAGATCAAACATGTTGAATAGGAAAATTACGTTATAATGTCAAATTTTTTCATAATTCTCATCAAATTTGACTTCCTTCGAGTTTCGCTGTACTACTTCAACTTCAATAGATTCCCAACCAAATTTCTCTATTTACGAACAAACTGCATCAATCGATTTAGCGTCATTAAAAACCCTTTAACCCATATTTTCAAGTGTTTTTGACGACAAAAATTTTTTACTTAACACAGTGACAAAGCAAATACTATGGTTTAAATTTTGCTAAAATTCTTAATTAGGTTATGCGTGATAAATATAGTGTAGAACCATTAGATCAAACATGTTTAATAGGAAAATAACGTTAAAATGTCAAATCTCTTCATAATTCCCATCAAAATTGACTTCCTTCGAGTTTCGCTGTACTACTTCAACTTCAATAGATTCCCAACCAAATTTCTCTATTTACGAACAAACTGCATCAATCGATTCAGCGTCTTTAAAAACCCTTTTACATATAATTTCAAGTGTTTTGGACGACAAAATTTTTTTACTTAACACAGTGACAAAGCAAATACTATGGTTTAAATTTTGCTAAAATTCTTAATTAGGTTATGCGTGATAAATATAGTGTAGAACCATTAGATCAAACATGTTGAATAGGAAAATTACGTTATAATGTCAAATCTCTTTATAATTTCCAATAAAATTGACTTCCTTCGAGTTTTGCAGTACTACTTCAACTTCAATAGTTTCCCAACCAGATTTCTCTATGATATACACTTCCTATTTACGAACATACTGCATCAATCGATTCAGCGTCTTTAAAAACCCTTTTACCCATTTTTTCAAGTGTTTTTGACGACAAAATTTTTTTACTTAACACAGTGACAAAGCAAATACTATAGTTTAAATTTTGCTAAAATTTTTAATTAGATTATGCGTGATAAATATAGTGTAGAACCATTAGATTAAATATGTTTAATAGGAAAATAACGTTATAATGTCAAATCTCTTCATAATTCCCATCAAAATTGACTTCCTTCGAGTTTCGCTGTACTACTTCAACTTCAATAGATTCCCAACCAAATTTCTCTATTGACGAACAAACTGCATCAATCGATTCAGGGTCTTTAAAAACCCTTTAACCCCTATTTTTAAGTGTTTTTGACGACAAAAATTTTTTACTTAACACAGTGACAAAGCAAATACTATGGTTTAAATTTTGCTAAAATTCTTAATTAGGTTATGCGTGATAAATATAGTGTTGAACCATTAGATCAAACATGTTGAATAGGAAAATTACGTTATAATGTCAAATCTCTTTATAATTTCCAATAAAATTGACTTCCTTCGAGTTTCGCAGTACTACTTCAACTTCAATAGTTTCCCAACCAGATTTCTCTATGATATACACTTCCTATTTACGAACAAACTGCATCAATCGATTCAGCGTCTTTAAAAACCCTTTTACCC
This sequence comes from Ophraella communa, assembly GCA_035357415.1. Taxonomy (NCBI): domain Eukaryota; kingdom Metazoa; phylum Arthropoda; class Insecta; order Coleoptera; family Chrysomelidae; genus Ophraella; species Ophraella communa. The sequence continues at coordinate 22,726,926 of CM068989.1, forward strand.
ATAATTTCAAGTGTTTTGGACGACAAAAATTTTTTACTTAACACAGTGACAAAGCAAATACTATGGTTTAAATTTTGCTATAATTCCTAATTAGGTTATGCTTGATAAATATAGTGTAGAACCATTAGATCAAACATGTTGAATAGGAAAATTACGTTATAATGTCAAATCTCTTTATAATTTTCATCAAATTTGACTTCCTTCGAGTTTCGCTGTACTACTTCAACTTCAATAGATTCCCAACCAAATTTCTCTATTTACGAACAAACTGCATCAATCGATTTAGCGTCATTAAAAACCCTTTAACCCATATTTTCAAGTGTTTTTGACGACAAAAATTTTTTACTTAACACAGTGACAAAGCAAATACTATGGTTTAAATTTTGCTAAAATTCTTAATTAGGTTATGCGTGATAAATATAGTGTAGAACCATTAGATCAAACATGTTTAATAGGAAAATAACGTTAAAATGTCAAATCTCTTCATAATTTCCATCAAAAATTGACTTCCTTCGAATTTCGCTGTACTACTTCAACTTCAATAGATTCCCAATCAAATTTCTCTATTTACGAACAAATTGCATCAATCGATTCAGCGTATTTAAAAACCCTTTTACCCATAATTTCAAGTGTTTTGGACGACAAAAATTTTTTACTTAACACAGTGACAAAGCATATACTATGGTTTAAATTTTGCTATAATTCTTAATTAGGTTATGCGTGATAAATATAGTGTAGAACCATTAGATCAAACATGTTAAATAGGAAAATTACGTTATAATGTCAAATCTCTTTATAATTTCTAATAAAATTGACTTCCTTCGAGTTTCGCAGTACTACTTCAACTTCAATAGATTCCCAATCAAATTTCTCTATTTACGAACAAACTGCACCAATCGATTCAGCGTCTTTAAAACCCTTTTACCCATATTTTCAAGTGTTTTTGACGACAAAAATTTTTACCTAACACAGTGACAAAGCAAATACTATGGTTTAAATTTTGCTAAAATTCTTAAATAGGTTATGCGTGATAAATATAGTTAGAACCATTAGATCAAACATGTTTAATAGGAAAATAACGTTATAATGTCAAATCCCTTTATAATTCCCATCAAAATTGACTTCCTTCGAGTTTCGCTGTACTACCTCAACTTCAATAGATTCCCAACCAGATTTCTCTATTTACGAAAAAACTGCATCAATCGATTTAGCGTCTTTAAAAAACCTTTAACACATATATTAAACTGTTATTGACGACAAAAATTATTTACATAACACAGTGACAAAGCAAATACTATGGTTTAAATTTTGCTAAAATTCTTAATTAGGTTATGCGTGATAAATATAGTGTAGAACCATTAGATCAAACATGTTTAATAGGAAAATAACGTTAAAATGTCAAATCTCTTCATAATTCCCATCAAAATTGACTTCCTTCGAATTTCGCTGTACTACTTCAACTTCAATAGATTCCCAATCAAATTTCTCTATTTACGAACAAATTGCATCAATCGATTCAGCGTATTACAAACCCTTTTACCCATAATTTCAAGTGTTTTGGACGACAAAAATTTTTTACTTAACACAGTGACAAAGCATATACTATGGTTTAAATTTTGCTATAATTCTTAATTAGGTTATGCGTGATAAATATAGTGTAGAACCATTAGATCAAACATGTTGAATAGGAAAATTACGTTATAATGTCAAATCTCTTTATAATTTCTAATAAAATTGACTTCCTTCGAGTTTCGCAGTACTACTTCAACTTCAATAGATTCCCAATCAAATTTCTCTATTTACGAACAAACTGCACCAATCGATTCAGCGTATTACAAACCCTTTTACCCATAATTTCAAGTGTTTTGGACGACAAAAATTTTTTACTTAACACAGTGACAAAGCATATACTATGGTTTAAATTTTGCTATAATTCTTAATTAGGTTATGCGTGATAAATATAGTGTAGAACCATTAGATCAAACATGTTGAATAGGAAAATTACGTTATAATGTCAAATCTCTTTATAATTTCTAATAAAATTGACTTCCTTCGAGTTTCGCAGTACTACTTCAACTTCAATAGATTCCCAATCAAATTTCTCTATTTACGAACAAACTGCACCAATCGATTCAGCGTCTTTAAAACCCTTTTACCCATATTTTCAAGTGTTTTTGACGACAAAAATTTTTTACCTAACACAGAGACAAAGCAAATACTATGGTTTAAATTTTGCTAAAATTTTTAATTAGGTTATGCGTGATAAATATAGTGTAGAACCATTAGATTAAATATGTTTAATAGGAAAATAACGCTATAATGTCAAATCTCTTCATAATTCCCATCAAAATTGACTTCCTTCGAGTTTCGCTGTACTACCTCAACTTCAATAGATTCCCAATCAAATTTCTCTATTTACGAACAAACTGCATCAATCGATTCAGCGTTTTTAAAAACCCTTTTACCCATAATTTCAAGTGTTTTTGACGACAAAAATTTTTTACTTAACACAGTGACAAAGCAAATACTATGGTTTAAATTTTGCTAAAATTCTTAATTAGGTTATGCGTGATAAATATAGTGTAGAACCATTAGATCAAATATGTTTAATAGGAAAATAACGTTATAATGTCAAATCTCTTCATAATTCCCATCAAAATTGACTTCCTTTGAGTTTCGCTGTACTACTTCAACTTCAATAGATTCCCAACCAAATTTCTTTATTTACGAACAAACTGCATCAATCGATTCAGCGTCTTTAAAAACCCTTTTACCCATATTTTCACGTGTTTTTGACGACAAAAATTTTTTACTTAACACAGTGACAAAGCAAATACTATGGTTTAAATTTTGCTAAAATTCTTAATTAGGTTATGCGTGATAAATATAGTGTAGAACCATTAGATCAAACATGTTGAATAGGAAAATTACGTTATAATGTCAAATCTCTTTATAATTTCCAATAAAATTGACTTCCTTCGAGTTTCGCAGTACTACTTCAACTTCAATAGTTTCCCAACCAGATTTCTCTATTTACGAACAAACTGCATCATTTGATTCAGCGTCTTTAAAACCCTTTTACCCATATTTTCAAGTGTTTTTGACGACAAAAATTTTTTACCTAACACAGTGACAAAGCAAATACTATGGTTTAAATTTTGCTAAAATTCTTAATTAGGTTATGCGTGATAAATATACTGTAGAACACCAGATCAAACATGTTTAGTAGGAAAATAACGTTATAATGTCAAATCTCTTCATAATTCCCATCAAAATTGACTTCCTTCGAGTTTCGCTGTACTACTTAAATTATTTTAATAGATTCCCAACCAAATTTCTCTATTTACGAACAAACTGCATCAATTGATTCAGAGTCTTTAAAAACCCTTTTACCCATAATTTCAAGTGTTTTGGACGACAAAAATTTTTTAATTAAAATTCCCAATAATTATTAACAAAAATTGACTACTTTTTGGATTTCCTGTACTAATCCAATCCCAATATTTTCCCACCCAGATCTAACGGTGTTCTACACATTTTACCTAACAACTGATTACGCCAGTCGATTAAGCGTATTAAAAACACTACTCTCCACATTTTAAGCATTTGTAGATAAATAACCTTTATACTTATGAAAATGGCGGGAAAAATAACTTTAGATGTCTTCGAATTTTAATCAAAAACTAAGTTATGTTAATTTTGACAAAACCAGTGTTAACTACTAAATCATCTACATGGAATACGAAAATGACGTTAACATTTCAAAATTCCCAATAATTATTAACAAAAATTGACTACTTTTTGGATTTCCCAATATTTTCCCGCCCAGATCTTACAGTGTTCTACACATTTTACCTAACAACCGATTACGCCAGTCGATTAAGCATAATAAAAACACTACTCTCCACATTTTAAGCATTTGTAGATAAATTACCTTTATACTTATGAAAATGGCGGGAAAAATAACTTTAGATGTCTTCGAATTTTAATCAAAAACTAAGTTATATTAATTTTGACAAAACCAGTGTTAACCACTAAATCGTCCACGTGGAATACAAAAATGACGTTAACATTTCAAAATTCCCAATAATTATTAACAAAAATTGACTACTTTTTTGATTTCCTGTACTAATCCATTCCCAATATTTTCCCACCAAGATCTAACAGTGTTTTACACATTTTACCTAACAACTGATTACGCCAGTCGAATAAGCGTATTAAAAACACTACTCTCCACATTTTAAGCATTTTTAGATAATTAACCTTTATACTTATGAAAATGGCGGGAAAAATAACTTTAGATGTCTTCGAATTTTAATCAAAAACTAAGTTATGTTAATTTTGACAAAACCAGTTTTAACTACTAAATCGTCCACGTGGAATACGAAAATGATGTTAACATTTCAAAATTCCCAATAATTATTAACAAAAATTGACTACTTTTTTGATTTTCTCTACTAATCCATTTCCAATATTTTCCCACCCAGATCTAACAGTGTTCTACACATTTTACCTAACAACTGATTACGCCAGTCGATTAAGCGTATTAAAAACACTACTCTTCACATTTTAAGCATTTTTAGATAAATATCTTTTTTACTTATGAAAATGGCAGGAAAAATAACTTTAGATGTCTTCGACTTTTAATCAAAAACTAAATTATGTTAATTTTGACAAAACTACTGTAAACTACTAAATCGACTACGTGGAATACGAAATTGAGGTTAACATTTCAAAATTCCCAATAATTATTAACAAAAATTGACTACTTTTTTGATTTCCTGTACTACTCCATTCTCAATATATTCCCACACAGATCTAACAGTGTTCTATACATTTTACCTAACAACTGATTACGCCAGTCGATTAAGCGTATTAAAAACACTAATCTCCACATTTTAAACATTTCTGGATTAATAACCTATTTACTTATGAAAATGGCAGGAAAAATAACTTTAGATGTCTTCGAATTTTAATCAAAAACTAAATTATGTTAATTTTGACAAAACTAGTGTAAACTACTAAATCGACTACGTGGAATACAAAAATGACGATAACATTTTAAAATTCCCAATAATTATTAATAAAAATTGACTACTTTTTGGATTTCCTGTACTAATCCATTCCCAATATTTTCCCACACAGATCTAACAGTGTTCTATACATTTTACCTAACAACTGATTACACCAGTTAATTAAGCTTATTTAAACCCATTCTCTTCACATTTTAAGAATTTTAAGATCAAAAATCTTCTTACTTATGAAAATGGCGGGAAAAATAACTTTAGATGTCTTCGAATTTTAATCAAAAACTAAGATATGTTAATTTTGACAAAACTACTGTAAACTACTAAATCGACAACGTGGAATACGAAATTGACGTTAACATTTCAAAATTCCCAATAGTTATTAACAAAAATTGACTACTTTTTTGATTTCCTGTACTACTCCATTCCCAATATATTCCCACACAGATCTAACAGTGTTCTATACATTTTACCTAATAACTGATTACGCCAGTCGATTAAGCGTATTAAAAACACTACTCTCCACATTTTAAACATTTCTGGATTAATAACCTATTTACTTATGAAAATGACAGGAAAAATAACTTTAGATGTCTTCGAATTTTAATCAAAAACTAAATTATGTTAATTCTGACAAAACTAGTGTAAACTACTAAATCAACTACGTGGAATACGAAAATGACGATAACATTTCAAAATTCCCAATAATTATTAATAAAAATCAAAAACTAAGTTATGTTAATTTTGACAAAACTAGTGTAAACTACTAAATCGACTACATGGAATACGAAAATGACGTTAACATTTCAAAATTCCCAATAATTATTAACAAAAATTGACTACTTTTTGGATTTCCTGTAATAATCCATTCCCAATATTTTCCCACCCAGATATAACAGTGTTCTACACATTTTACCTAACAACTGATTACGCCAGTCGATTAAGCGTATTAAAAACACTAATCTTCACATTTTAAGCATTTTTAGATAAATAACCTTCTTACTTATGAAAATGGCGGAAAAAATAACTTTAGATGTCTTCGAATTTTAATAAAAACTAAATTATGTTAATTCTGACAAAACTAGTGTAAACTACTAAATCGCCTACGTGGAATACGAAAATGACGTTACTATATAAAATTTCCAATAATTATTAACAAAAATTGACTACTTTTTGGATTTCCTGTACTAATCCAATCCCAATATTTTCCCACCCAGATCTAACGGTGTTCTACACATTTTACCTAACAACTGATTACGCCAGTCCATTAAGCGTATTAAAAACACTACTTTTCACATTTTAAGCATTTGTAGATAAATAACCTTTATACTTATGAAAATGGTGGGAAAAATAACTTTAGATGTCTTCGAATTTTAATCAAAAACTAAGTTATGTTAATTTTGACAAAACCAGTGTTAACTACTAAATTATCCACATGGAATACGAAAATGACGTTAACATTTCAAAATTCCCAATAATTATTAACAAAAATTGACTACTTTTTGGATTTCCTATACTTATCTATTCCCAATATTTTCCCACCCAGATCTAACAGTGTTCTACACATTTTACATTACATTTTACATTTCCTGTACTAATCCAATCCCAATATTTTTCCACCCAGATCTAACAGTGTTCAACACATTTTACCCAACAACTGATTACGCCAGTCCATTAAGCATATTAAAAACACTACTCTCCACATTTTAAGCATTTGTAGATAAATAACCTTTATACTTATGAAAATGGCGGGAAAAATAACTTTAGATGTCTTCGAATTTTAATCATAAACTAAGTTATGTTAATTTTGACAAAACCAGTGTTAACTACTAAATCGTGCACATGGAATACGAAAATGACGTTAACATTTCAAAATTCCCAATAATAATAAACAAAAATTTACTACTTTTTGTATTTCCCAATATTTTCCCACCCAGATCTAACAGTGTTCTACACATTTTACCTAACAACTGATTACGACAGTCGATTAAGCGTATTAAAAACACTACTCTCCACATTTTAAGCATTTTTAGGTAAATAACCTTTATACTTATGAAAATGGTGAGAAAAATAACTTTAGATGTCTTCGAATTTTAAACAAAAACTAAATTATGTTAATTTTGACAAAACTAGTGTAAACTACTAAATCGACTACGTGGAATACGAAAATGACGTTAACATTTCAAAATTCCCAATAATTATTAACAAAAATTGACTACTTTTTGGATTTCCTGTACTAATCCATTCCCAATATTTTCCCATCCAGATCTAACAGTGTTCTATACATTTTACCTAACAACTGATTACGCCAGTCGATTAAGCGTAGTAAAAACACTATTCTCCATATTTTAAGCATTTTTAGATAAATAACCTTTATACTTATGAAAATGGTGAGAAAAATAACTTAAGATGTCTTCGAATTTTAAACAAAAACTAAATTATGTTAATTTTGACAAAACTAGTGTAAACTACTAAATCGACTACGTGAAATACGAAAATGACGTTAACATTTCAAAATTCCCAATAATTATTAACAAAAATTGACTACTTTTTGGATTTCCTGTACTAATCCATTCCCAATATTTTCCCACACAGATCTAACAGTGTTCAATACATTTTACTAACAACTGATTACGCCAGTCCATTAAGCGTATTAAAAACACTACTCTCCACATTTTAAGCATTTGTAGATAAATAACCTTTATACTTATGAAAATGGCGGGAAAAATAACTTTAGATGTCTTCGAATTTTAATCAAAAACTAAGTTATGTTAATTTGGACAAAACCAGTGTTAACAACTAAATCGTCCACATGGAATACGAAAATGACGTTAACATTTTAAAATTCCCAATAATTATTAACAAAAATTTACTACTTTTTGTATTTCCCAATATTTTCCCACCCAGATCTAACAGTGTTCTACACATTTTACCTAACAACTGATTACGCCAGTCGAGTAAGCGTATTAAAAACACTACTCTCCACATTTTAAGCATTTTTAGATAAATAACCTTTATACTTATGAAAATGGTGAGAAAAATAACTTACGATGTTTTTGAATTTTAAACAAACAATAAATTATGTTAATTTTGACAAAACTAGTGTAAACTACTAAATCGACTACATGGAATACGAAAATGACGTTAACATTTCAAAATTCCCAATAATTATTAACAAAAATTGACTACTTTTTGGATTTCCTGTAATAATCCATTCCCAATATTTTCCCACCCAGATATAACAGTGTTCTACACATTTTACCTAACAACTGATTACGCCAGTCGATTAAGCGTATTAAAAACACTAATCTTCACATTTTAAGCATTTTTAGATAAATAACCTTCTTACTTATGAAAATGGCGGAAAAAATAACTTTAGATGTCTTCGAATTTTAATAAAAACTAAATTATGTTAATTCTGACAAAACTAGTGTAAACTACTAAATCGCCTACGTGGAATAGGAAAATGACGTTACTATTTAAAATTTCCAATAATTATTAACAAAAATTGACTACTTTTTGGATTTCCTGTACTAATCCAATCCCAATATTTTCCCACCCAGATCTAACGGTGTTCTACACATTTTACCTAACAACTGATTACGCCAGTCCATTAAGCGTATTAAAAACACTACTTTTCACATTTTAAGCATTTGTAGATAAATAACCTTTATACTTATGAAAATGGTGGGAAAAATAACTTTAGATGTCTTCGAATTTTAATAAAAACTAAATTATGTTAATTCTGACAAAACTAGTGTAAACTACTAAATTGACTACGTGGAATACGAAAATGACGTTAACATTTAAAATTTCCAATAATTATTAACAAAAATTGACTACTTTTTGGATTTCCTGTACTAATCCAATCCCAATATTTTCCCACCCAGATCTAACGGTGTTCTACACATTTTACCTAACAACTGATTACGCCAGTCCATTAAGCGTATTAAAAACACTACTTTTCACATTTTAAGCATTTGTAGATAAATAACCTTTATACTTATGAAAATGGTGGAAAAAATAACTTTAGATGTCTTCGAATTTTAATCAAAAACTAAGTTATGTTAATTTTGACAAAACCAGTGTTAACTACTAAATTATCCACATGGAATACGAAAATGACGTTAACATTTCAAAATTCCCAATAATTATTAACAAAAATTGACTACTTTTTGGATTTCCTGTACTTATCTATTCCCAATATTTTCCCACCCAGATCTAACAGTGTTCTACACATTTTACCTAACAACTGATTACGCCAGTCGATTAAGCGTATTAAAAACACTACTCTCCACATTTTAAGCATTTTTAGATAAATAACCTTTATACTTATGAAAATGGCGGGAAAAATAACTTTAGATGTCTTCGAATTTTAATCAAAAACTAAGTTATATTAATTTTGACAAAACCAGTGTTAACTACTAAATCGTCCAAGTGGAATACGAAAATGACGTTAACATTTTAAAATTCCCAATAATTATTAACAAAAATTTACTACTTTTTGTATTTCCCAATATTTTCCCACCCAGATCTAACAGTGTTTTACACATTTTACCTAACAACTGATTACGCCAGTCGATTAAGCGTATTAAAAACACTACTCTCCACATTTTAAGCATTTTTAGATAAATAACCTTTATACTTATGAAAATGGCGGGAAAAATAACTTCAGATGTCTTCGAATTTTAATCAAAAACTAAGTTATATTAATTTTGACAAAATCAGTGTTAACCACTAAATCGTCCACGTGGAATACGAAAATGACGTTAACATTTCAAAATTCCCAATAATTATTAACAAAAATTGACTACTTTTTGGATTTCCTGTACTAATCCATTCCCAATATTTTACCACCAAGATCTAACAGTGTTCTACACATTTTACCTAACAACTGATTACGCCAGTCGATTAAGCGTATTAAAAACACTACTCTTCACATTTTAAGCATTTTTAGATAAATATCTTTTTTACTTATGAAAATGGCGGGAAAAATAACTTTAGATGTCTTCGAATTTTAATCAAAAACTAAGTTATGTTAATTTTGACAGAACCAGTGTTAAGTACCAAATCGTCCACGTGGAATACGAAATTGACGTTAACATTTCAAAATTCCCAATAATTATTAACAAAAATTGACTACTTTTTTGATTTCCTGTACCACTTCATTCCCAATATATTCCCACACAGATCTAACAGTGTTCTATACATTTTACCTAACAACTGATTACGCCAGTCGATTAAGCATATTAAAAACACTACTCTCCACATTTTAAACATTTCTGGATTAATAACCTATTTACTTATGAAAATGGCAGGAAATATAACTTTAGATGTCTTCGAATTTTAAACAAAAACTAAATTATGTTAATTTTGACAAAACTAGTGGAAAATAGTAAATCGACTACATAAAATACGAAAATGACGTTAACATTTTAAAATTCCCAATAATTATTAACAAAAATTGACTACTTTTTGGATTTCCTGTAATAATCCATTCCCAATATTTTCCCACCCAGATATAACAGTGTTCTACACATTTTACCTAACAACTGATTACGCCAGTCGATTAAGCGTATTAAAAACACTAATCTTCACATTTTAAGCATTTTTAGATAAATAACCTTCTTCCTTATGAAAATGGCGGAAAAAATAACTTTAGATGTCTTCGAATTTTAATAAAAACTAAATTATGTTAATTTTGACAAAACTAGTGTAAACTACTAAATCGACTACGTGGAATACGATAATGACGTTAACATTTAAAATTCTCAATAATTATTAACAAAAATTGACTACTTTTTGGATTTCCTGTACTAATCCAATCACAATATTTTCCCACCCAGATCTAACGGTGTTCTACACATTTTACCTAACAACTGATTACGCCAGTCCATTAAGCGTATTAAAAACACTACTCTCCACATTTTAAGCATTTGTAGATAAATAACCTTTATACTTATGAAAATGGCGGGAAAAATAACTTTAGATGTCTTCGAATTTTAATCAAAAACTAAGTTATGTTAATTTTGACAAAACCAGTGATAACTACTAAATCGTCCACATGGAATACGAAAATGACGTTAACATTTCAAAATTCCCAATAATTATTAACAAAAATTAACTACTTTTTGTATTTCCCAATATTTTCCCACCCAGATCTAACAGTGTTTCACACATTTTACCTAACAACTGATTACGCCAGTTGATTAAGCGTATTAAAAACACTACTCTCCACATTTTAAGCATTTTTAGATAAATAACCTTTATACTTTAGAAAATGGCGGGAAAAATAACTTTAGATGTCTTCGAATTTTAATCAAAAACTAAGTTATGTTAATTTTGACAAAACCAGTTTTAACTACTAAATCGTCCACGTGGAATACGAAAATGATGTTAACATTTCAAAATTCCCAATAATTATTAACAAAAATTGACTACTTTTTTGATTTCCTGTACTAATCCATTCCCAATATTTTCCCACCAAGATCTAACAGTAATCTACACATTTTACCTAACAACTGATTACGCCAGTCGAATAAGCGTATTAAAAACACTACTCTCCACATTTTAAGCATTTTTAGATAAATAACCTTTATACTTATGAAAATGGCGGGAAAAATAACTTTAGATGTCTTCGAATTTTAATCAAAAACTAAGTTATGTTAATTTTGACAAAACCAGTTTTAACTACTAAATCGTCCACGTGGAATACGAAAATGATGTTAACATTTCAAAATTCCCAATAATTATTAACAAAAATTGACTACTTTTTTGATTTCCTGTACTAATCCATTTCCAATATTTTCCCACCCAGATCTAACAGTGTTCTACACATTTTACCTAACAACTGATTACGCCAGTCGATTAAGCGTATTAAAAACACTACTCTTCACATTTTAAGCATTTTTAGATACATATCCTTTTTACTTATGAAAATGGCAGGAAAAATAACTTTAGTTGTCTTCGACTTTTAATCAAAAACTAAATTATGTTAATTTTGACAAAACTAGTGTAAACTACTAAATTTACTACGTGGAATACGAAAATGACGTTAACATTTTAAAATTCCCAATAATTATTAACAAAAATTGACTACTTTTTTGATTTCCTGTACTACTCCATTCCCAATATATTCCCACACAGATCTAACAGTGTTCTATACATTTTACCTAACAACTGATTACGCCAGTCGATTAAGCGTATTAAAAACAATACTCTCCACATATTAAACATTTCTGGATTAATAACCTATTTACTTATGAAAATGGCAGAAAAATAACTTTAGATGTCTTCGAATTTTAATCAAAAACTAAGTTATGTTAATTTTGACAAAACCAGTGTTAACTACTAAATTATCCACATGGAATACGAAAATGACGTTAACATTTCAAAATTCCCAATAATTATTAACAAAAATTGACTACTTTTTGGATTTCCTGTACTTATCTATTCCCAATATTTTCCCACCCAGATCTAACAGTGTTCTACACATTTTACCTAACAACTGATTACGCCAGTCGATTAAGCGTATTAAAAACACTACTCTCCACATTTTAAGCATTTTTAGATAAATAACCTTTATACTTATGAAAATGGCGGGAAAAATAACTTTAGATGTCTTCGAATTTTAATCAAAAACAAAGTTATATTAATTTTGACAAAACCAGTGTTAACTACTAAATCGTCCAAGTGGAATACGAAAATGACGTTAACATTTTAAAATTCCCAATAATTATTAACAAAAATTTACTACTTTTTGTATTTCCCAATATTTTCCCACCCAGATCTAACAGTGTTTTACACATTTTACCTAACAACTAATTACGCCAGTCGATTAAGCGTATTAAAAACACTACTCTCCACATTTTAAGCATTTTTAGATAAATAACCTTTATACTTATGAAAATGGCGGGAAAAATAACTTCAGATGTCTTCGAATTTTAATCAAAAACTAAGTTATGTTAATTTTGACAGAACCAGTGTTAAGTACCAAATCGTCCACGTGGAATACGAAATTGACGTTAACATTTCAAAATTCCCAATAATTATTAACAAAAATTGACTACTTTTTTGATTTCCTGTACCACTTCATTCCCAATATATTCCCACACAGATCTAACAGTGTTCTATACATTTTACCTAACAACTGATTACGCCAGTCGATTAAGCATATTAAAAACACTACTCTCCACATTTTAAACATTTCTGGATTAATAACCTATTTACTTATGAAAATGGCAGGAAATATAACTTTAGATGTCTTCGAATTTTAAACAAAAACTAAATTATGTTAATTTTGACAAAACTAGTGGAAAATAGTAAATCGACTACATAAAATACGAAAATGACGTTAACATTTTAAAATTCCCAATAATTATTAACAAAAATTGACTACTTTTTGGATTTCCTGTAATAATCCATTCCCAATATTTTCCCACCCAGATATAACAGTGTTCTACACATTTTACCTAACAACTGATTACGCCAGTCGATTAAGCGTATTAAAAACACTAATCTTCACATTTTAAGCATTTTTAGATAAATAACCTTCTTCCTTATGAAAATGGCGGAAAAAATAACTTTAGATGTCTTCGAATTTTAATAAAAACTAAATTATGTTAATTTTGACAAAACTAGTGTAAACTACTAAATCGACTACGTGGAATACGATAATGACGTTAACATTTAAAATTCTCAATAATTATTAACAAAAATTGACTACTTTTTGGATTTCCTGTACTAATCCAATCCCAATATTTTCCCACCCAGATCTAACGGTGTTCTACACATTTTACCTAACAACTGATTACGCCAGTCCATTAAGCGTATTAAAAACACTACTCTCCACATTTTAAGCATTTGTAGATAAATAACCTTTATACTTATGAAAATGGCGGGAAAAATAACTTTAGATGTCTTCGAATTTTAATCAAAAACTAAGTTATGTTAATTTGGACAAAACCAGTGTTAACAACTAAATCGTCCACATGGAATACGAAAATGACGTTAACATTTTAAAATTCCCAATAATTATTAGCAAAAATTTACTACTTTTGGATTTCCTAATCCATTCCCAATATTTTCCCACCCAGATCTAACAGTGTTTCACACATTTTACCTAACAACTGATTACGCCAGTTGATTAAGCGTATTAAAAACACTACTCTCCACATTTTAAGCATTTTTAGATAAATAACCTTTATACTTTAGAAAATGGCGGGAAAAATAACTTTAGATGTCTTCGAATTTTAATCAAAAACTAAGTTATGTTAATTTTGACAAAACCAGTTTTAACTACTAAATCGTCCACGTGGAATACGAAAATGATGTTAACATTTCAAAATTCCCAATAATTATTAACAAAAATTGACTACTTTTTTGATTTCCTGTACTAATCCATTCCCAATATTTTCCCACCAAGATCTAACAGTAATCTACACATTTTACCTAACAACTGATTACGCCAGTCGAATAAGCGTATTAAAAACACTACTCTCCACATTTTAAGCATTTTTAGATAAATAACCTTTATACTTATGAAAATGGCGGGAAAAATAACTTTAGATGTCTTCGAATTTTAATCAAAAACTAAGTTATGTTAATTTTGACAAAACCAGTTTTAACTACTAAATCGTCCACGTGGAATACGAAAATGATGTTAACATTTCAAAATTCCCAATAATTATTAACAAAAATTGACTACTTTTTTGATTTCCTGTACTAATCCATTTCCAATATTTTCCCACCCAGATCTAACAGTGTTCTACACATTTTACCTAACAACTGATTACGCCAGTCGATTAAGTGTATTAAAAACACTACTCTTCACATTTTAAGCATTTTTGGATAAATATTCTTTTTACTTATGAAAATGGCAGGAAAAATAACTTTAGATGTCTTCGACTTTTAATCAAAAACTAAATTATGTTAATTTTGACAAAACTAGTGTAAACTACTAAATTTACTACGTGGAATACGAAAATGACGTTAACATTTTAAAATTCCCAATAATTATTAACAAAAATTGACTACTTTTTTGATTTCCTGTACTACTCCATTCCCAATATATTCCCACACAGATCTAACAGTGTTCTATACATTTTACCTAACAACTGATTACGCCAGTCGATTAAGCGTATTAAAAACAATACTCTCCACATATTAAACATTTCTGGATTAATAACCTATTTACTTATGAAAATGGCAGAAAAATAACTTTAGATGTCTTCGAATTTTAATCAAAAACTAAGTTATGTTAATTTTGACAAAACCAGTGTTAACTACTAAATTATCCACATGGAATACGAAAATGACGTTAACATTTCAAAATTCCCAATAATTATTAACAAAAATTGACTACTTTTTGGATTTCCTGTACTAATCTATTCCCAATATTTTCCCACCCAGATCTAACAGTGTTCTACACATTTTACCTAACAACTGATTACGCCAGTCGATTAAGCGTATTAAAAACACTACTCTCCACATTTTAAGAATGAAAATGAAAATGGCGGGAAAAATAACTTTAGATGTCTTCGAATTTTAATCAAAAACTAAGAAATGTTAATTTTGACAAAACCAGTGTTAACTACTAAATCGACTACGTGGAATACGAAAATGACGATAACATTTCAAAATTTCCAATAATTATTAACAAAAATTGACTACTTTTTGGATTTCCTGTACTAATCCATTCCCAATATTTTTCCACCCAGATCTAACAGTGTTCTACACATTTTACCTAACAACTGATTACGCCAGTCGATTAAGCGTATAAAAAACACTACTCTCCACATTTTAAGCATTTTTAGATAAATAACCTTCTTATTTATGAAAATGGCGGAAAAAATAAATTTAGATGTCTTCGAATTTTAATCAAAAACTAAGTTATGTTAATTTTGACAAAACCAGTTTTAACTACTAAATCGTCCACATGGAATACGAAAATGACGTTAACATTTCAAAATTCCCAATAATTATTAACAAAAATTTACTACTTGGATTTCCTGTACTATTTCCCAATATTTTCCCACCCAGATCTAACAGTGTTCTACACATTTTACCTAACAACTGATTACGCCAGTCGATTAAGCGTATTAAAAACACTACTCTTCACATTTTAAGCATTTTTAGATAAGTAACCTTTATACTTATGAAAATGGTGAGAAAAATAACTTACGATGTCTTCGAATTTTAAACAAAAACTAAATTATGTTAATTTTGACAAAACTAGTGGAAAATACTAAATCGACTACATAAAATACGAAAATGACGTTAACATTTTAAAATTCCCAATAATTATTAACAAAAATTGACTACTTTTTGGATTTCCTGTAATTATCCATTCCTAATATTTTCCCACCCAGATATAACAGTGTTCTACACATTTTACCTAACAACTGATTACGCCAGTCGATTAAGCGTATTAAAAACACTAATCTTCACATTTTAAGCATTTTTAGATAAATAACCTTCTTCCTTATGAAAATGGCGAAAAAAATAACTTTAGATGTCTTCGAATTTTAATAAAAACTAAATTATGTTAATTTTGACAAAACTAGTGTAAACTACTAAATTGACTACGTGGAATACGATAATGACGTTAACATTTAAAATTCCCAATAATTATTAACAAAAATTGACTACTTTTTGGATTTCCTGTACTAATCCAATCCCAATATTTTCCCACCCAGATCTAACGGTGTTCTACACATTTTACCTAACAACTGATTACGCCAGTCCATTAAGCGTATTAAAAACACTTCTCTTCACATTTTAAGCATTTGTAGATAAATAACCTTTATACTTATGAAAATGGCGGGAAAAATAACTTTAGATGTCTTCGAATTTTAATCAAAAACTAAGATATGTTAATTTTGACAAAACCAGTGTTAACTACTAAATCGTCCACGTGAAATACGAAAATGACGTTAACATTTCAAAATTCCCAATAATTATTAACAAAAATTTACTACTTTTTGTATTTCCCAATATTTTCCCACCCAGATCTAACAGTGTTCCACACATTTTACCTAACAACTGATTACGCCAGTCGATTAAGCGTATTAAAAACACTACTCTCCACATTTTAAGCATTTTTAGATAAATAACCTTTATACTTATGAAAATGGCGGGAAAAATAACTTTAGATGTCTTCGAATTTTAATCAAAAACTAAGTTATGTTAATTTTGACAAAACCAGTTTTAACTACTAAATCGTCCACGTGGAATACGAAAATGATGTTAACATTTCAAAATTCCCAATAATTATTAACAAAAATTGACTACTTTTTTGATTTCCTGTACTAATCCATTCCCAATATTTTCCCACCAAGATCTAACAGTAATCTACACATTTTACCTAACAACTGATTACGCCAGTCGATTAAGTGTATTAAAAACACTACTCTTCACATTTTAAGCATTTTTGGATAAATATCCTTTTTACTTATGAAAATGGCAGGAAAAATAACTTTAGATGTCTTCGACTTTTAATCAAAAACTAAATTATGTTAATTTTGACAAAACTAGTGTAAACTACTAAATCGACTACGTGGAATACGAAATTGACGTTAACATTTTAAAATTCCCAATAATTATTAACAAAAATTGACTACTTTTTTGATTTCCTGTACTACTCCATTCCCAATATATTCCCACACAGATCTAACAGTGTTCTATACATTTTACCTAACAACTGATTACGCCAGTCGATTAAGCGTATTAAAAACACTACTCTTCACATTTTAAACATTACTGGATTAACAACCTATTTACTTATAAAAATGGCAGGAAAAATAACTTTAGATGTCTTCGAATTTTAATCAAAAACTAAATTATGTTAATTTTGACAAAACTAGTGTAAACTACTAAATCGACTACGTGAAATACGAAAATGACGATAACATTTCAAAATTCCCAATAATTATTAACAAAAATTGACTACTTCTTGGATTTCCTTTACTTATCCAATCCCAATATTTTTCCACCCAGATCTAACAGTGTTCTACACATTTTACCCAACAACTGATTACGCCAGTCCATTAAGCGTATTAAAAACACTACTATCCACATTTTAAGCATTTGTAGATAAATAACCTTTATACTTATAAAAATGGCGGGAAAAATAACTTTAGATGTCTTTGAATTTTAATCAAAAACTAAGTTATGTTAATTTTGACAAAACCAGTGTTAACTACTAAATCGTCCACATGGAATACGAAAATGACGTTAACATTTCAAAATTCCCAATAATTATTAACAAAATTTTACTACTTTTTGTATTTCCCAATATTTTCCCACCCAGATCTAACAGTGTTCTACACATTTTACCTAACAACTGATTACGCGCCAGTCGATAAAGCGTATTAAAAACACTACTCTCCACATTTTAAGCATTTTTAGGTAAATAACCTTTATACTTATGAAAATGGTGAGAAAAAAAAACTTACGATGTCTTCGAATTTTAAACAAAAACTAAATTATGTTAATTTTGACAAAACTAGTGTAAACTACTAAATCGACTACATGGAATACGAAAATGACGTTAACATTTAAAATTCCCAATAATTATTAACAAAAATTGACTACTTTTTGGAATTCCTGTACTAATTCAATCCCAATATTTTCCCACCCAGATCTAACGGTGTTCTACACATTTTACCTAACAACTAATTACGCCAGTCCATTAAGCGTATTAAAAACACTACTTTCCACATTTTAAGCATTTGTAGATAAATAACCTTTATACTTATAAAAATGGCGGGAAAAATAACTTTAGATGTCTTCGAATCTTAATCAAAAACTAAGTTATGTTAATTTTGACAAAACCAGTGTTAACTACTAAATCATCCACATGGAATACGAAAATGACGTTAACATTTCAAAATTTCCAATAATTATTAACAAAAATTGACTACTTTTTGGATTTCCTGTACTAATCCATTCCCAATATTTTTCCACCCAGATCTAACAGTGTTCTACACATTTTACCTAACAACTGATTACGCCAGTCGATTAAGCGTAGTAAAAACACTACTCTCCATATTTTAATCATTTTTAGATAAATAACCTTTATACTTATGAAAATGGTGAGAAAAATAACTTTAGATGTCTTCGAATTTTAAACAAAAACTAAATTATGTTAATTTTGACAAAACTAGTGTAAACTACTAAATCGACTACGTGGAATACGAAAATGACGTTAACATTTCAAAATTCCCAATAATTATTAACAAAAATTTACTACTTTTTGGATTTCCTGTACTAATCCATTCCCAATATTTTCCCACCCAGATCTAACAGTGTTCTACACATTTTACCTAACAACTGATTACGCCAGTCGATTAAGCGTATTAAAAGCACTACTCTCCACATTTTAAGCATTTTCAGATAAATAACCTTCTTACTTATGAAAATGGCGGAAAAAATAAATTTAGATGTCTTCGAATTTTAATAAAAACTAAATTATGTTAATTGTGACAAAACTTGTGTAAACTACTAAATCGACTACGTGGAATACGAAAATGACGTTAACATTTCAAAATTCCCAATAATTATTAACAAAAATTGACTACTTTTTGGATTTCCTGTACTAATCCAATCCCAATATTTTTCCACCCAGATCTAACAGTGTTCAACACATTTTACCCAACAACTGATTACGCCAGTCCATTAAGCATATTAAAAACACTACTCTCCACATTTTAAGCATTTGTAGATAAATAACCTTTATACTTATGAAAATGGCGGGAAAAATAACTTTAGATGTCTTCGAATTTTAATCATAAACTAAGTTATATTAATTTTGACAAAACCAGTGTTAACTACTAAATCGTGCACATGGAATACGAAAATGACGTTAACATTTCAAAATTCCCAATAATAATAAACAAAAATTTACTACTTTTTGTATTTCCCAATATTTTCCCACCCAGATCTAACAGTGTTCTACACATTTTACCTAACAACTGATTACGCCAGTCGATTAAGCGTAGTAAAAACACTACTCTCCATATTTTAATCATTTTTAGATAAATAACCTTTATACTTATGAAAATGGTGAGAAAAATAACTTTAGATGTCTTCGAATTTTAAACAAAAACTAAATTATGTTAATTTTGACAAAACTAGTGTAAACTACTAAATCGACTACGTGGAATACGAAAATGACGTTAACATTTCAAAATTCCCAATAATTATTAACAAAAATTGACTACTTTTTGGATTTCCTGTACTAATCCAATCCCAATATTTTTCCACCCAGATCTAACAGTGTTCTACAAATTTTACCCAACAACTGATTACGCCGGTCCATTAAACGTATTAAAAACACTACTCTCCACATTTTAAGCATTTGTAGATAAATAACCTTTATACTTATGAAAATGGCGGGAAAAATAACTTTAGATGTCTTCGAATTTTAATCAAAAACTAAGTTATGTTAATTTTGACAAAACCAGTGTTAACTACTAAATTATCCACATGGAATACGAAAATGACGTTAACATTTCAAAATTCCCAATAATTATTAACAAAAATTGACTACTTTTTGGATTTCCCAATATTTTCCCACCCAGATCTAACAGTGTTCTACACATTTTACCTAACAACTGATTACGCCAGTCGATTAAGCGTATTAAAAACACTACTCTCCACATTTTAAGCATTTTTAGGTAAATAACCTTTATACTTATGAAAATGGTGAGAAAAATAACTTACGATGTCTTTGAATTTTAAACAAAAAATAAATTATGTTAATTTTGACAAAACTAGTGTAAACTACTAAATCGACTACATGGAATACGAAAATGACGTTAACATTTCAAAATTCCCAATAATTATTAACAAAAATTGACTACTTTTTGGATTTCCTGTAATAATCCATTCCCAATATTTTCCCACCCAGATATAACAGTGTTCTACACATTTTACCTAACAACTGATTACGCCAGTCGATTAAGCGTATTAAAAACACTAATCTTCACATTTTAAGCATTTTTAGATAAATAACCTTTATACTTATGAAAATGGCGGAAAAAATAACTTTAGATGTCTTCGAATTTTAATAAAAACTAAATTATGTTAATTCTGACAAAACTAGTGTAAACTACTAAATCGCCTACGTGGAATACGAAAATGACGTTAACATTTAAAATTTCCAATAATTATTAACAAAAATTGACTACTTTTTGGATTTCCTGTACTAATCCAATCCCAATATTTTCCCACCCAGATCTAACGGTGTTCTACACATTTTACCTAACAACTGATTACGCCAGTCCATTAAGCGTATTAAAAACACTACTTTTCACATTTTAAGCATTTGTAGATAAATAACCTTTATACTTATGAAAATGGTGGGAAAAATAACTTTAGATGTCTTCGAATTTTAATCAAAAACTAAGTTATGTTAAAATTGACAAAACCAGTGTTAACTACTAAATTATCCACATGGAATACGAAAATGACGTTAACATTTCAAAATTCCCAATAATTATTAACAAAAATTGACTACTTTTTGGATTTCCTATACTTATCTATTCCCAATATTTTCCCACCCAGATCTAACAGTGTTCTACACATTTTACCTAACAACTGATTACGCCAGTCGATTAAGCGTATTAAAAACACTACTCTTTACATTTTAAGCATTTTTAGATAAATAACCTTCTTACTTATGAAAATGGCGAGAAAAATAACTTTAGATGTCTTCGAATTTTAATCAAAAACTAAATTATGTTAATTTTGACAAAACTAGGGTAAACTACTAAATCGTCCACGTAGAATACGAAAATGATGTTAACATTTCAAAATTCCCAATAATTATTAACAAAAATTGACTACTTTTGGATTTCCTGTACTAATCCAATCCCAATATTTTCCCACCCAGATCTAACGGTGTTCTACACATTTTACCTAACAACTGATTACGCCAGTCCATTAAGCGTATTAAAAACACTACTTTTCACATTTTAAGCATTTGTAGATAAATAACCTTTATACTTATGAAAATGGTGGGAAAAATAACTTTAGATGTCTTCGAATTTTAATCAAAAACTAAGTTATATTAATTTTGACAAAATCAGTGTTAACCACTAAATCGTCCACGTGGAATACGAAAATGACGTTAACATTTCAAAATTCCCAATAATTATTAACAAAAATTTACTACTTTTTGGATTTCCTGTACTTATCCATTCCCAATATTTTCCCACCCAGATCTAACAGTGTTCTACACATTTTACCTAACAACTGATTACGCCAGTCGAATAAGCGTATTAAAAACACTACTCTCCACATTTTAAGTATTTTTAGGTAAATAACCTTTATACTTATGAAAATGGTGAGAAAAATAACTTACGATGTCTTTGAATTTTAAACAAAAAATAAATTATGTTAATTTTGACAAAACTAGTGTAAACTACTAAATCGACTACATTGAATACGAAAATGACGTTAACATTTCAAAATTCCCAATAATTATTAACAAAAATTGACTACTTTTTGGATTTTCTGTAATAATCCATTCCCAATATTTTCCCACCCAGATATAACAGTGTTCTACACAATGTACCTAACAACTGATTACGCCAGTCGATTAAGCGTATTAAAAACACTAATCTTCACATTTTAAGCATTTTTAGATAAATAACCTTCTTACTTATGAAAATGGCGGAAAAAATAACTTTAGATGTCTTTGAATTTTAATAAAAACTAAATTATGTTAATTCTGACAAAACTAGTGTAAACTACTAAATCGACTACGTGGAATACGAAAATGACTTTAACATTTAAAATTTCCAATAATTATTAACAAAAATTGACTACTTTTTGGATTTCCTGTACTAATCCAATCCCAATATTTTCCCACCCAGATCTAACGGTGTTCTACACATTTTACCTAACAACTGATTACGCCAGTCCATTAAGCGTATTAAAAACACTACTTTTCACATTTTAAACATTTGTAGATAAATAACCTTTATACTTATGAAAATGGTGGGAAAAATAACTTTAGATGTCTTCGAATTTTAATCAAAAACTAAGTTATGTTAATTTTGACAAAACCAGTGTTAACCACTAAATTATCCACATGGAATACGAAAATGACGTTAACATTTTAAAATTCCCAATAATTATTAACAAAAATTTACTACTTTTGAATTTTGTACTTCCTATCCCAATATTTTCCCACCCAGATCTAACAGTGTTTTACACATTTTACCTAACAACTGATTACGCCAGTCGATTAAGCGTATTAAAAACACTACTCTCCACATTTTAAGCATTTTTAGATAAATAACCTTTATACTTATGAAAATGGCGGGAAAAATAACTTCAGATGTCTTCAAATTTTAATCAAAAACTAAGTTATATTAATTTTGACAAAATCAGTGTTAACCACTAAATCGTCCACGTGGAATACGAAAATGACGTTAACATTTCAAAATTCCCAATAATTATTAACAAAAATTGACTACTTTTTTGATTTTCTGTACTAATCCATTTTCAATATTTTTCCACCCAGATCTAACAGTGTTCTACACATTTTACCTAACAACTGATTACGCCAGTCGATTAAGCGTATTAAAAACACTACTCTTCACATTTTAAGCATTTTTAGATAAATAAATCTTACTTATGTAAATGGCGGGAAAAATAACTTTAGATGTCTTCGAATTTTAATCAAAAACTAAGTTATGTTAATTTTGACAAAACCAGTGTTAACTACTAAATTATCCACATGGAATACGAAAATGACGTTAACATTTCAAAATTCCCAATAATTATTAACAAAAATTGACTACTTTTTGGATTTCCCAATATTTTCCCACCCAGATCTAACAGTGTTCTACACATTTTACCTAACAACTGATTACGCCAGTCGATTAAGCGTATTAAAAACACTACTCTCCACATTTTAAGCATTTTTAGGTAAATAACCTTTATACTTATGAAAATGGTGAGAAAAATAACTTACGATGTCTTTGAATTTTAAACAAAAAATAAATTATGTTAATTTTGACAAAACTAGTGTAAACTACTAAATCGACTACATGGAATACGAAAATGACGTTAACATTTCAAAATTCCCAATAATTATTAACAAAAATTGACTACTTTTTGGATTTCCTGTAATAATCCATTCCCAATATTTTCCCACCCAGATATAACAGTGTTCTACACATTTTACCTAACAACTGATTACGCCAGTCGATTAAGCGTATTAAAAACACTAATCTTCACATTTTAAGCATTTTTAGATAAATAACCTTCTTACTTATGAAAATGGCGGAAAAAATAACTTTAGATGTCTTCGAATTTTAATAAAAACTAAATTATGTTAATTCTGACAAAACTAGTGTAAACTACTAAATCGCCTACGTGGAATACGAAAATGACGTTAACATTTAAAATTTCCAATAATTATTAACAAAAATTGACTACTTTTTGGATTTCCTGTACTAATCCAATCCCAATATTTTCCCACCCAGATCTAACGGTGTTCTACACATTTTACCTAACAACTGATTACGCCAGTCCATTAAGCGTATTAAAAACACTACTTTTCACATTTTAAGCATTTGTAGATAAATAACCTTTATACTTATGAAAATGGTGGGAAAAATAACTTTAGATGTCTTCGAATTTTAATCAAAAACTAAGTTATGTTAATTTTGACAAAACCAGTGTTAACTACTAAATTATCCACATGGAATACGAAAATGACGTTAACATTTCAAAATTCCCAATAATTATTAACAAAAATTGACTACTTTTTGGATTTCCTATACTTATCTATTCCCAATATTTTCCCAACCAGATCTAACAGTGTTCTACACATTTTACCTAACAACTGATTACGCCAGTCGATTAAGCGTATTAAAAACACTAATCTTCACATTTTAAGCATTTTTAGATAAATAACTTTCTTACTTATGAAAATGGCGGAAAAAATAACTTTAGATGTCTTCGAATTTTAATAAAAACTAAATTATGTTAATTCTGACAAAACTAGTGTAAACTACTAAATCGCCTACGTGGAATACGAAAATGACGTTAACATTTAAAATTTCCAATAATTATTAACAAAAATTGACTACTTTTTGGATTTCCTGTACTAATCCAATCCCAATATTTTCCCACCCAGATCTAACGGTGTTCTACACATTTTACCTAACAACTGATTACGCCAGTCCATTAAGCGTATTAAAAACACTACTTTTCACATTTTAAGCATTTGTAGATAAATAACCTTTATACTTATGAAAATGGTGGGAAAAATAACTTTAGATGTCTTCGAATTTTAATCAAAAACTAAGTTATATTAATTTTGACAAAATCAGTGTTAACCACTAAATCGTCCACGTGGAATACGAAAATGACGTTAACATTTCAAAATTCCCAATAATTATTAACAAAAATTTACTACTTTTTGGATTTCCCAATATTTTCCCACCCAGATCTAACAGTGTTCTACACATTTTACCTAACAACTGATTACGCCAGTCGAATAAGCGTATTAAAAACACTACTCTCCACATTTTAAGTATTTTTAGGTAAATAACCTTTATACTTATGAAAATGGTGAGAAAAATAACTTACGATGTCTTTGAATTTTAAACAAAAAATAAATTATGTTAATTTTGACAAAACTAGTGTAAACTACTAAATCGAATACATTGAATACGAAAATGACAATAACATTTCAAAATTCCCAATAATTATTAACAAAAATTGACTACTTTTTGGATTTTCTGTAATAATCCATTCCCAATATTTTCCCACCCAGATATAACAGTGTTCTACACAATAAACCTAACAACTGATTACGCCAGTCGATTAAGCGTATTAAAAACACTAATCTTCACATTTTAAGCATTTTTAGATAAATAACCTTCTTACTTATGAAAATGGCGGAAAAAATAACTTTAGATGTCTTTGAATTTTAATAAAAACTAAATTATGTTAATTCTGACAAAACTAGTGTAAACTACTAAATCGACTACGTGGAATACGAAAATGACTTTAACATTTAAAATTTCCAATAATTATTAACAAAAATTGACTACTTTTTGGATTTCCTGTACTAATCCAATCCCAATATTTTCCCACCCAGATCTAACGGTGTTCTACACATTTTACCTAACAACTGATTACGCCAGTCCATTAAGCGTATTAAAAACACTACTTTTCACATTTTAAGCATTTGTAGATAAATAACCTTTATACTTATGAAAATGGTGGGAAAAATAACTTTAGATGTCTTCGAATTTTAATCAAAAACTAAGTTATGTTAATTTTGACAAAACCAGTGTTAACCACTAAATTATCCACATGGAATACGAAAATGACGTTAACATTTTAAAATTCCCAATAATTATTAACAAAAATTTACTACTTTTTGTATTTCCCAATATTTTCCCACCCAGATCTAACAGTGTTTTACACATTTTACCTAACAACTGATTACGCCAGTCGATTAAGCGTATTAAAAACACTACTCTCCACATTTTAAGCATTTTTAGATAAATAACCTTTATACTTATGAAAATGGCGGGAAAAATAACTTCAGATGTCTTCAAATTTTAATCAAAAACTAAGTTATATTAATTTTGACAAAATCAGTGTTAACCACTAAATCGTCCACGTGGAATACGAAAATGACGTTAACATTTCAAAATTCCCAATAATTATTAACAAAAATTGACTACTTTTTTGATTTTCTGTACTAATCCATTTTCAATATTTTTCCACCCAGATCTAACAGTGTTCTACACATTTTACCTAACAACTGATTACGCCAGTCGATTAAGCGTATTAAAAACACTACTCTTCACATTTTAAGCATTTTTAGATAAATATCTTTTTTACTTATGAAAATGGCGGGAAAAATAACTTTAGATGTCTTCGAATTTTAATCAAAAACTAAGTTATGTTAATTTTGACAGAACCAGTGTTAAGTACTAAATCGTCCACGTGGAATACGAAATTGACGTTAACATTTCAAAATTCCCAATAATTATTAACAAAAATTGACTACTTTTTTGATTTCCTGTACCACTTCATTCCCAATATATTCCCACACAGATCTAACAGTGTTCTATACATTTTACCTAACAACTGATTACGCCAGTCGATTAAGCATATTAAAAACACTACTCTCCACATTTTAAACATTTCTGGATTAATAACCTATTTACTTATGAAAATGGCAGGAAAAATAACTTTAGATGTCTTCGAATTTTAAACAAAAACTAAATTATGTTAATTTTGACAAAACTAGTGGAAACTACTAAATCGACTACATAAAATACGAAAATGACGTTAACATTTTAAAATTCCCAATAATTATTAACAAAAATTGACTACTTTTTGGATTTCCTGTAATAATCCATTCCCAATATTTTCCCACCCAGATATAACAGTGTTCTACACATTTTACCTAACAACTGATTACGCCAGTCGATTAAGCGTATTAAAAACACTAATCTTCACATTTTAAGCATTTTTAGATAAATAACCTTCTTCCTTATGAAAATGGCGAAAAAAATAACTTTAGATGTCTTCGAATTTTAATAAAAACTAAATTATGTTAATTTTGACAAAACTAGTGTAAACTACTAAATCGACTACGTGGAATACGATAATGACGTTAACATTTAAAATTCTCAATAATTATTAACAAAAATTGACTACTTTTTGGATTTCCTATACTAATCCAATCCCAATATTTTCCCACCCAGATCTAACGGTGTTCTACACATTTTACCTAACAACTGATTACGCCAGTCCATTAAGCGTATTAAAAACACTACTCTCCACATTTTAAGCATTTGTAGATAAATAACCTTTATACTTATGAAAATGGCGGGAATAATAACTTTAGATGTCTTCGAATTTTAATCAAAAACTAAGTTATGTTAATTTTGACAAAACCAGTGATAACTACTAAATCGTCCACATGGAATACGAAAATGACGTTAACATTTCAAAATTCCCAATAATTATTAACAAAAATTTACTACTTTTTGTATTTTCCAATATTTTCCCACCCAGATCTAACAGTGTTTCACACATTTTACCTAACAACTGATTAAGCCAGTTGATTAAGCGTATTAAAAACACTACTCTCCACATTTTAAGCATTTTTAGATAAATAACCTTTATACTTATGAAAATGGCGGGAAAAATAACTTTAGATGTCTTCGAATTTTAATCAAAAACTAAGTTATGTTAATTTTGACAAAACCAGTTTTAACTACTAAATCGTCCACGTGGAATACGAAAATGATGTTAACATTTCAAAATTCCCAATAATTATTAACAAAAATTGACTACTTTTTTGATTTCCTGTACTAATCCATTCCCAATATTTTCCCACCAAGATCTAACAGTAATCTACACATTTTACCTAACAACTGATTACGCCAGTCGAATAAGCGTATTAAAAACACTACTCTCCACATTTTAAGCATTTTTAGATAAATAACCTTTATACTTATGAAAATGGCGGGAAAAATAACTTTAGATGTCTTCGAATTTTAATCAAAAACTAAGTTATGTTAATTTTGACAAAACCAGTTTTAACTACTAAATCGTCCACGTGGAATACGAAAATGATGTTAACATTTCAAAATTCCCAATAATTATTAACAAAAATTGACTACTTTTTTGATTTCCTGTACTAATCCATTTCCAATATTTTCCCACCCAGGTCTAACAGTGTTCTACACATTTTACCTAACAACTGATTACGCCAGTCGATTAAGTGTATTAAAAACACTACTCTTCACATTTTAAGCATTTTTGGATAAATATCCTTTTTACTTATGAAAATGGCAGGAAAAATAACTTTAGATGTCTTCGACTTTTAATCAAAAACTAAATTATGTTAATTTTGACAAAACTAGTGTAAACTACTAAATTTACTACGTGGAATACGAAAATGACGTTAACATTTCAAAATTCCCAATAATTATTAACAAAAATTGACTACTTTTTTGATTTCCTGTACTACTCCATTCCCAATATATTCCCACACAGATCTAACAGTGTTCTATACATTTTACCTAACACCTGATTACGCCAGTCGATTAAGCGTATTAAAAACACTACTCTTCACATTTTAAGCATTTTTGGATAAATATCCTTTTTACTTATGAAAATGGCAGGAAAAATAACTTTAGATGTCTTCGACTTTTAATCAAAAACTAAATTATGTTAATTTTGACAAAACTAGTGTAAACTACTAAATTTACTACGTGGAATACGAAAATGACGTTAACATTTCAAAATTCCCAATAATTATTAACAAAAATTGACTACTTTTTTGATTTCCTGTACTACTCCATTCCCAATATTTTCCCACACAGATCTAACAGTGTTCTATACATTTTACCTAACAACTGATTACGCCAGTCGATTAAGCGTATTAAAAACACTACTCTCCACATTTTAAACATTTCTGGATTAATAACCTATTTACTTATGAAAATGACGGGAAAAATATTTTTAGAATTCTTCGAATTTTAATTAAAAACTAAGTTAAGTTAATTTTGACAAAACCAGTGTTAACTACTAAATCGACTACGTGGAATACGAAAATGACGTTAACATTTCAAAATTCCCAATAATTATTAACAAAAATTGACTACT
The DNA here is from genome assembly GCA_035357415.1 of Ophraella communa. NCBI lineage: Eukaryota > Metazoa > Arthropoda > Insecta > Coleoptera > Chrysomelidae > Ophraella > Ophraella communa. The sequence goes on from CM068989.1 coordinate 22,756,616, forward strand.
TTTTTGATTTCCTGTACTAATCCATTTCCAATATTTTCCCACCCAGGTCTAACAGTGTTCTACACATTTTACCTAACAACTGATTACGCCAGTCGATTAAGTGTATTAAAAACACTACTCTTCACATTTTAAGCATTTTTGGATAAATATCCTTTTTACTTATGAAAATGGCAGGAAAAATAACTTTAGATGTCTTCGACTTTTAATCAAAAACTAAATTATGTTAATTTGGACAAAACTAGTGTAAACTACTAAATTTACTACGTGGAATACTAAATTATCCACATGGAATACGAAAATGACGTTAACATTTCAAAATTCCCAATAATTATTAACAAAAATTGACTACTTTTTGGATTTCCTGTACTTATCTATTCCCAATATTTTCCCACCCAGATCTAACAGTGTTCTACACATTTTACCTAACAACTGATTACGCCAGTCGATTAAGCGTATTAAAAACACTACTCTCCACATTTTAAGAATGAAAATGAAAATGGCGGGAAAAATAACTTTAGATGTCTTCGAATTTTAATCAAAAACTAAGAAATGTTAATTTTGACAAAACCAGTGTTAACTACTAAATCGACTACGTGGAATACGAAAATGACGATAACATTTCAAAATTTCCAATAATTATTAACAAAAATTGACTACTTTTTGGATTTCCTGTACTAATCCATTCCCAATATTTTTCCACCCAGATCTAACAGTGTTCTACACATTTTACCTAACAACTGATTACGCCAGTCGATTAAGCGTATTAAAAACACTACTCTCCACATTTTAAGCTTTTTTAGATAAATAACCTTTTTACTTATGAAAATGGCGGAAAAAATAACTTTAGATGTCTTTGAATTTTAATCAAAAACTAAATTATGTTAATTTTAACAAAACTAGTGTAAATTACTAAATCGACTACGTGGAATACGAAAATGACGTTAACATTTCAAAATTCCCAATTATTATTAACAAAAATTTACTACTTTTTGGATTTCCTGTACTACTTCATTCCTAATATTTTCCCACCCAGATCTAACAGTGTTCTATACATTTTACCTAACAACTGATTACGCCAGTCGATTAAGCGTATTAAAAACACTACTCTCCACATTTTAAGCATTTTTAGATAAATAACCTTTATACTTATGAAAATGGCGGGAAAAATAACTTTAGATGTCTTCGAATTTTAATCAAAAACTAAGTTATGTTAATTTTGACAAAACCAGTGTTAACTACTAAATCGTCCACATGGAATACGAAAATGACGTTAACATTTCAAAATTCCCAATAATTATTAACAAAAATTTACTACTTTTGGATTTCCTGTACTAATCCATTCCCAATATTTTCCCACCCAGATCTAACAGTGTTCTACACATTTTACCTAACAACTGATTACGCCAGTCGAGTAAGCGTATTAAAAACACTACTCTCCACATTTTAAGCATTTTTAGATAAATAACCTTTATACTTATGAAAATGGTGAGAAAAATAACTTACGATGTCTTCGAATTTTAAACAAAAACTAAATTATGTTAATTTTGACAAAACCAGTGTTAACTACTAAATCGTCCACGTGGAATACGAAAATGACGTTAACATTTCAAAATTCCCAATAATTATTAACAAAAATCGACTACTTTTTTGATTTCCTGTACTAATCCAATCCCAATATTTTCCCACCCAGATCTAACGGTGTTCTACACATTTTACCTAACAACTGATTACGCCAGTCCATTAAGCGTATTAAAAACACTACTCTCCACATTTTAAGCATTTGTAGATAAATAACCTTTATACTTATGAAAATGGCGGGAAAAATAACTTTAGATGTCTTCGAATTTTAATCAAAAACTAAGTTATGTTAATTTTGACAAAACCAGTGTTAACTACTAAATCATCCACATGGAATACGAAAATGACTTTAACATTTCAAAATTTCCAATAATTATTAACAAAAATTGACTACTTTTTGGATTTCCTGTACTAATCCATTCCCAATATTTTTCCACCCAGATCTAACAGTGTTCTACACATTTTACCTAACAACTGATTACGCCAGTCGATTAAGCGTATTAAAAACACTACTCTCCACATTTTAAGCATTTTTAGATAAATAACCTTTATACTTATGAAAATGGTGAGAAAAATAACTTTAGATGTCTTCGAATTTTAAACAAAAACTAAATTATGTTAATTTTGACAAAACTAGTGTAAACTACTAAATCGACTACGTGGAATACGAAAATGACGTTAACATTTCAAAATTCCCAATAATTATTAACAAAAATTTACTACTTTTTGGATTTCCTGTACTAATCCATTCCCAATATTTTCCTACCCAGATCTAACAGTGTTCTACACATTTTACCTAACAACTGATTACGCCAGTCGATTAAGCGTATTAAAAGCACTACTCTCCACATTTTAAGCATTTTTAGATTAATAACCTTCTTACTTATGAAAATGGCGGAAAAAATAAATTTAGATGTCTTCGAATTTTAATAAAAACTAAATTATGTTAATTGTGACAAAACTTGTGTAAACTACTAAATTGACTACGTGGAATACGAAAATGACGTTAACATTTCAAAATTCCCAATAATTATTAACAAAAATTGACTACTTTTTGGATTTCCTGTACTAATCCAATCCCAATATTTTTCCACCCAGATCTAACAGTGTTCAACACATTTTACCCAACAACTGATTACGCCAGTCCATTAAGCATATTAAAAACACTACTCTCCACATTTTAAGCATTTGTAGATAAATAACCTTTATACTTATGAAAATGGCGGGAAAAATAACTTTAGATGTCTTCGAATTTTAATCAAAAACTAAGTTATGTTAATTTTGACAAAACCAGTGTTAACTACTAAATCGTCCACATGGAATACGAAAATGACGTTAACATTTCAAAATTCCCAATAATTATTAACAAAAATTTACTACTTTTTGTATTTCCCAATATTTTCCCACATAGATCTAACAGTGTTCTACACATTTTACCTAACAACTGATTACGACAGTCGATTAAGCGTATTAAAAACACTACTCTCCACATTTTAAGCATTTTTAGGTAAATAACCTTTATACTTATGAAAATGGTGAGAAAAATAACTTTAGATGTCTTCGAATTTTAAACAAAAACTAAATTATGTTAATTTTGACAAAACTGGTGTAAACTACTAAATCGACTACGTGGAATACGAAAATGACGTTAACATTTCAAAATTCCCAATAATTATTAACAAAAATTGACTACTTTTTGGATTTCCTGTACTAATCCATTCCCAATATTTTCCCACCCAGATCTAACAGTGTTCTACACATTTTACCTAACAACTGATTACGCCAGTCGATTAAGCGTAGTAAAAACACTACTCTCCATATTTTAAGCATTTTTAGATAAATAACCTTTATACTTATGAAAATGGTGAGAAAAATAACTTAAGATGTCTTCGAATTTTAATCAAAAACTAAGTAATGTTAATTTTGACAAAACTAATGTAAACTACTAAATCGACTACGTGGAATACGAAAATGACGTTAACATTTCAAAATTCCCAATAATTATTAAGAAAAATTGACTACTTTTTGAATTTCCTGTACTACTCCTATCCCAAAGTTTTCCACACAGATCTAACAGTGTTCTACAAATTTTACCTAACAACTGATTACGCCAGTCGATTAAGCGTATTAAAAACACTACTCTCCACATTTTAAGCATTTTTGGATAAATAACCTCTATACTTATGAAAATGGCGGGAAAAATAACTTTAGATGTCTTCGAATTTTAATCAAAAACTAAGATATGTTAATTTTGACAAAACCAGTGTTAACTACTAAATCGTCCACATGGAATACGAAAATGACGTTAACATTTCAAAATTCCCAATAATTATTAACAAAAATTGACTACTTTTTGGATTTCCTGTACTAATCCATTCCCAATATTTTCCCACCCAGATCTAACAGTGTTCTACACATTTTACCTAACAACTGATTACGCCAGTCGATTAAGCGTATTAAAAACACTACTCTCCACATTTTAAGCATTTTTAGATAAATAACCTTTATACTTATGAAAATGGTGAGAAAAATAACTTACGATGTCTTCGAATTTTAATCAAAAACTAAATTATGTTAATTTTGACAAAACTAGTGTAAACTACTAAATCGACTACGTGAAATACGAAAATGACGTTAACATTTCAAAATTCCCAATAATTATTAACAAAAATTGACTACTTTTTGGATTTCCTGTACTAATCCATTCCCAATATTTTCCCACCCAGTGTTCTACACATTTTACCTAACAACTGATTACACCAGTCGATTAAGCGTATTAAAAACACTAATCTTTACATATTAAGCATTTTTTGATAAATAACCTTTTTACTTATGAAAATGGCGGAAAAAATAACTTTAGATGTCTTCGAATTTTAATAAAAACTAAATTATTTTAATTTTGACAAAACTAGTGTAAACTACTAAATCGACTACGTGGAATACGAAAATGACGTTAACATTTCAAAATTCCCAATAATTATTAACAAAAATTGACTACTTTTTGGATTTCCTGTACTAATCCTATCCCAATATTTTCCCACCCAGATCTAACAGTGTTCTACATTTTACCTAACAACTGATTACGCCAGTCCATTAAGCGTATTAAAAACACTACTTTTCACATTTTAAGCATTTTTAGATAAATAACCTTTATACTTATGAAAATGGCGGGAAAAATAACTTTAGATGTCTTCGAATTTTAATCAAAAACTAAGTTATGTTAATTTTGACAAAACCAGTGTTAACTACTAAATTATCCACATGGAATACGAAAATGACGTTAACATTTCAAAATTCCCAATAATTATTAACAAAAATTGACTACTTTTTGGATTTCCTATACTTATCTATTCCCAATATTTTCCCACCCAGATCTAACAGTGTTCTACACATTTTACCTAACAACTGATTACGCCAGTCGATTAAGCGTATTAAAAACACTACTCTCCACATTTTAAGCATTTTTAGGTAAATAACCTTTATACTTATGAAAATGGTGAGAAAAATAACTTACGATGTCTTTGAATTTTAAACAAAAAATAAATTATGTTAATTTTGACAAAACTAGTGTAAACTACTAAATCGACTACATTGAATACGAAAATGACGTTAACATTTCAAAATTCCCAATAATTATTAACAAAAATTTACTACTTTTTGGATTTCCTGTACTTATCCATTCCCAATATTTTCCCACCCAGATCTAACAGTGTTCTACACATTTTACCTAACAACTGATTACGCCAGTCGATTAAGCGTATTAAAAACACTACTCTCCACATTTTAAGCATTTTTAGATAAATAACCTTTATACTTATGAAAATGGTGAGAAAAATAACTTACGATGTCTTCGAATTTTAAACAAAAACTAAATTATGTTAATTTTAACAAAACTAGTGTAAACTACTAAATCGACTACGTGGAATACGAAAATGACGTTAACATTTCAAAATTCCAAATAATTATTAACAAAAATTGACTACTTTTTGGATTTCCTGTACTAATCCATTCCCAATATTTTTCCACCCAGATATAACAGTGTTCTACACATTTAACCTAACAACTGATTACGTCAGTCGATTAAGCGTATTAAAAACACTAATCTTCACATTTTAAGCATTTTTAGATAAATAACCTTCTTACTTATAAAAATGGCGGAAAAAATAACTTTAGATGTCTTCGAATTTTAATAAAAACTAAATTATGTTAATTTTGACAAAACTAGTGTAAACTACTAAATCGACTACGTGGAATACGAAAATGACGTTAACATTTAAAATTCCCAATAATTATTAACAAAAATTGACTACTTTTTGGATTTCCTGTACTAATCCAATCCCAATATTTTCCCACCCAGATCTAACGGTGTTCTACACATTTTACCTAACAACTGATTACGCCAGTCCATTAAGCGTATTAAAAACACTACTCTCCACATTTTAAGCATTTGTAGATAAATAACCTTTATACTTATGAAAATGGCGGGAAAAATAACTTTAGATGTCTTCGAATTTTAATCAAAAACTAAGTTATGTTAATTTGGACAAAACCAGTGTTAACAACTAAATCGTCCACATGGAATACGAAAATGACGTTAACATTTTAAAATTCCCAATAATTATTAACAAAAATTTACTACTTTTTGTATTTCCTGTACTAATCCATTCCCAATATTTTCCCACCCAGATCTAACAGTGTTCTACACATTTTACCTAACAACTGATTACGCCAGTCGAGTAAGCGTATTAAAAACACTACTCTCCACATTTTAAGCATTTTTAGATAAATAACCTTTATACTTATAAAAATGGCGGGAAAAATATCTTTAGATGTCTTCGAATTTTAATCAAAAACTAAGTTATATTAATTTTGACAAAACCAGTGTTAACTACTAAATCGTCCACGTGGAATACGAAAATGACGTTAACATTTCAAAATTCCCAATAATTATTAACAAAAATTGACTACTTTTTTGATTTCCTGTACTAATCCATTTTCAATATTTTTCCACCCAGATCTAACAGTGTTCTACACATTTTACCTAACAACTGATTACGCCAGTCGATTAAGCGTATTAAAAACACTACTCTTCACATTTTAAGCATTTTTAGATAAATATCTTTTTTACTTATGAAAATGGCGGGAAAAATAACTTTAGATGTCTTCGAATTTTAATCAAAAACTAAGTTATGTTAATTTTGACAAAACCAGTGTTAACTACTAAATTATCCACATGGAATACGAAAATGACGTTAACATTTCAAAATTCCCAATAATTATTAACAAAAATTGACTACTTTTTGGATTTCCTGTACTACTCCATTCCCAATATTTTCCCACCCAGATCTAACAGTGTTCTACACATTTTACCTAACAACTGATTACGCCAGTCGATTAATCGTATTAAAAACACTACTCCCCACATTTTAAGCTTTTTTAGATAAATAACCTTTTTACTTATGAAAATGGCGGGAAAAACAACTTTATATGTCTTTGAACTTTAATCAAAAACTAAATTATGTTAATTTTAACAAAACTAGTGTAAATTACTAAATTGACTACGTGGAATACGAAAATGACGTTAACATTTCAAAATTCCCAATAATTATGAACAAAAATTGACTACTTTTTGGATTTCCTGTACTACTCCATTCCTAATATTTTCCCATCCAGATCTAACAGTGTTCTATACATTTTACCTAACAACTGATTACACCAGTCGATTAAGCGTATTAAAAACACTACTCTTCACATTTTAAGCATTTTCAGATAAATTACCTTTTTACTTATGAAAATGGCGGAAAAAATAACTATATGTCTTCGAATTTTAGTCAAAAACTAAGTTTTGTTAATTTTGACAAAAATATTGTAAACTACTAAATCGACTACGTGGAATACGAAAATGACGTTAACATTTAAAATTCCCAATAATTATTAACAAAAATTGACTACTTTTTGGATTTCCTGTACTAATCCAATCCCAATATTTTCCCACCCAGATCTAACGGTGTTCTACACATTTTACCTAACAACTGATTACGCCAGTCCATTAAGCGTATTAAAAACACTACTTTTCACATTTTAAGCATTTGTAGATAAATAACCTTTATACTTATGAAAATGGTGGAAAAAATAACTTTAGATGTCTTTGAATTTTAAACAAAAAATAAATTATGTTAATTTTGACAAAACTAGTGTAAACTACTAAATCGACTACATGGAATACGAAAATGACGTTAACATTTCAAAATTCCCAATAATTATTAACAAAAATTGACTACTTTTTGGATTTCCTGTAATAATCCATTCCCAATATTTTCCCACCCAGATATAACAGTGTTCTACACATTTTACCTAACAACTGATTACGCCAGTCGATTAAGCGTATTAAAAACACTAATCTTCACATTTTAAGCATTTTTAGATAAATAACCTTCTTACTTATGAAAATGGCGGAAAAAATAACTTTAGATGTCTTCGAATTTTAATAAAAACTAAGTTATGTTAATTTTGACAAAACCAGTGTTAACTACTAAATTATCCACATGGAATACGAAAATGACGTTAACATTTCAAAATTCCCAATAATTATTAACAAAAATTGACTACTTTTTGGATTTCCTATACTTATCTATTCCCAATATTTTCCCACCCAGATCTAACAGTGTTCTACACATTTTACCTAACAACTGATTACGCCAGTCGATTAAGCGTATTAAAAACACTAATCTTCACATTTTAAGCATTTTTAGATAAATAACCTTTATACTTATGAAAATGGCGGGAAAAATAACTTTAGATGTCTTCGAATTTTAAACAAAAACTAAATTATGTTAATTTTGACAAAACTAGTGTAAACTACTAAATCGACTACGTGGAATACGAAAATGACGTTAACATTTTAAAATTTCCAATAATTATTAACAAAAATTGACTACTTTTTGGATTTCCTGTACTAATCCAATCACAATATTTTCCCACCCAGATCTAACGGTGTTCTACACATTTTACCTAACAACTGATTACGCCAGTCCATTAAGCGTATTAAAAACACTACTTTTCACATTTTAAGCATTTGTAGATAAATAACCTTTATACTTATGAAAATGGTGGGAAAAATAACTTTAGATGTCTTCGAATTTTAATCAAAAACTAAGTTATATTAATTTTGACAAAACCAGTGTTAACTACTAAATCGTCCAAGTGGAATACGAAAATGACGTTAACATTTCAAAATTCCCAATAATTATTAACAAAAATTTACTACTTTTTGGATTTCCTGTACTAATCCATTCCCAATATTTTCCCACCCAGATCTAACAGTGTTCTACACATTTTACCTAACAACTGATTACGCCAGTCGATTAAGCGTATTAAAAACACTAATCTTTACATTTTAAGCATTTTTAGATAAATAACCTTCTTACTTATGAAAATGGCGGAAAAAATAACTTTAGATGTCTTCGAATTTTAATCAAAAACTAAGTTATGTTAATTTTGACAAAACCAGTGTTAACTACTAAATCGACTACGTGGAATACGAAAATGACGTTAACATTTAAAATTTCCAATAATTATTAACAAAAATTGACTACTTTTTGGATTTCCTGTACTAATCCAATCCCAATATTTTCCCACCCAGATCTAACGGTGTTCTACACATTTTACCTAACAACTGATTACGCCAGTCCATTAAGCGTATTAAAAACACTACTTTTCACATTTTAAGCATTTTTAGATAAATAACCTTTATACTTATGAAAATGGCGGGAAAAATAACTTCAGATGTCTTCGAATTTTAATCAAAAACTAAGTTATATTAATTTTGACAAAATCAGTGTTAACCACTAAATCGTCCACGTGGAATACGAAAATGACGTTAACATTTCAAAATTCCCAATAATTATTAACAAAAATTTACTACTTTTTGTATTTCCCAATATTTTCCCACCCAGATCTAACAGTGTTCTACACATTTTACCTAACAACTGATTACGCCAGTCGAGTAAGCGTATTAAAAACACTACTCTCCACATTTTAAGCATTTTTAGATAAATAACCTTTATACTTATGAAAATGGTGAGAAAAATAACTTACGATGTCTTCGAATTTTAAACAAAAACTAAATTATGTTAATTTTGACAAAACTAGTGTAAACTACTAAATCGACTACATTGAATACGAAAATGACGTTAACATTTCAAAATTCCCAATAATTATTAACAAAAATTGACTACTTTTTGGATTTTCTGTAATAATCCATTCCCAATATTTTCCCACCCAGATATAACAGTGTTCTACACAATGTACCTAACAACTGATTACGCCAGTCGATTAAGCGTATTAAAAACACTAATCTTCACATTTTAAGCATTTTTAGATAAATAACCTTCTTACTTATGAAAATGGCGGAAAAAATAACTTTAGATGTCTTTGAATTTTAATCAAAAACTAAATTATGTTAATTTTAACAAAACCAGTGTTAACTACTAAATCGTCTACGTGGAATACAAAAATGACGTTAACATTTCAAAATTCCCAATAATTATTAACAAAAATCGACTACTTTTTTGATTTCCTGTACTAATCCAATCCCAATATTTTCCCACCCAGATCTAACGGTGTTCTACACATTTTACCTAACAACTGATTACGCCAGTCCATTAAGCGTATTAAAAACACTACTCTCCACATTTTAAGCATTTTTAGATAAATAACCTTTTTACTTATGAAAATTGCGGGAAAAAAAACTTTAGATGTTTTCGAATTTTAATCAAATACTAAATAATGTGTAATGTTGACAAAACTAGTGTAAACTACTAAATCGACTAAGTGGAATACGAAAATGACGGTAACATTTTAAAATTCCCAATAATTATTAACTAAAATGTACTACTTTTGGAATTTCCTGTACTACTCCTATCCCAAAATTTTCCACACAGAACTAACAGTGTTCTACAAATTTTACCTAACAACTGATTACGCCAGTCGATTAAGCGTATTAAAAACACTACTCTCCACAATTTAAGCTTTTTTAGATAAATAACCTTTTTACTTATGAAAATGGCGGGAAAAAAAACTTTAGATGTCTTCGAATTTTAATCAAAAACTAAATTATGTTAATTTTGACAAACCAGGGTAAACTACTAAATCGTCCACGTGGAATACGAAAATGATGTTAACATTTCAAAATTCCCAATAATTATTAAAAAAAATTGACTACTTTTTTGATTTCCTGTACTAATCCATTTCCAATATTTTCCCACCCAGATCTAACAGTGTTCTATACATTTTACCTAACAACTGATTACGCCAGTCGATTAAGCGTATTAAAAACACTACTCTCCACAATTTAAGCTTTTTTAGATAAATAACCTTTTTACTTATGAAAATTGCGGGAAAAAAAACTTTAGATGTCTCCGAATTTTAATCAAAAACTAAGTAATGTTAATTTTGACAAAACTAGTGTAAACTACTAAATCGTCCACGTGGAATACGAAAATGACGTTAACATTTCAAAATTCCCAATAATTATTAACAAAAATTGACTACTTTTTTGATTTCCTGTACTACTCCATTCCCAATATATTCCCACACAGATCTAACAGTGTTCTATACATTTTACCTAACAACTGATTACGCCAGTCGATTAAGCGTATTAAAAACACTACTCTCCACATTTTAAGCATTTGTAGATAAATAACCTTTATACTTATGAAAATGGCGGGAAAAATAACTTTAGATGTCTTTGAATTTTAATCAAAAACTAAGTTATGTTAATTTTGACAAAACCAGTCTTAACTACTAATTTATCCACATGGAATACGAAAATGATGTTAACATTTTAAAATTCCCAATAATTATTAACAAAAATTGACTACTTTTTTGATTTCCTGTACTAATCCATTCCCAATATTTTCCCACCCAGATCTAACAGTGTTTTACACATTTTACCTAACAACTGATTACGCCAGTCGATTAAGCGTATTAAAAACACTACTCTCCACATTTTAAGCATTTTTAGATAAATAACCTTTATACTTATGAAAATGGCGGGAAAAATAACTTCAGATGTCTTCAAATTTTAATCAAAAACTAAGTTATATTAATTTTGACAAAATCAGTGTTAACCACTAAATCGTCCACGTGGAATACGAAAATGACGTTAACATTTCAAAATTCCCAATAATTATTAACAAAAATTGACTACTTTTTTGATTTTCTGTACTAATCCATTTTCAATATTTTTCCACCCAGATCTAACAGTGTTCTACACATTTTACCTAACAACTGATTACGCCAGTCGATTAAGCGTATTAAAAACACTACTCTTCACATTTTAAGCATTTTTAGATAAATATCTTTTTTACTTATGAAAATGGCGGGAAAAATAACTTTAGTTGTCTTCGAATTTTAATCAAAAACTAAGTTATGTTAATTTTGACAGAACCAGTGTTAACTACTAAATCGTCCACGTGGAATACGAAATAGACGTTAACATCTCAAAATTCCCAATAATTTTTAATAAAAATTGACTACTTTTTTGATTTCCTGCACTACTCCATTTCCAATATATTCCCACACAGATCTAACAGTGTTCTACACATTTTACCTAACAACTGATTACGCCAGTCGATTAAGCGTATTAAAAACACTACTCTCCACATTTTAAACATTTCTGGATTAATAACCTATTTACTTATGAAAATGGCAGGAAAAATAACTTTAGATGTCTTCGAATTTTAAACAAAAACTAAATTATGTTAATTTTGACAAAACTAGTGGAAACTACTAAATCGACTACATAAAATACGAAAATGACGTTAACATTTTAAAATTCCCAATAATTATTAACAAAAATTGACTACTTTTTGGATTTCCTGTAATAATCCATTCCCAATATTTTCCCACCCAGATATAACAGTGTTCTACACATTTTACCTAACAACTGATTACGCCAGTCGATTAAGCGTAATAAAAACACTAATCTTCACATTTTAAGCATTTTTAGATAAATAACCTTCTTCCTTATGAAAATGGCGAAAAAAATAACTTTAGATGTCTTCGAATTTTAATAAAAACTAAATTATGTTAATTTTGACAAAACTAGTGTAAACTACTAAATCGACTACGTGGAATACGATAATGACGTTAACATTTAAAATTCTCAATAATTATTAACAAAAATTGACTACTTTTTGGATTTCCTATACTAATCCAATCCCAATATTTTCCCACCCAGATCTAACGGTGTTCTACACATTTTACCTAACAACTGATTACGCCAGTCCATTAAGCGTATTAAAAACACTACTCTCCACATTTTAAGCATTTGTAGATAAATAACCTTTATACTTATGAAAATGGCGGGAATAATAACTTTAGATGTCTTCGAATTTTAATCAAAAACTAAGTTATGTTAATTTTGACAAAACCAGTGATAACTACTAAATCGTCCACATGGAATACGAAAATGACGTTAACATTTCAAAATTCCCAATAATTATTAACAAAAATTAACTACTTTTGGATTTCCTGTACTAATCCATTCCCAATATTTTCCCACCCAGATCTAACAGTGTTCTACACATTTTACCTAACAACTGATTACGCCAGTCGAGTAAGCGTATTAAAAACACTACTCTCCACATTTTAAGCATTTTTAGATAAATAACCTTTATACTTATAAAAATGGCGGGAAAAATATCTTTAGATGTCTTCGAATTTTAATCAAAAACTAAGTTATATTAATTTTGACAAAACCAGTGTTAACTACTAAATCGTCCACGTGGAATACGAAAATGACGTTAACATTTCAAAATTCCCAATAATTATTAACAAAAATTGACTACTTTTTTGATTTCCTGTACTAATCCATTCCCAATATTTTTCCACCAAGATCTAACAGTGTTCTACACATTTTACCTAACAACTGATTACGCCAGTCGAATAAGCGTATTAAAAACACTACTCTCCACATTTTAAGCATTTTTAGATAAATAACCTTTATACTTATGAAAATGGCGGGAAAAATAACTTTAGATGTCTTCGAATTTTAATTAAAAACTAAGTTATGTTAATTTTGACAAAACCAGTGTTAACTACTAAATCGTCCACGTGGAATACGAAAATGATGTTAACATTTTAAAATTCCCAATAATTATTAACAAAAATTGACTACTTTTTTGATTTCCTGTACTAATCCATTCCCAATATTTTCCCACCCAGATCTAACAGTGTTCTACACATTTTACCTAACAACTGATTACGCCAGTCCATTAAGCGTATTAAAAACACTACTCTTCACATTTTAAGCATTTTTAGATAAATATCCTTTTTACTTATGAAAATGGCAGGAAAAATAACTTTAGATGTCTTCGACTTTTAATCAAAAACTAAATTATGTTAATTTTGACAAAACTAGTGTAAACTACTAAATCGACTACGTGGAATACGAAAATGACGTTAACATTTCAAAATTCCCAATAATTATTAACAAAAATTGACTACTTTTTTGATTTCCTGTACTACTCCATTCCCAATATATTCCCACACAGATCTAACAGTGTTCTATACATTTTACCTAACAACTGATTACGCCAGTCGATTAAGCGTATTAAAAACACTACTCTCCACATTTTAAACATTTCTGGATTAATAACCTATTTACTTATGAAAATGGCAGAAAAATAACTTTAGATGTCTTCGAATTTTAATCAAAAACTAAGTTATGTTAATTTTGACAAAACCAGTGTTAACTACTAAATTATCCACATGGAATACGAAAATGACGTTAACATTTCAAAATTCCCAATAATTATTAACAAAAATTGACTACTTTTTGGATTTCCTGTACTTATCTATTCCCAATATTTTCCACACAGATCTAACAGTGTTCTACACATTTTACCTAACATCTGATTACGCCAGTCGATTAAGCGTATTAAAAACACTACTCTCCACATTTTAAGCATTTTTAGATAAATAACCTTTATACTTATGAAAATGGCGGGAAAAATAACTTTAGATGTCTTCGAATTTTAATCAAAAACTAAATTATGTTAATTTTGACAAAACTAGGGTAAACTACTAAATCGACTACGTGGAATACGAAAATGACGATAACATTTCAAAATTCCCAATAATTATTAATAAAAATTGACTACTTTTGGATTTCCTGTACTAATCCATTCCCAATATTTTCCCACACAGATCTAACAGTGTTCTATACATTTTACCTAACAACTGATTACACCAGTTAATTAAGCTTATTTAAACCCATTCTCTTCACATTTTAAGATCAAAAATCTTCTTACTTATGAAAATGGCGGGAAAAATAACTTTAGATGTCTTCGAATTTTAATCAAAAACTAAGATATGTTAATTTTGACAAAACTAATGTAAACTACTAAATCGACTACGTGGAATACGAAAATGACGTTAACATTTCAAAATTCCCAATTATTATTAACAAAAATTCACTACTTTTTGGATTTCCTGTACTACTCCATTCCTAATATTTTTGCACCCAGATCTAACAGTGTTTTATACATTTTACCTAACAACTGATTACACCAGTCGATTAAGCGTATTAAAAATACTACTCTCCACATTTTAAGCATTTTTAGATAAATAACCTTTTTACTTATGAAAATGGCGGGAAAAATAACTTTAGATGTCTTCGAATTTTAATCAAAAACTAAATTATGTTCATTTAGACAAAACTAGTGTAAACTACTAAATCGACTACGTGGAATACGAAAATGACGTTAACATTTCAAAATTCCTAATAATTATTAACAAAAATGTACTACTTTTTGGATTTCCTGTACTACTCCATTCCCAATATTTTCCCACCCAGATCTAACAGTGTTCTACACATTTTACCTAACAACTGATTACGCCAGTCGATTAAGCGTATTAAAAACACTACTCTTCACATTTTAAGCATTTTTAGATAAGTAACCTTTATACTTATGAAAATGGTGAGAAAAATAACTTACGATGTCTTCGAATTTTAAACAAAAACTAAATTATGTTATTTTTGACAAAACTAGTGGAAACTACTAAATCGACTACATAAAATACGAAAATGACGTTAACGTTTTAAAATTCCCAATAATTATTAACAAAATTGACTACTTTTTGGATTTCCTGTAATAATCCATTCCCAATATTTTCCCACCCAGATATAACAGTGTTCTATACATTTTACCTAACAACTGATTACGCCAGTCGATTAAGCGTATTAAAAACAGTACTCTTCACCTTTTAAGCATTTTTAGATAAATTACCTTCTTACTTATGAAAATGGCGAAAAAAATAACTTTAGATGTCTTCGAATTTTAATCAAAAACTAAGTTATGTTAATTATGACAAAACTAGTGTATACTACTAAATCGACCACGTGAAGTATGAAAATGACAACATTTTAAAATTCCCAATAATTATTAACAAAAATTGACTACTTTTTGGATTTCCTATACTAATCCAATTCCCAATATTTTCCCACCCAGATCTAACGGTGTTCTACACATTTTACCTAACAACTGATTACGCCAGTCCATTAAGCGTATTAAAAACACTACTTTCCACATTTTGAGCATTTGTAGATAAATAACCTTTATACTTATGAAAATGGCGGGAAAAATAACTTTAGATGTCTTCGAAATTTAATCAAAAACTAAGATATGTTAATTTTGACAAAACCAGTGTTAACTACTAAATCGTCCACATGGAATACGAAAATGACGTTAACATTTCAAAATTCCCAATAATTATTAACAAAAATTGACTACTTTTTGGATTTCCTGTACTAATCCATTCCCAATATTTTCCCACCCAGATCTAACAGTGTTTTACACATTTTACCTAACAACTGATTACGCCAAACGATTAAGCGTATTAAAAACACTACTCTCCACATTTTAAGCATTTTTAGATAAATAAACTTTATACTTATAAAATTGGCGGGAAAAATAACTTTAGATGTCTTCGAATTTTAATCAAAAACTAAGTTATGTTAATTTTGACAAACCAGGGTAAACTACTAAATCGTCCACGTGGAATACGAAAATGACGTTAACATTTCAAAATTCCCAATAATTATTAACAAAAATTGACTACTTTTTTGATTTCCTGTACTAATCCATTTCCAATATTTTTCCACCCAGATCTAACAGTGTTCTATACATTTTACCTAACAACTGATTACACCAGTCGATTAAGCGTATTAAAAACACTACTCTTCACATTTTAAGCATTTTCAGATAAATTACCTTTTTACTTATGAAAATGGCGCAAAAAAATATCTATATGTCTTCGAATTTTAGTCAAAAACTAAGTTTTGTTAATTTTGACAGAACCAGTGTTAAGTACTAAATCGTCCACGTGGAATACGAAAATTGACGTTAACATTTCAAAATTCCCAATAATTATTAACAAAAATTGACTACTTTTTTGATTTCCTGTACCACTTCATTCCCAATATTTTCCACACAGATCTAACAGTGTTCTATACATTTTACCTAACAACTGATTACGCCAGTCGATTAAGCATATTAAAAACACTACTCTCCACATTTTAAACATTTCTGGATTAATAACCTATTTACTTATGAAAATGGCAGGAAAAATAACTTTAGATGTCTTCGAATTTTAAACAAAAACTAAATTATGTTAATTTTGACAAAACTAGTGGAAACTACTAAATCGACTACATAAAATACGAAAATGACGTTAACATTTTAAAATTCCCAATAATTATTAACAAAAATTGACTACTTTTTGGATTTCCTGTAATAATCCATTCCCAATATTTTCCCACCCAGATATAACAGTGTTCTACACATTTTACCTAACAACTGATTACGCCAGTCGATTAAGCGTATTAAAAACACTAATCTTCACATTTTAAGCATTTTTAGATAAATAACCTTCTTCCTTATGAAAATGGCGGAAAAAATAACTTTAGATGTCTTCGAATTTTAATAAAAACTAAATTATGTTAATTTTGACAAAACTAGTGTAAACTACTAAATCGACTACGTGGAATACGATAATGACGTTAACATTTAAAATTCTCAATAATTATTAACAAAAATTGACTACTTTTTGGATTTCCTGTACTAATCCAATCCCAATATTTTCCCACCCAGATCTAACGGTGTTCTACACATTTTACCTAACAACTGATTACGCCAGTCCATTAAGCGTATTAAAAACACTACTCTCCACATTTTAAGCATTTGTAGATAAATAACCTTTATACTTATGAAAATGGCGGGAATAATAACTTTAGATGTCTTCGAATTTTAATCAAAAACTAAGTTATGTTAATTTTGACAAAACCAGTGATAACTACTAAATCGTCCACATGGAATACGAAAATGACGTTAACATTTCAAAATTCCCAATAATTATTAACAAAAATTTACTACTTTTTGTATTTTCCAATATTTTCCCACCCAGATCTAACAGTGTTTCACACATTTTACCTAACAACTGATTAAGCCAGTTGATTAAGCGTATTAAAAACACTACTCTCCACATTTTAAGCATTTTTAGATAAATAACCTTTATACTTATGAAAATGGCGGGAAAAATAACTTTAGATGTCTTCGAATTTTAATCAAAAACTAAGTTATGTTAATTTTGACAAAACCAGTTTTAACTACTAAATCGTCCACGTGGAATACGAAAATGATGTTAACATTTCAAAATTCCCAATAATTATTAACAAAAATTGACTACTTTTTTGATTTCCTGTACTAATCCATTCACAATATTTTCCCACCAAGATCTAACAGTAATCTACACATTTTACCTAACAACTGATTACGCCAGTCGATTAAGCGTATTAAAAACACTACTCTCCACATTTTAAGCATTTTTAGATAAATAACCTTTATACTTATGAAAATGGCGGGAAAAATAACTTTAGATGTCTTCGAATTTTAATCAAAAACTAAGTTATGTTAATTTTGACAAAACCAGTTTTAACTACTAAATCGTCCACGTGGAATACGAAAATGATGTTAACATTTCAAAATTCCCAATAATTATTAACAAAAATTGACTACTTTTTTGATTTCCTGTACTAATCCATTTCCAATATTTTCCCACCCAGGTCTAACAGTGTTCTACACATTTTACCTAACAACTGATTACGCCAGTCGATTAAGTGTATTAAAAACACTACTCTTCACATTTTAAGCATTTTTGGATAAATATCCTTTTTACTTATGAAAATGGCAGGAAAAATAACTTTAGATGTCTTCGACTTTTAATCAAAAACTAAATTATGTTAATTTTGACAAAACTAGTGTAAACTACTAAATTTACTACGTGGAATACGAAAATGACGTTAACATTTCAAAATTCCCAATAATTATTAACAAAAATTGACTACTTTTTTGATTTCCTGTACTACTCCATTCCCAATATATTCCCACACAGATCTAACAGTGTTCTATACATTTTACCTAACAACTGATTACGCCAGTCGATTAAGCGTATTAAAAACACTACTCTCCACATTTTAAACATTTCTGGATTAATAACCTATTTACTTATGAAAATGGCAGAAAAATAACTTTAGATGTCTTCGAATTTTAATCAAAAACTAAGTTATGTTAATTTTGACAAAACCAGTGTTAACTACTAAATTATCCACATGGAATACGAAAATGACGTTAACATTTCAAAATTCCCAATAATTATTAACAAAAATTGACTACTTTTTGGATTTCCTGTACTTATCTATTCCCAATATTTTCCCACCCAGATCTAACAGTGTTCTACACATTTTACCTAACAACTGATTACGCCAGTCGATTAAGCGTATTAAAAACACTACTCTCCACATTATAAGAATGAAAATGAAAATGGCAGGAAAAATAACTTTAGATGTCTTCGAATTTTAATCAAAAACTAAATTATGTTAATTTTGACAAAACTAGTGTAAACTACTAAATCGACTACGTGGAATACGAAAATGACGATAACATTTCAAAATTCCCAATAATTATTAATAAAAATTGACTAATTTTGGATTTCCTGTACTAATCCATTCCCAATATTTTCCCACACAGATCTAACAGTGTTCTATACATTTTACCTAACAACTGATTACACCAGTTAATTAAGCTTATTAAAACCCATTCTCTTCACCTTTTAAGAATTTTAAGATCAAAAATCTTCTTACTTATGAAAATGGCGGGAAAAATAACTTTAGATGTCTTCGAATTTTAATCAAAAACTAAGAAATGTTAATTTTGACAAAACCAGTGTTAACTACTAAATCGACTACGTGGAATACGAAAATGACGATAACATTTCAAAATTTCCAATAATTATTAACAAAAATTGACTACTTTTTGGATTTCCTGTACTAATCCATTCCCAATATTTTTCCACCCAGATCTAACAGTGTTCTACACATTTTACCTAACAACTGATTACGCCAGTCGATTAAGCGTATTAAAAACACTACTCTCCACATTTTAAGCATTTTTAGATAAATAACCTTCTTACTTATGAAAATGGCGGAAAAAATAAATTTAGATGTCTTCGAATTTTAATAAAAACTAAATTATGTTAATTCTGACAAAACCAGTGTTAACTACTAAATCGTTAACATTTCAAAATTCCCAATAATTATTAACAAAAATTTACTACTTTTTGTATTTCCCAATATTTTCCCACCCAGATCTAACAGTGTTCTACACATTTTACCTAACAACTGATTACGCCAGTCGATTAAGCGTATTAAAAACACTACTCTTCACATTTTAAGCATTTTTAGATAAGTAACCTTTATACTTATGAAAATGGTGAGAAAAATAACTTACGATGTCTTTGAATTTTAAACAAAAACTAAATTATGTTAATTTTGACAAAACTAGTGGAAACTACTAAATCGACTACATAAAATACGAAAATGACGTTAACGTTTTAAAATTCCCAATAATTATTAACAAAAATTGACTACTTTTTGGATTTCCTGTAATAATCCATTCCCAATATTTTCCCACCCAGATATAACAGTGTTCTACACATTTTACCTAACAACTGATTACGCCAGTCGATTAAGCGTATTAAAAACACTAATCTTCACATTTTAAGCATTTTTAGATAAATAACCTTCTTCCTTATGAAAATGGCGAAAAAAATAACTTTAGATGTCTTCGAATTTTAATAAAAACTAAATTATGTTAATTTTGACAAAACTAGTGTAAACTACTAAATCGACTACGTGGAATACGATAATGACGTTAACATTTAAAATTCTCAATAATTATTAACAAAAATTGACTACTTTTTGGATTTCCTATACTAATCCAATCCCAATATTTTCCCACCCAGATCTAACGGTGTTCTACACATTTTACCTAACAACTGATTACGCCAGTCCATTAAGCGTATTAAAAACACTACTCTCCACATTTTAAGCATTTGTAGATAAATAACCTTTATACTTATGAAAATGGCGGGAATAATAACTTTAGATGTCTTCGAATTTTAATCAAAAACTAAGTTATGTTAATTTTGACAAAACCAGTGTTAACTACTAAATCGTCCACATGGAATACGAAAATGACGTTAACATTTCAAAATTCCCAATAATTATTAACAAAAATTGACTACTTTTTGGATTTCCTGTACTAATCCATTCCCAATATTTTCCCACCCAGATCTAACAGTGTTTTACACATTTTACCTAACAACTGATTAAGCCAGTTGATTAAGCGTATTAAAAACACTACTCTCCACATTTTAAGCATTTTTAGATAAATAACCTTTATACTTATGAAAATGGCGGGAAAAATAACTTTAGATGTCTTCGAATTTTAATCAAAAACTAAGTTATGTTAATTTTGACAAAACCAGTGTTAACTACTAAATCGTCCACGTGGAATACGAAAATGACGTTAACATTTCAAAATTCCCAATATTTATTAACAAAAATTGACTACTTTTTTGATTTCCTGTACTAATCCATTCCCAATATATTCCCACCAAGATCTAACAGTAATCTACACATTTTACCTAACAACTGATTACGCCAGTCGAATAAGCGTATTAAAAACACTACTCTCCACATTTTAAGCATTTTTAGATAAATAACCTTTATACTTATGAAAATGGCGGGAAAAATAACTTTAGATGTCTTCGAATTTTAATCAAAAACTAAGTTATGTTAATTTTGACAATGCCGTTGTTAAGGTCTAAATCGTCCTCGTGGAATACGAAAATGATGTTAACATTTCAAAATTCCCAATAATTATTAACAAAAATTGACTACTTTTTTGATTTCCTGTACTAATCCATTTCCAATATTTTCCCACCCAGATCTAACAGTGTTCTACACATTTTACCTAACAACTGATTACGCCAGTCGATTAAGTGTATTAAAAACACTACTCTCCACATTTTAAACATTTCTGGATTAATAACCTATTTACTTATGAAAATGGCAGGAAAAATAACTTTAGATGTCTTCGACTTTTAATCAAAAACTAAATTATGTTAATTTTGACAAAACTAGTGTAAACTACTAAATTTACTACGTGGAATACGAAAATGACGTTAACATTTCAAAATTCCCAATAATTATTAACAAAAATTGACTACTTTTTTGATTTCCTGTACTACTCCATTCCCAATATATTCCCACACAGATCTAACAGTGTTCTATACATTTTACCTAACACCTGATTACGCCAGTCGATTAAGCGTATTAAAAACACTACTCTCCACATTTTAAACATTTCTGGATTAATAACCTATTTACTTATGAAAATGGCAGAAAAATAACTTTAGATGTCTTCGAATTTTAATCAAAAACTAAGTTATGTTAATTTTGACAAAACCAGTGTTAACTACTAAATTATCCACATGGAATACGAAAATGACGTTAACATTTCAAAATTCCCAATAATTATTAACAAAAATTGACTACTTTTTGGATTTCCTGTACTTATCTATTCCCAATATTTTCCCACCCAGATCTAACAGTGTTCTACACATTTTACCTAACATCTGATTACGCCAGTCGATTAAGCGTATTAAAAACACTACTCTCCACATTTTAAGCATTTTTAGATAAATAACCTTTATACTTATGAAAATGGCGGGAAAAATAACTTTAGATGTCTTCGAATTTTAATCAAAAACTAAATTATGTTAATTTTGACAAAACTAGGGTAAACTACTAAATCGTCCACGTGGAATACGAAAATGATGTTAACATTTCAAAATTCCCAATAATTATTAACAAAAATTGACTACTTTTTTGATTTCCTGTACTAATCCATTTCCAATATTTTCCCACCCAGATCTAACAGTGTTCTATACATTTTACCTAACAACTGATTACACCAGTTAATTAAGCTTATTTAAACCCATTCTCTTCACATTTTAAGAATTTTAAGATCAAAAATCTTCTTACTTATGAAAATGGCGGGAAAAATAACTTTAGATGTCTTCGAATTTTAATCAAAAACTAAGAAATGTTAATTTTGACAAAACCAGTGTTAACTACTAAATCGACTACGTGGAATACGAAAATGACGATAACATTTCAAAATTTCCAATAATTATTAACAAAAATTGACTACTTTTTGGATTTCCTGTACTAATCCATTCCCAATATTTTTCCACCCAGATCTAACAGTGTTCTACACATTTTACCTAACAACTGATTACGCCAGTCGATTAAGCGTATTAAAAACACTACTCTCCACATTTTAAGCATTTTTAGATAAATAACCTTCTTACTTATGAAAATGGCGGAAAAAATAAATTTAGATGTCTTCGAATTTTAATAAAAACTAAATTATGTTAATTCTGACAAAACCAGTGTTAACTACTAAATCGTCCACATGGAATACGAAAATGACGTTAACATTTCAAAATTCCCAATAATTATTAACAAAAATTTACTACTTTTTGTATTTCCCAATATTTTCCCACCCAGATCTAACAGTGTTCTACACATTTTACCTAACAACTGATTACGCCAGTCGATTAAGCGTATTAAAAACACTACTCTTCACATTTTAAGCATTTTTAGATAAGTAACCTTTATACTTATGAAAATGGTGAGAAAAAAAAACTTACGATGTCTTCGAATTTTAAACAAAAACTAAATTATGTTAATTTTGACAAAACTAGTGGAAACTACTAAATCGACTACATAAAATACGAAAATGACGTTAACGTTTTAAAATTCCCAATAATTATTAACAAAAATTGACTACTTTTTGGATTTCCTGTAATAATCCATTCCCAATATTTTCCCACCCAGATATAACAGTGTTCTACACATTTTACCTAACAACTGATTACGCCAGTCGATTAAGCGTATTAAAAACACTAATCTTCACATTTTAAGCATTTTTAGATAAATAACCTTCTTCCTTATGAAAATGGCGAAAAAAATAACTTTAGATGTCTTCGAATTTTAATAAAAACTAAATTATGTTAATTTTGACAAAACTAGTGTAAACTACTAAATCGACTACGTGGAATACGATAATGACGTTAACATTTAAAATTCCCAATAATTATTAACAAAAATTGACTACTTTTTGGATTTCCTGTACTAATCCAATCCCAATATTTTCCCACCCAGATCTAACGGTGTTCTATACATTTTACCTAACAACTGATTACGCCAGTCGATTAAGCGTATTAAAAACACTACTCTCCACATTTTAAACATTTCTGGATTAATAACCTATATACTTATGAAAATGGCAGGAAAAATAACTTTAGATGTCTTCGAATTTTAATCAAAAACTAAATTATGTTAATTTTGACAAAACTAGGGTAAACTACTAAATCGACTACGTGGAATACGAAAATGACGATAACATTTCAAAATTCCCAATAATTATTAATAAAAATTGACTACTTTTGGATTTCCTGTACTAATCCATTCCCAATATTTTCCCACACAGATCTAACAGTGTTCTATACATTTTACCTAACAACTGATTACACCAGTTAATTAAGCTTATTTAAACCCATTCTCTTCACATTTTAAGAATTTTAAGATCAAAAATCTTCTTACTTATGAAAATGGCGGGAAAAATAACTTTAGATGTCTTCGAATTTTAATCAAAAACTAAGATATGTTAATTTTGACAAAACCAGTGTTAACTACTAAATCGTCCACATGGAATACGAAAATGACGTTAACATTTCAAAATTCCCAATAATTATTAACAAAAATTGACTACTTTTTGGATTTCCTGTACTAATCCATTCCCAATATATTCCCACACAGATCTAACAGTGTTCTACACATTTTACCTAACAACTGATTACGCCAGTCGATTAAGCGTATTAAAAACACTACTCTCCACATTTTAAACATTTCTGGATTAATAACCTATATACTTATGAAAATGGCGGGAAAAATAACTTTAGATGTCTTCGAATTTTAATCAAAAACTAAATTATGTTAATTTTGACAAAACTAGGGTAAACTACTAAATCGTCCACGTGGAATACGAAAATGATGTTAACATTTCAAAATTCCCAATAATTATTAACAAAAATTGACTACTTTTTTGATTTCCTGTACTAATCCATTTCCAATATTTTCCCACCCAGATCTAACAGTGTTCTATACATTTTACCTAACAACTGATTACACCAGTTAATTAAGCTTATTTAAACCCATTCTCTTCACATTTTAAGAATTTTAAGATCAAAAATCTTCTTACTTATGAAAATGGCGGGAAAAATAACTTTAGATGTCTTCGAAATTTAATCAAAAACTAAGATATGTTAATTTTGACAAAACCAGTGTTAACTACTAAATCGTCCACATGGAATACGAAAATGACGTTAACATTTCAAAATTCCCAATAATTATTAACAAAAATTGACTACTTTTTGGATTTCCTGTACTAATCCATTCCCAATATTTTCCCACCCAGATCTAACAGTGTTCTACCTAACAACTGATTACACCATTCAATTAAGCTTATTAAAACCCCTTTTCTTCACATTTTAAGCATTTTTTGGATAAATTAACCTTTTTACTTATGAAAATGGCAGTAAAAATAACTAGATGTCACGAATTTCAATCAAAAACTAAGTTACGTTAATTTTGACAAAACTAGTGTAAACTACTAAATCGACAACGTGAAATACGAAAATGACGTTAAAATTTCAAAATTCCCATTAATTATTAAGAAAAATTTACTACTTTTTGTATTTCCTGTACTAATTCATTCCCAATATTTTCCCACCCAGATCTAACAGTGTTTTACATATTTTACCTAACAAGTGATTACGCCAGTCGATTAAGCGTATTAAAAACACTACTCTCCACATTTTAAGCAGTTTTAGATAAATAAACTTTATACTTATGAAAATGGCGGGAAAAATAACTTTAGATGTCTTCGAATTTTAATCAAAAACTAAGTTATGTTAATTTTGACAAAACCAGTGTTAATTACTAAATCGTCCACGTGGAATACGAAAATGACGTTAACATTTCAAAATTCCCAATAATTATTAAGAAAAATTTACTACTTTTTGTATTTCCTGTACTAATTCATTCCCAATATTTTCCCACCCAGATCTAACAGTGTTCTACACATTTTACCTAACAACTGATTACGCCAGTCGATTAAGCTTATTAAAAACAATACTCTCCACATTTTAAGCATTTGTAGATAAATAACCTTTATACTTATGAAAATGGCGGGAAAAAAAAACTTTTGATGTCTTCGAATTTTAATCAAAAACTAAGTTATGTTAATTTTGACAAAACCAGTGTTAACTACTAAATCGTCCACGTGGAATACGAAAATGACGTTAACATTTCAAAATTCCCAATAATTATTAACAAAAATTTACTACATCTTGGATTTCCTGTACTACTCCATTTCCAATATTTTCCACACAGATCTAACAGTGTTCTACACATTTTACCTAACATCTGATTACGCCAGTCGATTAAGCGTATTAAAAACACTACTCTCCACATTTTAAGCATTTTTAGATAAATAACCTTTTTACTTATGAAAATGGAGGGAAAAAAACTTTTGATGTCTTCGAATTTTAATCAAAAACTAAGTTATGTTAATTTTGACAAAAATATTGTAAAACCAGTAAATTTACCAAGTAGAATACGAAAATGGTGTTAAAATTTTAAAATTACCAGTAGTTTCCAACAAAATTGACAACTTTTTGGATTTCCTGTACTACTCCATTCCCAATATTTTCCCACCCAGGTCTAACAGTGTTCTACCTAACAACTGATTACACCATTCAATTAAGCTTATTAAAACCCCTTTTCTTCACATTTTAGGAATTTTAAGATCAAAAATCTTACTTATGAAAATGGCGGGAAAAATAACTAGATGTCACGAATTTTATTCAAAAACTATTTTTCGTTATTTTTGACAAAAAAATGTAAAACCACTAAATTGACCACGCAGAATACAAAAATGGCATCAAAATTTCAAAAAAGTCAGTAATTTCCATAAAAATTTTGAGATTTTCTGTACTACTACAATCACGATACGTTTCCAATCAGATCTAGCAATGTTCGACACATTTGACCTAACAACTGATTACGCCAGTCGATTAAGCGTATTAAAAACACTACTCTTTACATTTTAAGCATTTTTAGATAAATAACCTTCTTACTTATGAAAATGGCAGAAAAAATAACTTTAGATGTCTTCGAATTTTAACAAAAACTAAATTATGTTTAATTTTGATAAAACTAGTGTAAACTACTAAATCGACTACGTGGAATACGAAAAAGACGTTAACATTTCAAAATTTCCAATCTTTATTAACAAAAATTGACTACTTTTTGGATTTCCTGTACTACTCCATTTCCAATATTTTCCACACAGATCTAACAGTGTCCTACACATTTTACCTAACAACTGATTACGCCAGTCGATTAAGCGTATTAATAACACTACTCTCCAATTTTAAGCATTTTTAGATAAATAACCTTTTTACTTATGAAAATGGAGGGAAAAAAACTTTTGATGTCTTCGAATTTTAATCAAAAACTAAGTTATGTTAATTTTGACAAAAATATTGTAAAACCAGTAAATTTACCAAGTAGAATACGAAAATGGCGTTAAAATTTTAAAATTACCAGTAGTTTCCAACAAAATTGACAACTTTTTGGATTTCCTGTACTACTCCATTCCCAATATTTTCCCACCCAGGTCTAACAGTGTTCTACCTAACAACTGATTACACCATTCAATTAAGCTTATTAAAACCCCTTTTCTTCACATTTTAGGAATTTTAAGATCAAAAATCTTACTTATGAAAATGGCGGGAAAAATAACTAGATGTCACGAATTTCAATCAAAAACTAAGTTATGTTAATTTTGTCAAAAATATTGTAAAACCAGTAAATTTACCAAGTAGAATACGAAAATGGCGTTAAAATTTTAAAATAACCAATAGTTTCCAACAAAATTGACAACTTTTTGGATTTCCTGTACTACTCCATTCCCAATATTTTCCCACCCAGGTCTAACAGTGTTCTACCTAACAACTGATTACACCATTCAATTAAGCTTATTAAAACCCCTTTTCTTCACATTTTAGGAATTTTAAGATCGAAAATCTTACTTATGAAAATGGCAGTAAAAATAACTAGATGTCACGAATTTCAATCAAAAACTAAGTTATGTTAATTTTGACAAAACTAGTGTAAACTACTAAATCGACAACGTGAAATACGAAAATGACGTTAAAATTTCAAAATTCCCAATAATTTTTAACAAAAATTTACTACATTTTGGATTTCTTGAACTACGCCATTCCCAATATTTTCCCACCCATATCTAACAGTGTTTTATACAGTTTACCTAACAACTCATTACGCCAGTCGATTAAGCGTATTAAAAACACTACTCTTCACATTTCAAGCATTTTTAGATAAATAACCTTTTTACTTATGAAAATGGCGGAAAAATAACTTTAGATGTCTTCGAATTTTAATCAAAAACTAAATTATGTTAATTTTGACAAAACTAGTTTAAACTACTAAATCGACTACGTGGAATACGAAAATGACGTTAACATTTCAAAATTCCCAATAATTATTAACAAAAATTGACTACTTTTTTGACAAAACTAGTGTAAACTACTAAATCGACTACGTGGAATACGAAAATGACGTTAACATTTCAAAATTCCCAATAATTATTAACAAAAATTGACTACTTTTTTGATTTCCTGTACTACTCCATTCCCAATATTTTCCCACACAGATCTAACAGTGTTCTATACATTTTACCTAACAACTGATTACGCCAGTCGATTAAGCGTATTAAAAACACTACTCTCCACATTTTAAGCATTTTTAGATAAATATCCTTTTTACTTATGAAAATGGCGGGAAAAATAACTTTTAATATGAACTTCATTCTGACATAAATATGGAACCCTTTGGTCTGTTTTACCATTTACCAATGTGAATCGTTGTTGAATAAATGTTAAGTATTATTAAACTCTTTATTTGATGAATATATGAAACAACTCTTTAACTTTAGCGAACATGAAGTGACATGCCAGTGATGTTTGATAGGCACTCGTCGTGACTACAACTACGTACACGTAACATGTCCCCTAAAAAGTAAATCTAAATTTTAACCTAACTTAAAACAAAATCTTTTAATCTGCTGGGCTGTTTGATTTCGCGTCTTCGTGCGGTTTCTTTCTTCCCCCAGGTAGTTTGCTCTGTGGAGAAGACGGCAAAGAGGCCTCTGGTGGATCGGAGATCTTTGCTGATGAACACGATGGTCTCGGAACAATGGTGTCCTCGTCACTGGGTTACGAGGACTGTCGCAGTAGGTTTGCTGATGAACACGACGGTCTCGGAACAATGGTGTCCTCGTCACTGGGTTGCGAGGACTGGCGCAGATTGATCCTATTGCGTCTGAACAGAGATCCATCGCTGGTTTGGACTATGTAACTTTCTGGGTTTTTATCTTCTACCACCACTTCCACTGGAATCCACTTTCTGATTCCTTTTTTGAATAAGTACCGGTTCCAAAGGAGAGAACTTGATCAATCGTTTTGGATGCATATTATAGTATTTTTCTTCTGTGTTCTGTCGTTTTCTAAGAGTCTCTAGTGTTTGTTCTGTGTTAAATAATGGTCGAAGAGTTCTTCTGGAGTGAGGGATTGTTGTATTGAACTTTCGGCCCATTAGAAGTTCGGCCGGTGAAGGTAAGTCTTGTTTAGGAGTACTGTTGTATTCCATTGTGACTATATAGGGATGCTTATTTGGGCATTTAACCAGTAAACCCTTTAGTGTTTGTATAATGTCTTTCGATAAGTCCATTGGATTGGCTGTACGTAGGACTTGACGTCACTTGGTTGATGTTTAGTTCTTTGAGAAAATGTGTGAACAATTTGGAGTTAAAGGGGGGTCCATTGTCTGACATAAGAGTGACTGGTAAACCGTGTGATTTGAATATACTTGCTAAGGCTTCAATCACTGTTGGGGCATTTTTTTTAACAACCATTACTAGTTCTATAAATTTTGAGTGATAGTCACACACTACCAGGTAATTGGAGCCTTCAATTTGTAAAAAATCTATTGCTATTTTTTCCCATGGTAATTGGGGCACAGGATGAGGATGAAGCGGCTGAGATATGTTTGAGCGTGAATATCTTAAGCAAGTCAAGCAAGATGCTATTGTATTAGAAATTTGTTCGTTAATATTGGGCCAGAATACAGATTCTTGGGCTTTTCTTTGGCAAGATCCAATGCCTTGATGTACAGAGTGTAGTTTAGATAAGATATCAAACCTATGGGATTTAGGGATTATTAGTCTATTTCCCTTGAATATAAAGCCATCGATTTCGTGAATTTCATCTTTATAGTTAAAGTAGGGTTTAGCTTCTTGTCTAACGGAACTTAGTTTTTTTAGGCCACCCATTATGTATATAATATTTCAGTGCCTGAAGCTCTGGATCATTGCTTATACTAGCAAGAAGTTCGTTTCGCTTTTGGTCTGATGCGACTACAATATTTCTTACATGGAAATCGTCCAAATACTCTGTAGGTTTCGTATCATCCAAAGGAGATCTAGAAAGATAGTCTGGAATATATAACTCCTTTCCTGGAAGGTATTCCAAAGTGACATCGTATTTAAATAGGCGGATTACAAGCCTCTGCAGCCGAGGTGTTAACGTTTCTATAGGTTTCTTCACGAGCCCTAGTAGTGGTTTGTCATCAACTAAAGCTTTGAACGGTCGACCATATAAATAATAGTGAAATTTCTCACAACCTAGCACAACAGCGAGTAACTCCTCAATTTGTGCGTAATTACGCTGCGCTGAGTTTAGGGACATTGACCAATATGCTATTGGGTGTTTATTTTGACTGATGTGCTCTCCTATCCCATACTGGCTGGCATCGGTAGCCAAGGTGACTGGCAAGCTCGGATCGAAGTAAGTTAAGACAGGGCTCTTTGTTATTAAATCCTTTTATTTTTTAAAAGCTAGATCTTGCGGGCCATTATCTTCCCAGATCCAAGGTGTGTAGCTGTCTTAAGGGTGCAGTTATTCTAGCGACATTATCCAAGAATTTACTCAAAAAATTTATCATACCCAAGAATTTTTGTAGTTCTTTGACGTTGGTCGGCCTTTTACTATCCTGAATAGCTTTTATTTTATTTTTGTCAATGGATATACCTGCGTTCGTTATTAAATGTCCCAAAAATTGTATTTCAGTCTTGGCTAAATGTAATTTGTCCAATTTAAACTTTATTCCTTGTTGGCGAGCTCTTTCTAGTAGTTTTCTCAATCTGTCGTTATGCTCCTCCGCGGAGTTACCAAATATTAATACGTCGTCCATATATGCCAGAGTTCCTTCCAATCCTTCTATGAAGTTGTTTATATAAGTATTGCTGAAAGATTTCTGGCGCGTTGCTAAGGCCGTAGGGCAATCTTTTAAACATGTACCTACCAAATGGCGTTATAAATGTACAATATTCAGAACTCTCAGTATCCAAAGGTATTTGATGGAATGCACACGAGGCATCCAAAACAGTGAAGTATTTAGCCTGTCCTATTTGTGCGAATATACTATCTATGGTGGGAAATTCTAGCCGCTGACGAATTATACATTTATTTAGAGGACGAGGATCCATACAGATACGGAGTGAATGGTCTTTTTTCTCTACTATTACCAAGGCGTTGAGCCACTCAGTGGCTCTTTCTATTTTGGTTATAATGCCATCTCTTTCTAAACTATCTAAGGCTGTTTTGACTTTGTCATGTAAAGCTAAGGGGATTTTCCTACACCTCGCAATATGGGGTTCAGCTTGATTATTCACCTTTATAGAACATGGTTTATTAAAACACCCAATTCCTTTAAAGACATCTTGATAGTTATTTATAATATTTTTGGCAGAATCCCTGATCGTTCCATTATTTAAAGGTTTATGAGCTGTATATTCAGTTCTGTTTGTTTCAGTAATATCACAGATTTTTTGTAGGATATTGAATTCTAGACAAGTTTTCAGTCCTAAAATAGGTTCGAAATTATTTTCCAAAATATAAAACTCAATGTCTACTTGTATTTTTATGTTGAGTTTTTAATTTACAAGTTCCCAATATATTCAGTTTATTTTTATTATAATCGAGGAGTGAATTAGTACTTTTGTGAATTTTAGGTTGGTTGTTTAATTTATTATAAAGATATTTAGGTAGAATATTGGCTTCACTACCTGTGTCCAATTTAAAAGAGACTGGAAGACCATTAACCAATATATTTTCTTTCCACACTCTGGTATTATGGCTTAGCAAATTATTTATCATACATACCTCTCTATTTGTAGTTATTGATCCAATATTTAAGTAATCTAACTCTACCTGGTCATTTTCACTGGACTCTCCATATTCTTCATTGGATTGTATTGTATTTAGTGACTTTAATGCCTTACATACTCTGTGCCAGTGTCCAATCTTTTTACAGTTTGAGCATTTTGAGTTTTTTGCCGGACATTTTTCTCTCGGATGTTTAACGTTACCACAAAAATAGCATTCATTTGAATTACGATTCTCTAAGGGTTGGTTCTTTCTCTGGTTATTATGGTTCCTCTTAGTATTGATTGCCAAAACGTCACTTTCAGTTTGGAGCTGGCCCCTTAAAATGGCTCCTTGTTGGCTCATCATCTCTGCTTGTCTTGCCATTGTTATAGCCTTCGTTAATGTTAAGTTTGGTTCCAGTTGCATTTTTTCGCTAGTTCTTTTGTCTGACATTCCCACTACTAGACGGTCTCTGATTAATTCATCTCGTAAGAATCCAAATTCGCAGTATTCTGATAGTGAGTGTGAAGCCGTGATAAATACCGGGGTTCCCCCGGATGCTGTGTTCTAGAATTAAAATTAAATCTTTCGAATATAAGGTTTTTTCTAGGTATAAAATATTTATCAAATTCTCTAAGAACGTCTTCATTGTTTTTAGGTACTATAGGCCATTGTTTAATGATTTGTTCGCTCTCCTCTCCCATAATGTAGAGGAGCATGTAAATTTTCTCTTCTTCCGGTCTATCATTTTGTCTCGACACAGCCATATATCTTATAAATCGTCTCCTCCACATGGGCCACTCAGCCGGTGTTGAAAAATTGAATTTGCTCGGAGGATTTACATGGGGAATTCCTACGTCAGTGTTTTCCATTTTCTTTTACCGCTGCCACCATGTAACGATATTGTGTGAATCTTTGTTGAATAAATGTTAAGTATATTAAACTCTTTATTTGATGAATATATGAAACAATAACTCTTTAACTTTAGCGAACATGAATATATGAATATAATGACAAGAAGGAAGTGACATGCCAGTGATGTTTGACAGCCACTCGTCGTGACTACAACTACGTACACGTAACAGTGAATGGGATATATATAAAGATAACAGATGTATCCATTATCCAACCCAAATTTGTAAAACTGTTTTAATAGAAATATTACATATTTGACTGAAAATTTTAATTCTTCACATTATCTAAAGAGAAAGCTATGTTGGAATTATTTATTAATAGATTTGTTTTTAATTAATTGTGATGTTTATGTCAACTTGACATGAGTAAAATGTATATTGTGTAAGTAATATAAAATAATAAACTTCTAATAGATTATGAGACTTACTCTAATACCGTAAACAAAAATAAATAATACTTTGGTGAAAGATGGCAAAACTTTATGAATATCCCCAGTTGGATCCGAAAAACTTTTCTTCTTGGAAATTCAGAGTTTTAACATTACTGGAAGAAAAAGATGTAAATAGCCTAGTTATGTCACCAACTGATATAAATACTTTGTCGACAAAAGACCAAATTGATTACAAGAGGAAAGATGCCACAGCTAGGTCAACTATAACGAAATGTATTCCTGATAAACATCTAGAATATGTGAAAAGTGCCAAAACAGCTTTTGAAATGATGTCTAATTTAGAAAAAATATTTGAAAGGAAGAGTGTGCTTACTAAACTACATATTCGACGAAAACTACTGCAACTAAAGCAAGAACGAAATGAGTTACAAGAACATTTCTGTATTTTTGATAAACTAATAAGTGAACTTGAATCAAGTGGAACAAAAATGGAAGATGACAAGGTATGCCACTTATTGCTTACAATTTCCAAACAATATGAAAGGGTTATCACTGTTTTGGAGACTAAAGACAACCTAACGCTAGACTTTGTTAAAGCTAGACTTCTTGATGCTGAGGTTAAATTTAAAAGTGGCAAAAATGCTGAAAGACAAACACAAGATGGTGAATGTTCATTTGTAAATTACTTGCAAAATAATTATCCTCAAAACAATAATTATCAAAATTCAAGTCAAAGGGGAAATAACAAATACAGAGGTCGTGGACGAGTTGGATATTTTAGACGAGGTCCAAATCCTACTTATAGAAATAATTATACTAATTATAATAATAACAATGCTCAATTTAGTAAAAATAACCACGCACAACTAACACAAGACGTTGAAGATTCAGACGATTTATGTTTTGTTGCCCTATCTGTCGAGATGATTAACCCAGATCTGAATCAAGTATCTTTTATTTCGGATTCTGGTGCTACAAATAATTATGCAACCTCAAAAATAAAACATCTGATACCAAAAGTTGAAGCTATTGAACCAGTGAAAGTAAAAATAGCGAATGGAACTGTAATGACAGCATATGAAAAAGGAACATTAAAACTATATTGTGGGCAGAAACCAATAAAAATAGAAGTACTACTACTGGATGAGCTTCATTTTAACCTGCTTTCTGTTAACAAGATTATTCAAGCTAATTTTACAGTTTTATTTAAAAAAGATCATGCAGAAATTAAGAAAAATTATTTTGCAAAAATATCAATAATTGATTTATTGCAGTTTAATATAAACAAAGAAGAAAATATAAACTATATATCAAAACTGGATGAAAACTTATGGCATTTAAGACTAGGTCATGCCAATAGAAGGGGCTTGCAACTATCAGGACTTCCTTCAAGTGACAAGGTGTGTGGAACTTGCAGAGAGGCCAAAGCTACTAGAAAACCTTTCAAAGTAATAGACTACCCACGTTCCCATCGTATAGGGGAACTTCTGCATTGTGATGTCTGGGGACCAACAAAAAATGTAACTCCTTCGGGACAGAAATATTATCTCACAATTACTGATGATTTCTCACATTTCTGTCATTTATACTTGTTAAAAGAGAAAAGCGAAACTGAAGTTCATTTAATAAATCATATTCAAAAATTAAAAGCTGATTCGATTCATGTGGCAAGAATACGTATGGATCAAGGAGGAGAGTTCCTATCAAATAATTTTAAAAATTACTGTGCTAAAAATGGAATAAGACAACAATTTACTTGCAGTTATACACCCCAACAAAATGGAGTCTCCGAGAGACTTAAATTGACCATACTTAAGAATCCGTTTACGCTACACTCGTCGGGGATCTCTGCGGGACAAGGGTAAGAGGGGGCACCGTCGAGGGCGGAGACTTATGCATCCCTACTAGCGAAATTATTGTTGAACGTATTCAGGCAATTGTCGATTCTAGTTATATTACGATTATTTTACAGTTTTACAAATAGGTAGGTATACTTAGGCAAGCAAATTCAAACAAATAATAAACCTGTGATACCGTTTATTTTCCAAAAAATATTTAAAACTTAATAATTATAACAAACACATGGTTATAAATAGAAAATTAAAAATTAGTATAATAAAATACAAGTTCTTAGATTTACATTGTTACCTATAAAAAAATTCAGACTAGTCAAATTCTAATTTCTATAAATTAAAAATATGGGTTTTATCATTTAAATTATTTCGTATTTTGACTTCTAATATAAAATTATTAAATTATTATTACAATCATTAAACACATGTTTATAAATAAAAAATTAAAACGAGAAAAATAAAAAAATGTGAGTAGTTTTTAGATTTACATAACTTGGACGAAAATATTGGCTTAACTATTAAAAAGAAATTACTTGAATGGGAAATTTTATGAAAAAATATATGATATAATGTATATATAAAGGTGATAATTACAGGTAGTTTTTCCTATAAAGGACGGATCCTTGTTGCTGTGGTTTTTATAATGAGGTTCCTCTTACTATTAACAATCCTGTAGAATTTCTAAGAAGTTCTTTTGTTCTATGTACATAAAATTTTTAAAATCTCTATACCAATGAAACACCATTTGAATATAATAATTTATTTTTTATTTTGAGCATCTAAAATATGTGGAGGATCTTTTATTTTTAATCCACGTGTATGTCTGGGATCAATAATTTCTGGAAGTAAACAATTATAATAAAACTTCTCTAATTTTGGTACCACTGAATTTTCAAAAAATAAATTGTCAACCAAAATTTCTATTTTTTCTAAATCAGAGTCATTTTTGTTTAGAAGTTCCTGTAAAAAAATGTCTTTAAAATTATTGAATGTCGATGTTTCCATATCGGGTATTTCACTACATTTGCCGTATTGGTTATCGGGATCATGTTTCTGTGATGTAAAAAATATTTCTTTTTTGACACACTTCTTGGTTTTTAATTTTATATTTCGTTTTGTTTTAAAATGTTTCCAGGAGTGTGGCCGCTAATATGCTTATGAACTGTATACAGTGGCATCTTCGTATTTTTTGCAACTACAGCAGCAAAACACCTTCCTTGATAACTCTGGTATCAAGGCAATAATTAACCCTTTTTCCACTAATTTTTGAGCTATCATTGCATTGAATTGCTCAACAAGATTATTGTTAACATTTTCCAGACAGAGTCTGGTTGGGTCTTGGTACAAAAATATTTTAAATTGACACAATTTTTATGCTCTCCAAAAATGTGACTTAACCGTTCAAAATATCACATCTAACATTGTGAATTTGTTCCTCGTGTGTCTTCTCTTTTTCATTTTTTCTGTATATCACTGCTTTCATTACGGCCGATCTAATTTTAAAAATATTATTCAATAACTCATTTTTTAAAACTCCTGGAACACCTTTTACTTTTGTAAGATCTCTAATTTTGTTACAAAAATTTCGTAATAAATGATTCCGACACTCTATTTTTTGGACAGTACAAGTTTTATATGGATTTTTACCTAAAATCGTTTTATAGCAGCTCCTATCTCCGTCAGCAATCAATTGATAATATATTAGATTGTACATTTTCTGACTTTTACAAAATCCCTCAGCTATTCATACTAGTTGAGGTACCTGTCAATTTTTGTAACAAGTATGCTCTCTCACTTCTTCTTTATTTTCACCTCGTTGACATAACAAGCAGTATTTATTTCGAACACCCAAATATATTATTTTGCCAGTTTTTAAACCTACAATAGAAGCAACTCCAGAAAGAGAGTTATAATTACCACCTCCACGATACGACCTTTTAGCCCAACTATCTTCACATACTACTTTTATCATTGGTGCCCCATTTTTATCAACAATAATAATACAATAATAATACCTGCCACTGCTGCTGTATTTATATCAACTGTGAAAGGATTTTCTAGACACGTATAAATTTTCTTTTTAAGAGCGCACATATTACATTCTAAGCTAATAATTGATTTAAATCCTATTCTATGCTCCTTAGTTTTGAAAATATTGCTTAAAGTACATCCATAAGGCGAATGATTGCTGAGACTAACTAATTGGTCGAAAAAATATTGAAAGTTGACAATTCGATTGCCTTCCACTGTTATTTTCCTAAAAAAAAGAGAAAAACTGGAATTTCACATTTTATTTAGAAATAATCAAAAAATAAAAGAAAGGTAAGTTTTGTATTTCTAAAAACCAAAGCGCTTTCGTCTTACAAGGCAATTATCAAAGTTGCCTCATAGATATAATCTCTTATCTGTCTTACTTTATCTTCGATTTTTAGATATATAAAATGTACCTTCCTTTTATTATAAGTCACTAAATAATTAAAAAATTTATTTTATCTTATTTATCTACCTTTGTCCACTATTGAGTTGTTGAGAAAATCCTGTTTCTAAAGCAAGGTCTTCTAAATCCGAATCACTAAAAGTAAAAAATATATATATTTTTTTATCGATAAGTTGATATTTAGTTATTTAACAATAATAACAATTTTAGTTTTTATCAAATATCAAAATTACTTTTACCTTTGAGTATAATTCTGTAAGTTTGAACATCCTGCCGCCAAATTCAACTCATCTGTGCTAGAAAAATAAAAATTTTGTGTTGTAAGAAGTGGTACTTTTCGTCGAAATTAAAAAAAACTTAAATATAATGAGTCTACATTGGTTGTTCGTAGATATTCGGCGAAAAAGTATTTTGCTAAATTCCGACATTTGGCTAAAATATATACAGGAGATTCATATTACGAACCTTAAATTAAATAAATTTTTGAATAATTTTTACAAGACGAATAGAAATTAAGCGCTAAAATTTAATTTATATGTTTTAATTTCTTTATTATCTAAAACGTGTTTGAAAGGTTTTTTAAAATGCTTTGTTTATCATTTAAAAAATAAAGTGTCCAAAAATCTTTCTAATACTTCTTATATTATAAAGTAGATAATGAAAACAATTGTTGCTCTTAATCGTCTTGTAAAATACAATCAAAAAATTATTTTACTGGATGTCTATAATTTGAATTTACCTGTATATATTTCATCCCAATGCTGAAATTTTGCGAAACAATTTTTTACTGATGGTATACCAAAAATCACTGAAAACGAATGTACTTTTTTTTTAATTATTGCGATTTTTTCAATTTCAGAGTACGTATTTGTCTTAATTGTCAAATCTCTTAAATAATTACTTAACTTCGACCAAAATTTATGATTTGTTATTATAAAAAAATGTCCTCTTGGTAACTTGCATATCTTAGGATATAAGTAAATTAACTAAAAGAAAAAACCTTCTACTGGAACATAAAAAATAGGAGGTTTCGCTATTCAGTACCTGCTCTAAATATCTTACTGCAATATTAATTTATTGGGAATTTATGCTTCAGACTTATTATATTATACTCACTTTTCAAGTTCTATTTGCTGAGAAGTTAAAATATCTTTTGTTAGACTAGGAAGTTCTGTCCGTCGACACCTGCAAAATAATTAAAATTAGATATAAAACGTTCTTAATTTTCATGAAGAAATATTACTTACGCATTGTACTTTAAAATATGTTTTGTCTTCTTTCTGACTGACGATAAACGCAATCTTGTTTTATGTCCTTTTCTTTTTAAATTCATTATTTTTTAATGAAATTATAATCAATATACTTTACAAACTTTAACACAAAATATTTGTACACAAATAGTTTAAACACAAACACTTGACTTGAAAATCAAATCATACAAAGGGCTATTAAGGTCTGGTCCGTTACTGTTCTTCGAAACTAGGCGGTCCTTAACCCTTGTTAAGCTAAAATCTATCAGATGGCAGTATCTTACCGGCAACTTTTATTTGGGATAATAAAAAACTCTTCGTTTTAACAAAACTTCCAATATTTATTTAAAAATTGCTTTTTTAAAGGACTCAATGACAGCTGTTTCGCTATGAAGCATCGTCAGATTGACAGCTGTCATTGAGTCCTTTAAAAAAGCAATTTTTAAATAAATATTGGAAGTTTTGTTAAAACGAAGAGTTTTTTATTATCCTTAATAAGATGGACTTCCAAAAAGTAAGGGTTAGTACAATCAATTTAACTTTTATTTGATTTTTATGCGGTGCAGGGCTCCAGAAATCCCTTTAAATTTTTAGGTAAATTTCATTTAATTAATTCAAAATTATAGTAAAACGATAGAAAAATGTCTAAGCCATGCTTGTCGTGTAATAGTTTTTTAAATTAATTAATCAGTCTTGAGAAAATAAATGTCAAAGTTTCCCATATTTTTGATATTTTAATTTCTTTTTTTAGACGAAATGAAAAACTTTTTTTAAAAAATGTTACACGACAATCATGCATTTGACTTTTCTTATTTATACAGTCTC
Organism: Ophraella communa; assembly: GCA_035357415.1. Taxonomy (NCBI): domain Eukaryota; kingdom Metazoa; phylum Arthropoda; class Insecta; order Coleoptera; family Chrysomelidae; genus Ophraella; species Ophraella communa. The sequence goes on from CM068989.1 coordinate 22,796,693, forward strand.
TGTCTCATTATCGTATGTATTGGCGTTTTGAAATAATAAAGGATTTTGTAACTCTCTGAAATCGCACTGATTTCCTTGCGTGAACGGACTCTTAACAAAGCACGAGCTATGTTTATTGACTCGAAACTCCCAAAATACCTGTGGGGAGAAGCAGTACGAGCAGCTGTCTATCAGTTAAATAGAACACGAAGTAAAGCAATAAACTTGAAAGTACCTGCTGAAATATACTTAGGAAAAACAGATCTGTCAAAACTAAGAGTTTTTGGTGCCAAAGCTTGGTATTGTGTTTTACCAAGAAAAGACAAATTAGAACCTAGAGCTCGAGAAGCTAGAATGGTAGGATATGCTACATCAGGGTACAGATTATGGGATCCTGAAAAAGACCAAATAATTATATCACGTGACGTTTCTTTTGATGAGACACAATTTGTGTACTCACCTTCAAACATAGTTGAACCTATAGAATCTAATTTAAAAGAAGAAACAGAAAAGGTAGATGATGAAAGAGAACAAACTGGAAATATACAGAGTGAATCAGATGATGAAGTAGAATATTTTGAAATTGACAGAACGCAAAAGCGCACCATTAAAAGACCAAAATATTTAAAGGATTTTGAAGTTTACACTGCTTATTGTCTGTTAGGAGGGACTGTTTGTCCTTCTACTTACAAAGAAGCACTAGAATCAGGCACTGAATGGCAAGATGCAATACAAAATAAAATTAATGCACTAGAGAAAATGAACACATGGGAAATCACTGAGTTGCCAACGAATGGAAAGGCCATTGAAACTAAATTGATTTTCAAAATAAAATCGGACGGAATAAAGAAAGCAAGACTAGTTGCCAAAGGTTGCCAAAATAACAGATATTTATATAAAAATTCTTGAAGGGTTAAACTATGATAAAACAAAAGTTCTTAAATTAAAAATATCTCTGTATGGACTAAAGGAAGCTCCACGAGCTTGGAACGATTGCTTTAATGGTTTTTCTATTCAAAATCCTCTTAAAAGATCCTTAAACGATGCTTGTCTTTATGTAGGAAAAGACATATACATGGTCATTTGGGTTGATGACATATTAATTATGGGAAATCAAGAAAAGGTTACAGAAATGGTAAACTGACTGCAAAAAGAATTTAGAGCAAAAAATTTGGGAGAACTGCAAACATTTTTAGGTGTGAAAATTACAAGAAGTTCAAATGAAATAAAATTTAGTAATGAAGAAATGATAGACAAAATTCTAAAACGTTTTAATATGCAAGATTGTAGAGGTGTTAACACTCCTATGGAAACGAATATACAGTTTGAAGAAAAGGAAGGAATTATCGAAAATTGTCCCTATCGTGAACTCATAGGTTGTCTTACATATCTATCAACTACAACTCGCCCTGATATAGCATTCAGCACTGCTTACCTAGGAAGATTTTTAGATAGACCCACAAACTCTATGTGGAAAAGAGCCGAACGAATTCTAAAGTATATTAAGCAAACTAAGCATCTGAAACTTATTTTTAAGAAAAATGTTCAAGAAAGTATTATAGCATTTGTGGATGCTGACTGGGCATCTGACAGAAATGATCGGAAAAGTGTGAGCGGACTGGCAGTTTTACATCATGGAAACTTAATATCATGGAGCTCAAAGAAACAGCAAACAATTGCTCTTTCTTCTGCCGAGAGCGAGTACGTATCAGCCGCCACAGGTGTTGCCGAATTATTATATCTACAAAATTTAGCAGCTGATTTTATTAGAAAAGTACCAATCCCTATAATGTTTATGGACAACCAAAGTGCTATCTCCATGATAAAAAATCACGAAAATACACGAAGAACCAAGCATATAGACATTAAATTTCATTTCATACGTGATCATGTGGAAAATGGTGACGTGCAAGTTGATTATGTTCCAACGGAAGAAAATGTGGCTGACATTTTTACAAAACCCTTGTGTAACGTTAAATTCACAAAATTTAGAAATTTAATGGGCATTCTTTAATTATTTTCATGTTAAACTCTTTCTTTGATGAAATTATTATGATTTTACTTAATTTTATATTTACAGTTTTATGCCAAATAATAATTTAAATAACTCAAATTAATATTTGAGGGTGGGTGTTGGAATTATTTATTAATAGATTTGTTTTTAATTAATTGTGATGTTTATGTCAACTTGACATGAGTAAAATGTATATTGTGTAAGTAATATAAAATAATAAACTTCTAATAAGCTATTATTTTTATGCATATTGAACATGTAAATAAATATTGTAGAAACCCTTACTTTGTGGACATTATTATCATGCCTATTTAGAAAAATAGCTGTTAATATTTACATATGTGGTTTTAATTTATAAACGTAAATCCCTTAGGTTGGGTTTAGTTATTTAACAAATAAAAATTTAAGATAATGATTAGGTAACTTAAAAGATTTAAAAAAAAGTATAAACTAAAATCGGGTCTCTCAAAACTCACATTTTTACCAATTCGACTAATATAAGACAACTGTGTTTAAGTAAAAAGTAATTTAGGAAATAACTACTGTTCATAACACTAAATTCCTTGCACATATCACAGTTGGATAATGCTATAAACGATGTAAAAAATAACGCAAATTGTGAAAATATACTTTAAAATTAATTTTTTTTTAACTTCTGGTAAATTATAAACGAATATTAATATAGACAATTATATATTTAAAAGCAAAACACTTAAAATTAATATATTTTGACGTTATAAACGAGAAATAAGGTTAGGTTGGTTATGTTAAGCATAGATATTATAACCTAAAATGGATGTGCCCTGTCAATACACAGAGGGTGTGTTCGGGGAGCACGCTTTCGAGCTATATAGCGCCAAGAGCCATATAACGCAAACGAGGAATAGTACTAGATAGCGCCAAATGGCGCAAATAGCGTGCTCCCCGAACACACCCAAAGTATACTACCGTGTGTCGCACTAGCAGTGCAAGAGAGATGGAGATAGAAGGGTGGCAAAAAACGCGGGCTGGCAATGTAAAATAAATACAAAATTCAAATTAATTTTGTCTACTAAAGTTATTAAGAAGTTTGGTTTGGAAATTAATTAGAATAATTTTTCCACGCGTAAATATTTATTTTTACATTTTCTAAACATAAATAAATGTAGAAATTCTACAATTAAATTATGTTTACATAAAAACTTAATTGATAATTTTTTATATGCACATTTTACTTTTGTTTGTAATTGTATATAATTACATTTATGACTAATACAACATTTGTATATGTAGACAAAGTAAAATTTTAATTCAAATTTTAAAGTTTATAAAAACTTTAAAATTTAAAAGTTATTTACTGATAATGTTTAAAATGAATTAATTTAGTAAATTTAGGTAGAACACGAGAACTAATTTCGTTCTTCAACTGATTGTAATAATGCAGTCTGATTGTGAAGTATAATTTCAATACAAGTTTAACTAACTGTAAAATAGGCCCGTAAAGGGGATCTTGATCCCAAAAAGTTGTGAAATGTTCAATTTTCTCACAGAAAAAATGATCAAGTGATTTAAAATATTTGGGTTTGAGAGATTTGCAGCTTATTACACTCTCTGTAACAGTACATATTTTTTAAAACATCTTTTGAAGGCTCTTGCAAAGTGTTCCTCTATTATTTTTATCAAGCAATCGAGAAAGTGAATGATGTGATTGGAGAGTCTGTGCACATTCTTTACAATTTATAGTTTTTACAATTTTCCAACGAACAAATCCAGCTATATATCCAATAACATAATTTAAATACCTATGAACAGTTGGAAATATTTGAATATGTCTTTTTTGCTTTATTTCGTCAATGGTTTTTATTTATCTAAATCACAATTTAATGTATCTAAATTATTACTACTTTTATATGTCGAAGCGAGATTCAAAATACTTGTTTCATCCTGAGCCAAACAATTGGCACTATAAGGAGCTTTTATTTCTGAGTGAATAAGCAGTCGCTTATGCTCCTTCATATTTTATATAGTTTGTAAATAGTTTTACCCAAAAAGTTCCTTGTATTTAAAATATCAAAAATGTTATTAATTGTGTTACAAAACCTGACAGTGGCTTCACTTTGAGAAAATTCTGAAATATTTAATTCCTTATCACAATATTCAATAGCATCAGCTACTCTATTTCTTACTTAAAAAGCACAATGCTTTCGCGCTCCTTTTGCCACACTTCTTTATCTATCTTTGTCTGGTTGCTATGGTCCCATACTATCTCTTTCTAAGGCACATCCATTTTAGGTTATAATATCTATGATGTTAAGTGAAGTTTGCTTAGACAAGGAATTCCTAATCTAAGGAAGTTTGGATTTGGAGAATTAGAATCGACATACGTCTTTGAAAAAAGCGCCACCAAAACTGTTGAACTAAATTGACAGATTAGTGCAATGTTCAAATTTTGCGTGCAACAAATCTCAAAACATATACCTTTCTTTAACTTCATATTTTGCTAGTCGCATTCTCTATGCTTTCTTTAGGAGTTAAGAGGGGCGTCAAAAATGTGACAGCTGAAAACGGGTGGCAAGCCTGAATTGTACCCAAAATTTAAATCATTTTGTAAACAACAAATCTAAAGAACGCCTTAAAATTACGTGTTCAAATTTTAACAGGATGTAGCTTAGACCTTTCTCTAGGAGATAAGGTTTTTTAGTTGAGTTTTATATTGTAATTAAAGAAATATTGGCGTTTAAGAGATGGTATGTTTTGAAAAAGTTTGACAATTTGTGATCACGAATTTTAACGCCAGAAGCTTAACTCCTACAGAAAGCATAGAGAATGCGACTGGCAAAATATGAAGTTAAAAAAAGGTATATTTTTTGAGATTTGTTGCACGCAAAATTTGAACATTGCACCAATCTGTCAATTTAGTTCAACAGTTTTGGTGGCGCTTTTTGCAGAGACGTATGTCTATTCTAATTCTCCAAATCCAAACTTGACTTAACATAACCTATCCTTATTTTTTGTTTATAACGTCAAATATATTAATTTTAGTGTTTTACTTTTAAATATATAATTGTCTATATTAATATTCGTTTATAATTTACCAGAAGATAAAAAAAATTAATTTCAAAGTATATTTTCACAATTTGCGTTGGTTTTTACATCGTTTATAGCATTATCCAACTGATATGTGCAGTGTTATTGTTGATGGAATTTAGTGTTATGAACCGTTGTTATTTCCTAAATTACTTTTTACTTAAACACAATTGTCTTATTTTAGTCGAATTGGTAAAAATGTGAGTTTTGAGAGACCTGATTTTTCTTTATACTTTTTTTCATCTAAGTTACCTAATCATTATCTTATATCTTTATTTGTTAAATAACTAAACCCAACTTAAGGGATTTGCATTTATAAATTAAAACCACATATGTAAATATTAACAGCTAAGTGTTAAACTGTTTTTCTAAATAGGCATGATAATAATGTCCACAAAGTAAGGGTTTCTACAATATTTATTTACATGCTCAATATGCATAAATATAATAGCTTTCTCTTTAGATAATGTAAAGAATTAAAATTTACAGTCAAATATGTAATATTTTTATTAAAACAGTTTTACAAATTTGGGTTGGATGCTGGATACTTCTGTTATCTGTTATATCATCCATTGCAATATCATCTTTACATTCAGCATATCCTCAAAACAAAACAAAAAGTTTGCAAAATATAATTGGTTTTTCAAACTTATACTCACAAAGGGTACATATCCCCTTTACCATTGAAAGTTTGTTGGTAAATGATAAAACAGACCAAAGGATTCCATATTCATGTCAGAACACATTATCTATCCATAATATGGTAAAAAAGAAAAACAAAACATTTACTTGTTATTTACTAATAATATGCAGATGTTATTTAGTAATGTTTAAAATGTAATTGAACCCTAAAATAAACATTTGTATTTTAAAACACATAGTAGCTGCAGTAAAATAGGTTTCATATTGATGTAGCCATGGGTTCTACAAGGGTCCAGATTCAATGTTTTTGAAGAAAGAGTTCTAAAAAATAAAAGATTAGAATTAAAATAAAAAATTATTAATTATTTATTATAAATAGAATAAAACCTGCATAGGCAGTTACTTGAGGTCCAAAGTTTTTGAGGAAACAGTTCTATAAAATAAAATATAAAATTATTCATAACTTTACTAACTCACTTACAAATTTTGTCAGTCTTCTTACTATCAAACAAATAAGACCTGCGTAGGCAGTTACTTGAGGTCCAAAGTTTTTGAGGAAACAGTTCTATAAAATAAAAGATTAAAAATAAAATATAAAATTTTCCATAACTTTGCTAATTCACTTACAAATTTTGTTAGTCTTCTTACTATCAAACGAATACAACCAGTGTAGACAGTTACTTGAGGTCCAAAGTTTTTGAGGAAACAGTTCTATAAAATAAAAGATTAAAAATAAAATATAAAATTTTCCATAACTTTGCTAATTCACTTACAAATTTTGTTAGTCTTCTTACTATCAAACGAATACAACCAGTGTAGACAGTTACTTGAGGTCCAAAGTTTTTGAGGAAACAGTTCTAAAAAATTAAAGATTAGAAATAAAATAATTCATAACATTACTAACTCAGTTACAAACTTGGTCAGTCTTCTTACTATCAACAAAATATAACCAGTGTAGGCAGTTACTTGAGGTCCAAAGTTTTTGAGGAAACAGTAGCATAGGTACATTTAATTATCTAATCATAGATGAAATAACATATATGGTTACCAGAAAAAGTATAAATATTGCTAAAAATAGCATTTTTAGGACATTTTTGAAATACTTTAGAAAAGTAGTAACCTATTGAATCTTGTAGAAATATTTTGTTTACTATACTCCACCTAATAAAATAATCAAAAATTAATCAAATAGTTTTGATTTAGAAAAAGATACTAATATTCTTCCTGGTCTATCCTAGTATTTAAAGTAGACAAAGGATGGCTCAAAGGACGAGTAGCATTAACACTTCTCTGAGATGCCCTAGTAAAGCCTCTTGTATGAACTCAAAAAGGTACCTATAGGTACTCAAAAAGAAGAAAATTCATATATCTAATATGCAAAATACCTATATCAATACACCTTTTAAAACTAAATTTGATATTTAGATCTCAATCATAGATAATAAAATAAATAATACCTACCTATTAATTGTAAAAAAATTAAACAAGTAAATAAACAAATTAAAACTTACTTCTGATTACTAGATGGAGAGTGCTTTCAAATGTAAATAAAATATGGATCTTTATAAAATAAATAAGATTTTTTCATTTGTGTGAAAAATACCAGTCAAAAAATTATTACAATAATCCTATTGGATACATTTTAATTTCAATTGATTGCACAAAGTATGGGGTTGACATTTTTGGAATATAATTAATAGCCATAATTTAATGATACAGTTAGTTTTATTAAGATATACCCATAACATTAACAATTATGTTTAGTACTTGCAAGAGTATTGTTGGCCAATCGCTGATAGTCAGCTTATCCCACTTCTTTGGTTATCTTGAAAACAGGTGCACAAAGTGTATTTATATAGATAATTTAGGCAGTAAATAATTAGCAAGGTACTTACTTGAAGTCATATTGAAGACAGACTAACCTGTTAATGTTTACAAACATTATAGTAACACTTTTGCAATAATCATCAAACGTTTTGGAAAAGTATTTAAATTTTTCCCCACAAAATATATTCTAAAAATTTACATCTACTTTAACACCTTCAAATAATACATCCATCAGAAAGTAAATAAAATAATCTCTGATCAAACTATAACCTTGTTTAATTTTGCCTTGTTGCCAATCATAGATATTATGCCAATACATTTCAATCTCAATTTTAAAAAAGGTATAATTACATACTTTCCACTTTATTTCAATTTTTCTTTAGACCATGTTGATGTGTGTATATTCAGAAACCGTAATATGTTTTTATTATATTTAATATATTTATTCTAATAAATACCTTAATTAGTAAGGGTTAGTACCAGAGCTGGGTAGTATACGGATACTTCTGTATAGGGATACAATATCCGGATACTTTTTATGTATCCGAAAGCTGTATCCAGATACTTTTTAAATTTTGTACCCGGATACTTTTAAATATTATTTATAGCCTTCCTATAATGCACCTAACGTAGGCACAACACTGCCCTTCCTTTAATTCAGATCTGTCTAATATGTTAAATCCCATTTTTTGTGCTGATCACCGTTATAATACTTATATTATTATATTCTAATCGAGCTTTGTTTTTACCTATAAATCAGTTATAAAGTTTCATAAGTACGTTATTTATTTTTTATATTTTCTATATCTCATTTTTAATGTACCCTGTATTTATAATTATTAGAAGAAATTATTTTTCGGATTATAATAAGGGACATCCTAATATATTTTTATTATAGTGTACCTACAAGTACAAATAAGTACACCCCCTAAAAAGTTTGAAAACTCGGCTGGTCCGACGCTGGCCAAATTCAATATCAAAAGCTCAGGCAGTGACACGAAAAAGTTTTTCGTTAGCTCATCAGTAAATGTATTTTTATTATTATATATTACATTAAAAATACATGCACATCACATAGTTTTAATACTAATAATTTATGTCCTTTTTAAAAAAGTATCCTAGGAAATATCCGGATACTTGTATCCGAATACATTTTTAAATGTATCCGGATACATTTTGAGTATCCGGTATCCGGATACTTTTTTTCAGTATCCGACCCAACTCTGCTTAGTACAATAAATTTTATTTATTAATTATTTGTTAGGTATGCCGAAATCTTATTTTATTTTTTTTATTTTAAATCCTAAAAACAATTAATTTGTTACGCCTATGAAACACAACTAACTTCCAAAATATATCCAAATAGGAAATTATAAAAAATATACAGGTATTTTTCATCTGTTTATGGTTTCAAGGTCAAATGTATGTGTATGTCGTGAAAATATTCAAAGATTTACGAAGCAAAATTCATATTTTCATCTCTGTCTAAGATAAAGAAAATTAACAAGCTCTAAAAATATTCAAATTTATAATAAAAATACTAATTTGAAACCACTATCGCCATCTACTCTACATTCTTGTAATTAAGAAATAACCAGATTTTTCACTAAATTCAGGCAGTCTTACCAAATTAGAAACGCCCCTCTTAGCTTCTGGCGTTAAAATTCCTGATCACAAATTGTCAAACTTTTTAAAAACATACCATCACTTAAACACCAATATCTCTTTTATTACAATATAAAACTTAACTAAAAAACCATATCTCCTAGAGAAAGGTCTAAGCTATATCCTGTTAAAATTTGAATACGTAATTTAAAGGCGTTCTTTAGATTTGTTGTTTACAAAATGATTGAAATTTTGGGTACAATTCAGGCTTGCCACCCATTTTCAGCTGTCACATTTTTGATGCCCCTCTTAAACCATTAGACAAAAAATAGCCAAGTGGAAGTTTCCATGTGTCATTAATTGCAACTATCATTAAAACAACAGCTTCTTTGGCTAATGGGCATGATGACAGTGAATAAGAATCACTAAAATATTGATTTATTATAATTATATAAGATACGGAGATTCTAAAGAATTTACTCATTTTTATATTACATGTGTGATTACATTTATTTTAGTAAAAATATAAGCACTAATTTTAACAATCCGCCATATTAGCTGAAACACCAATCAGAAGAGAGTGACGTCGTACTTTCGTAAATAGGTGCGTTCTTTTTGACTGAGATCTCAGCTCACTTCAATTGAGGTGATCTGATATAAAGTGATGTGAGTAAGCACCAAAAAGAACGACAAACTCGATTGACATTGACATTTCGGTTTGACCTTGATATTTTCTATTCATTATCTATGGTTCGAACATATGTTTTGAATTTATTTTGTTGTTTGCTGGCTTTTCTTAGTTCATGTGATATTTTCTCGTTATAAGCTATTAAGAATCTCTGTTTTATATTACCAAAAAAACGTCAAAGATCATTAGTAATGGAACAAGGCTTCATCAAGGCAAATAGCTCAAATTTGCATAGGCAGTTACTTGAGGTCCAAAGTTTTTGAGGAAACAGTTCTATAAAATAAAATATAAAATTATTCATAACTTTACTAACTCACTTACAAATTTTGTTAGTCTTCTTACTATCAAACGAATACAACCAGTGTAGACAGTTACTTGAGGTCCAAAGTTTTTGAGGAAACAGTTCTATAAAATAAAAGATTAAAAATAAAATATAAAATTTTCCATAACTTTGCTAATTCACTTACAAATTTTGTTAGTCTTCTTACTATCAAACGAATACAACCAGTGTAGACAGTTACTTGAGGTCCAAAGTTTTTGAGGAAACAGTTCTATAAAATAAAAGATTAAAAATAAAATATAAAATTTTCCATAACTTTGCTAATTCACTTACAAATTTTGTTAGTCTTCTTACTATCAAACGAATACAACCAGTGTAGACAGTTACTTGAGGTCCAAAGTTTTTGAGGAAACAGTTCTAAAAAATTAAAGATTAGAAATAAAATAATTCATAACATTACTAACTCAGTTACAAACTTGGTCAGTCTTCTTACTATCAACAAAATATAACCAGTGTAGGCAGTTACTTGAGGTCCAAAGTTTTTGAGGAAACAGTAGCATAGGTACATTTAATTATCTAATCATAGATGAAATAACATATATGGTTACCAGAAAAAGTATAAATATTGCTAAAAATAGCATTTTTAGGACATTTTTGAAATACTTTAGAAAAGTAGTAACCTATTGAATCTTGTAGAAATATTTTGTTTACTATACTCCACCTAATAAAATAATCAAAAATTAATCAAATAGTTTTGATTTAGAAAAAGATACTAATATTCTTCCTGGTCTATCCTAGTATTTAAAGTAGACAAAGGATGGCTCAAAGGACGAGTAGCATTAACACTTCTCTGAGATGCCCTAGTAAAGCCTCTTGTATGAACTCAAAAAGGTACCTATAGGTACTCAAAAAGAAGAAAATTCATATATCTAATATGCAAAATACCTATATCAATACACCTTTTAAAACTAAATTTGATATTTAGATCTCAATCATAGATAATAAAATAAATAATACCTACCTATTAATTGTAAAAAAATTAAACAAGTAAATAAACAAATTAAAACTTACTTCTGATTACTAGATGGAGAGTGCTTTCAAATGTAAATAAAATATGGATCTTTATAAAATAAATAAGATTTTTTCATTTGTGTGAAAAATACCAGTCAAAAAATTATTACAATAATCCTATTGGATACATTTTAATTTCAATTGATTGCACAAAGTATGGGGTTGACATTTTTGGAATATAATTAATAGCCATAATTTAATGATACAGTTAGTTTTATTAAGATATACCCATAACATTAACAATTATGTTTAGTACTTGCAAGAGTATTGTTGGCCAATCGCTGATAGTCAGCTTATCCCACTTCTTTGGTTATCTTGAAAACAGGTGCACAAAGTGTATTTATATAGATAATTTAGGCAGTAAATAATTAGCAAGGTACTTACTTGAAGTCATATTGAAGACAGACTAACCTGTTAATGTTTACAAACATTATAGTAACACTTTTGCAATAATCATCAAACGTTTTGGAAAAGTATTTAAATTTTTCCCCACAAAATATATTCTAAAAATTTACATCTACTTTAACACCTTCAAATAATACATCCATCAGAAAGTAAATAAAATAATCTCTGATCAAACTATAACCTTGTTTAATTTTGCCTTGTTGCCAATCATAGATATTATGCCAATACATTTCAATCTCAATTTTAAAAAAGGTATAATTACATACTTTCCACTTTATTTCAATTTTTCTTTAGACCATGTTGATGTGTGTATATTCAGAAACCGTAATATGTTTTTATTATATTTAATATATTTATTCTAATAAATACCTTAATTAGTAAGGGTTAGTACCAGAGCTGGGTAGTATACGGATACTTCTGTATAGGGATACAATATCCGGATACTTTTATGTATCCGAAAGCTGTATCCAGATACTTTTAAATTTTGTACCCGGATACTTTTAAATATTATTTATAGCCTTCCTATAATGCACCTAACGTAGGCACAACACTGCCCTTCCTTTAATTCAGATCTGTCTAATATGTTAAATCCCATTTTTTGTGCTGATCACCGTTATAATACTTATATTATTATATTCTAATCGAGCTTTGTTTTTACCTATAAATCAGTTATAAAGTTTCATAAGTACGTTATTTATTTTTTATATTTTCTATATCTCATTTTTAATGTACCCTGTATTTATAATTATTAGAAGAAATTATTTTTCGGATTATAATAAGGGACATCCTAATATATTTTTATTATAGTGTACCTACAAGTACAAATAAGTACACCCCCTAAAAAGTTTGAAAACTCGGCTGGTCCGACGCTGGCCAAATTCAATATCAAAAGCTCAGGCAGTGACACGAAAAAGTTTTTCGTTAGCTCATCAGTAAATGTATTTTTATTATTATATATTACATTAAAAATACATGCACATCACATAGTTTTAATACTAATAATTTATGTCCTTTTTAAAAAAGTATCCTAGGAAGTATCCGGATACTTGTATCCGAATACATTTTTTAAATGTATCCGGATACATTTTGAGTATCCGATATCCGGATACTTTTTTTCAGTATCCGACCCAACTCTGCTTAGTACAATAAATTTCATTTATTAATTATTTGTTAGGTATGCCGAAATCTTATTTTATTTTTTTTTTAAATCCTAAAAACAATTAATTTGTTACGCCTATGAAACACAACTAACTTCCAAAATATATCCAAATAGGAAATTATAAAAAATATACAGGTATTTTTCATCTGTTTATGGTTTCAAGGTCAAATGTATGTGTATGTCGTGAAAATATTCAAAGATTTACGAAGCAAAATTCATATTTTCATCTCTGTCTAAGATAAAGAAAATTAACAAGCTCTAAAAATATTCAAATTTATAATAAAAATACTAATTTGAAACCACTATCGCCATCTACTCTACATTCTTGTAATTAAGAAATAACCAGATTTTTCACTAAATTCAGGCAGTCTTACCAAATTAGAAACGCCCCTCTTAGCTTCTGGCGTTAAAATTCCTGATCACAAATTGTCAAACTTTTTAAAAACATACCATCACTTAAACACCAATATCTCTTTTATTACAATATAAAACTTAACTAAAAAACCATATCTCCTAGAGAAAGGTCTAAGCTATATCCTGTTAAAATTTGAATACGTAATTTAAAGGCGTTCTTTAGATTTGTTGTTTACAAAATGATTGAAATTTTGGGTACAATTCAGGCTTGCCACCCATTTTCAGCTGTCACATTTTTGATGCCCCTCTTAAACCATTAGACAAAAAATAGCCAAGTGGAAGTTTCCATGTGTCATTAATTGCAACTATCATTAAAACAACAGCTTCTTTGGCTAATGGGCATGATGACAGTGAATAAGAATCACTAAAATATTGATTTATTATAATTATATAAGATACGGAGATTCTAAAGAATTTACTCATTTTTATATTACATGTGTGATTACATTTATTTTAGTAAAAATATAAGCACTAATTTTAACAATCCGCCATATTAGCTGAAACACCAATCAGAAGAGAGTGACGTCGTACTTTCGTAAATAGGTGCGTTCTTTTTGACTGAGATCTCAGCTCACTTCAATTGAGGTGATCTGATATAAAGTGATGTGAGTAAGCACCAAAAAGAACGACAAACTCGATTGACATTGACATTTCGGTTTGACCTTGATATTTTCTATTCATTATCTATGGTTCGAACATATGTTTTGAATTTATTTTGTTGTTTGCTGGCTTTTCTTAGTTCATGTGATATTTTCTCGTTATAAGCTATTAAGAATCTCTGTTTTATATTACCAAAAAAACGTCAAAGATCATTAGTAATGGAACAAGGCTTCATCAAGGCAAATAGCTCAAATTTGCCCAGAATCGATTTGTTCATGATAGGAACATTTTTTTCAACTAGCAATGACTTTAGTTCAGCTGAATTTCGAAATAAACTTCCATGTAATATGTCAATCTGACGATGCTAGTTGTCTAGCGAAACGGCTGTCATTGAGTCTTTTTAAAAAAGCAGTTTTTAAATAAATATTGGAAGTTTTGTTAAAACGAAGAGTTTTTTATTATCCTTAATAAGATGGACTTCCAAAAAGTAAGGGTTATTACAATCAATTTAATGGGGGAGTCCCTTCATGGTAGCCAACCTGAAAAAATAGATGAAAAACCACTGCCTTTTTTTTGAGAATGATTTAACTTTGAATGTATAGTTTTCAGCACATTCAGTATACTGTAACACTGTTACTAATAAAAATCTCTTATTCTTAGGTTATTCCTTATTTAAACTTAGAATAGTTATTCTAAGTATAAGCTTGGTATAAATTGTTCACTAATAAACTCGGAATAAATTCAGTATAACTATTCCCTCTTTATTCCAAAATAATGATTTGGCAACGTAGCAAAAGTCGACACAAGTACATGGAACACTGTAAAATTAAATGAAGTATGACAGTATGACTATTAAAAAAAATATAAAAGTTTGTCGTCGTCGGGAATCGAACCCGCAGCAGCTGCGTTAGAGGCGAGTGCGTAAAACATTACACCACGAATGATTATGAATTAATTTAGATTTTTTTGCTTTATAATTTATAAAATTTTGTTTGAGAAAAGCTCTTTGTGGAATTGGTCGAAATTTACCTTACCTTGCAGGTTTTATTATAAAAATGTCTTTAACTGATCACTTTTTACTTATTTCTAGCAAAACATAAATTAAAAATCTCTTTATTAGAGTATATTGTAAATGGGTATATTCTTTCTTGAAAAACTTTTCTTTTTCTTGTATTTTCCATATTTATATCTATATTTATTAAATTAATAACCTCCTCAACAGCTTCTACACCTTATCGCAAACATATTTTTTAGGTTATACTACACTTAAACAAGGCTTAGGGTAGGTATAACTTTATACCGAGTTTTTATTCCGAGTATAAGTTATTCCATATTTATTAGTAGACATTTTGCCTATTCCGAATTTATTCTCGGTATAAAATATTTATTCTCGGTATAAATATTTATACTTCGTTTATTAGTAAGGCTGTAAAAGTTTTTCTTGTCACGAAGGCCTCATTTATTAGATATTGGATAAAATGTTTTTCGTAGGGATTTTCGGATGTTATGTTGTTACTAAAGGATAACCAATAGAAACCATTATCATATGTCATTTTCTATTTCTTTGTCTGTCAAATGTCTAAAATATATCAACAACGTTTTGACACTATAGCGGTAGATGTTTGGAGGTTAATTGTATGTGTTTTTATTCGTGGTTAAGGTGATTTTGTAGATTCAGTTTATTCGCAGAAATCAGCAAGTAGTTTCAAGTTATTGAATTATTCTCATTTTTTAACCAAAATTGTCTTGTCTACTTAGTTTATTGGATTTCTGACTTCTTTCGGTATCAATTTATCCAGATCATGTAATGAAATTCAAACAAAAGTAGAACACAGAACAAATAAAAATCCTTAGAACATAAAATAGTTTATGTTCGAAGTAAAAATCAAAATAGCAAAATTGACAATGATGGCATGAATGAAAATTGTCAATTGTCACAATTCATTACTGAAAACATAACATAGGAAAATATCCTGCAAAAATCGTTTTTTTCCAATATCTAATAAATGAGACCTTCGTGACACGAAAAACTTTTACAGTATACTGAATGTGGCAAAAACTATACATTCAAAGTTGAATAATTAAAAAAAAAAAGCAGTGGTTTTTCCAGGTTGGCTACCATGAAGGGACTCCTCCATTAAAACATCTTCGAGAGAAGAATTAACCCGATTATATATTCCATGTAAGTATTGCATATTATATTAGTAATTATGACATAATCTAGAGTTCAAATGATAAAATTAAGTGTATACAATATTATTGTATATAAAAATTTAGTACTTATAGTTTATGTTATGAAAATATCACTAAAACCATTTTCTACAAAAAAAAAAATAATATCTTTTTTTTATTCAGATTCTCACGACCATCATATGGTGATGACGCTGTGAGCTATGTGATATATATATAAACGATAAACCACGAGAAACTTGGCTTTAATCAGCTTAGACGAAAACGTACATTAGTATGACATAAATGACAAAATATAAAACGTCACAATGGTTTGACACTTCAAAGGAGATTATTCACCCCGTCTATGATTTCTTCGCCAAGGACATAATCATTCAGATGGCTAGGAAGTCTTCGATCTCTCGATGATCTCCGAAGTGGAGGGTTGTGAAGCTCGTCTCGATCGTTATGCGGTGCTGCGTAGTCCTCATCGTCGTTGTCCACGGGAGGTGCATTTTCGTTTCCTCTGTCCGCGTTTTCTTCATTTTCTGTTGCATCTATGTTTAATTGAAAGTCATCTATCGCCGGCAGATTTCCGTCCCCAGGTAATAGTGCTAGCTGCCGGTTGGATACAGTTGATTCCCGGCCATCTGCCCGTCTAATAAAGGAATAGGTCGGGTTACTGTGAAGTAGTTCTACCTCCTCGACAAGGGGGTCAGTTTTCGAACGAACATTTTTCCTCATAAGAACTGGACCTGGCACGAGCCAGGAAGGGATAGATTCTCCAACTGGAGTTCTTCTTGGAAAATTAAAAATCCTGTCATGAGGCGTAGAGTTAATGGATGTGCACAATAGCGAACGGACACAGTGTAGGGCTGGATTAAGTGCGAATTCCCAGATTTCTATGAGGAGGTTCTTGGATCGCAGGTTCAATTGTATGGTTCGCCACAGAGTTCCATTTAATTTTTCGACCTGGCCGTTGCCAGCGGGATTGTAGGGTGTCGTTCGCGAAGAAGCAATGCCTTGGTTTCTGAGAAATGCTTGCAGTTCTTCCGACATAAAAGATGAGCCTCTATCACTATGAATGTACAACGGCTGACCAAAAATGAAAAATATTTCCTTTAGACAGTTGATAACAGTGGTTGCCGTCATGTTTGCACAGGGAAATGCGAATGGATATCGTGAAAACTCATCGATGATAGTCAAGATGTATTTATTTGGCGTATTCGATGGCAGCGGCCCCTTAAAATCAATATTTAGCCTTTCGAATGGGGCGATGGCTTTAATTAGGGTTCCTTTAGACTTGGCAAAGCGTGGCTTGATTTCAGCGCATATTCGGCAGGAAGCAGGCATCTTCTTTACATCTTCCAGAGAATAAGGTAAGTTTTTAGCTGTAATGTAATGATACATCCTTGTGATTCCTGGATGCGAAAGTGCGTCATGTAGTTTTAAGAGTTTGTTAGTCTCCATATATGCGCATACTCTAGATAAGGCGTCCGCGGCGACATTCTCGACACCGGGTCTGTACACAATATCATAGTGGTAACAAGAAAGTTCAAGGCGCCATCGTTCAAATTTATCGTTTTTAATTTTAGAAGCATGATTTTGATCAAAAACGTGACTGACTGACTGTTGATCTGTAATGAGGATAAAATGTCTGGAGATAAGCAAGTGTCGCCATTTTCGTAGGCTTTCAACTATAGCACACGCCTCCTTTTCCACTGACGTATGTCGGCGATCGCAATCAGATAGCGTTCTTGAGAAAAACGCCACGGGTCGGCCCTTTTGAGAAAGCGTAGCAGCTATCGCGAAGTCTGAAGCATCCGTTTCTACTGTCAAAATTTCCTTTTCGTCGATAGTAACCAGCGCTGCCTTTTGTATGTCAGACTTCAGGAGTTCGAAACTAGATTGAGCTGTCTTATCCAGTGGGAAATTGCGATGATTTACGAGGGGCTGTATCTTAGCTGAGAAGTTCTGTACCCACTTTGCGTAATGTGCGAACAGTCCAAGTGCAGTAAGTTCAGCAGCGTTGGTTGGGAATGGTAATTTTAGGAGTGGTTCAAGGCGATCTTTATCGGGTTCGATTCGGTTGTTAGTGATGGTATAGCCCAAGAGACTAATAGAAGACTTGTTGAAGTGGCATTTATTCTCATTTAGCGTTAATTTGTATTTCGCTACTGCTGCCATAAATTTCTGTAGATTTTTATCGTGCTGTTCTTGGTCCTTTCCACATACTGTCACGTCGTCAAGATATGCGAATGTCCCCTCGAGTTTCTCTTTTTCGATTACAAATTCCAGGGTACGCTGAAAAGCAGCCACGCCATTGGTAACGCCGAATGGAATTCTGGTAAACTGGTATAATTTTCCACCGGCTTCGAATGCAGTGTAAATCTTTTCACTTTCGAGAATAGGGACTTGGTGATAGGCGCCTTTTAAGTCGATTTGACTGAAAACATTGAATTTAGCAACCTTGGAGACAATGGATTCAACGTTTGGTAAAGGGTAGGCGTCTAGATATGTGAATTTATTAATTGTTCGGGAATAATCGATTACTAAACGTTTTCTGTGGGCCCCGCCTCCAGCAACAAGTACTTGGGCTCGCCACGGAGAGATACTCGGTTCGATGACGCCATCTTGTAACAGCTTTAAAATCTCGTCTTTGATAAAAATTTCTTCGTCTTCTGTTCGTCTCCTTGATTTCACAGCAATTGGTACGATATCTGCAGAGAAGTGAGTAAAAACGGACGCTGGTGGGACCGTCGCTTCCATGACACAGACCTGTGGCGGCTCTTTTGTGCCACCAAATTGCAACTCTAATTTTGAATGATCTCTGAGTAAATCGTGGCCAACAATTATATCCGCACACAGGTTGTTGACAACAAGGAGAGGCCTTTGCTTGTAGATATGCTTACCAATGTTGATAGTGGCGAAGCAAATACCATCTACATAGGAAGTGTGGCTCATTGAAGCGAGAGAGATTGCTTGTCTGTAAGGTCTCTGTTTAAGTTTCATAATTTGAGCGATTTTCTTGTCAATAAAACTAACAGAGCTGCCTGTGTCGATAAGGGCGTCAGCACGGATATCGTTGACAGTAATCGGGACTGTTGAGGCTAGACGGTGATGCAGCCGAGTAAACAGAGTCGGGCGGGAAGCAGACTGCGTTGTTTGTTTGGGGTTTCTTCGTTGATCGACAGACCTTGGCAAAATGACCTACCTTTCCACAGTTTTGGCATTCAGCGCGGAAAGCAGGGCATTTTATTCTTCGGTGTACCTTACCCCCACAGAAAAAGCATTTTATTGGTGGAGTTGCTGCCACTACATCGGTATTATTTTGTGAAGAATGTGGCTCAGCGTCTTGTTTCGGCGTCGTCGATAAGGCGTTTAGAGATTGAGATTCGTTGCGATCTCCCATAGTCTGTGAATCCCTTTGGGCCGTTTCCAAAACCAGAGCTTGTTTGATAGCTTCATCAAGCGTCAATGATGGGTTTTCTAATAGCCGTTCTTTTATTTTAATAGAAGTGATGCCCGCAATGAAAGCGCCACGTATAGCTTGACTCTGGTGCTCGCTAGCCGTAACAGCCTTGAATCCACAATCTTGTGCCAGGAGACGTAATTCTCGACTGTAATCAGATATAGTTTCACCTGGTTTTTGTTTCCTAGTTGCGAGCGTGTGACGAGCCAGGATTTCGTTTTTCGACTTGGTAAATGTGGTCTTCAATACCTCAATAGCTTCGGTGTATGTTTGACATTCCTTTATGTGAGCGAAAATACTTGCGGATAGATGGTTTGCCAGTAGCCTTAGCTTTATCGAGTCAGGCGTAGGTGTTCCAGGAGGAGCCTCCGCATCCATGAAGTTTTCGAAGGTATAGAACCAATGCAACCATTTGGCATCAGCCCCGATACTGCTAGGGTCAACATCGAACTTGTCGGGTCGTAGGTATCTAGCAAATGAACTCCCTGGGTTCGGATTTTCCGTAGACATTATGTAAGCTGATTAAATTGATATATATATATATATAAACGATAAACCACGAGAAACTTGGCTTTAATCAGCTTAGACGAAAATGTACATTAGTATGACATAAATGACAAAATATAAAACGTCACAATGGTTTGACACTATGTACAGCTCAAACGTGATGGAAAAATGTGCATAGTAAAGGGCAAAATTTGCCCAGAGCATAAAATACATTCAAAACTGTATACTGTCACATTAATAGTGGATGAGGAAGAAGAAAATTGTTACATCTATTCAATGTCATGATTGTGTCGCTTCTAGTGGGGGCTGCAAGCACTCCATAGCATTCCTATTGTGGATCCACAGGAGGAGTGAAGAGCCATCCTGTACAGCTGTAGAATGCTATTGGAAAAAATCAAGACTATCCTGCGTTGGAACCAGCCTGAAGTGCATGACTGCGAAAGACTTGTCAAAAGGAAAAACTAGCTTGCCATCAAATCCTACAGTCCTTAAAAAGTTTTTAGATATAGGAAAAAAAAGAAGATTAAATAATTGTGAGTTATTAAAATACCAACCAGACTATAATCTTGATAGTACTCATAGTTTATCTATGCATCAACTTGTGCTCAAATATAAGGAGAAATCATGTGAGACATTCTTAGCAAAAAAGTAGTGTTAACTAACAAAGCTATTGCTGAAGTGGAGATAGAGACCAGACAACAGCACCAAAACAGTCTTTGGTTTGAACTGCGTTATGGCAGAATAACAGCATCTAGAGCATTTGAATTTAGTAGGTGTAAAAAGAATGATGGTACTCTTATGGCCTTAATAATGGGAGGGAGTATACCAGACACATCAGCAATGAAACGTGGTAGATTTTTAGAAGATGAAGTCAGAAAAACAGTCACCAAAAAATTTGGGAAAAAAATTAGAAAATGTGGTCTCATGCTGTCCAAAATGTACCCAATGATAGCTGGATCACCAGATGGAATATGTGGCGATGCCGTTATTGAGATCAAATGCCCCACAAGTGCAAAGACATATAAGCATTTTATTAACAATGGAAAACCTACTGCAAAGTTCAATACACATATGCAGGTCCAAATGTATTTGACAGGATTGAAAAAGGGATACTTTTGTGTGGCTGATATTGATTACGCTACAAATAAAAAAGTAAATATTATTAGTGTGTCATTTGATGAAACATACATGTCTGATTTTCTTAAGATTGTAGAGGGTTTGTGGAAAGAAAATGTATACCCAGTGTTGCTTAGAAGTACATTGTAATTTTATATAAATAAAATGAAAATTTTAAATTTTGTAGTTTTATTAAATAAGAGAGCCTTGTAAATTTATTAAAGCACATGCAATTACAATAATATCATCAAGTACTTTTACAAAATTTGTATTTAAACATGCATGAGGCTTTAACATATTAAATTCTCTTAAACGTCTAATTACTCTCTCAACATGTATCCTTAAACTAGCTATCTGCTTTGTTTCCTTCACTTCATGTTTTGATAATTTGGCTCCAATGACATCACTTGGGGGTCGTACAAGATGCACACCTGCAGTAAATAGGTATTGTTGTACATGTTTGAACCCTCTGTCTGCCATCACACACAGGTTGTAAACACTTAATGAAGTCACATAATTCAACTAAACATGTATCAGTGATTCTACCCCCATAGCCTGGTGAAATATAATTTACCAAACCATTTGGTGTAAAAGACACTAGATATTTAATGGTGTTACATTTTTTGTATTCTGACCATGTGACTGCTTGATTAACACTTTTAGAAGGCTGTTGCACCTCAATTTCTAGACAGTCTATTATGCAGCTTGTGTTATGAAATTTATGTCTGAAAGCCATTAGCAATGTACGTTTAGTTGATTTTTTATCCAGAGTTACAAGAAATGGTTTCATAATGCTGGCCAATACAGGTATATTTTTAAAAAATATTTTGCTTGCATATGTTGTACTGATAGAAAAGTCATCGGCAAGCTCTCTAAATGAACTATTTAATCTAATTTTTTTCAAACAAAGCAGTATATGATTTGTAGGAATTTTTGTCTGTTCTTCAATTATATCCAATAAATAAGTACAGCATATAGGAAGACCTATATAAGAACGTGGGTTCTTCATGATTTTAATTAATGTG